>JAOTRH010000020.1:10649548-10681987 GCA_034768845.1 Heliamphora exappendiculata | reverse complement strand
ATCCGAAATCATGTGGGTTCGACAGTTTCTCACTGAATTAGACGAACCGCCTATGGGTCCTACCAAGTTGTGGTGTGGCAATAAGTCTGTTGTCTACATCGCTATTAATCCAGTGTTTCATGAGCGGATTAAGCACATTGAGATCGACTGTCATTTCATCTGCCAAGAGTATAAGAATGGCACTATTGATTTTGGCTTTGTTCGATCTGGAGAACAGTTGGCTGACGTGTTCACTAAAGCACTGCTCGGGCCCCAGTTCACTACATTTGTAACAAATTAAGAATGATTGATATCTATACTCCAACTTGAAGTGAGGTGTTAAGTATATTTAGTATTAATATATTAAGTATTAATAATATCCTGTGGGGATGCCCGCAGTATCTAAAGTATGCTCTAATTGCTTAATAAATACGTGTGTACGTCTCACAATAAGGACACACACTTTTTCATATTCTTTCTTTCTTTTCTAATACCGCTTATGGATTTACCACTCCCGCTAACCAACTCCAACGTTTAGCTACCCTACTATTTAAAATCCCCAAAAAGTAGCATGTTAAAGAGATTTTCATTTTACCACTACTTTACATAATAAAAAGAAGAAAAAAATTTGTAAGCATTTTACTTTATGAGAAAATAAAAATCTGACAGTGTTTGAAAAGAGCGCAGACCAAACCCAAGTGTTCCCTTCATAACAGCATAAATGATGTCCAGACTAAATTCTCATTCTCAGGTTCTGGGTCATTTGCCAGATTATATGCTGAAGCCAGCACTTTGAGAGGCTCACGTATTCTACCTATGACCGCAACTTACAGTGTGAACCAACCTTAAATCACTATTTTTACATAAACTGGAGCAATTGGACAAGCTGCCTTAAAGCTTTGGAGCCTAAGTAGCATGAATACGGATAGGCAACAGAACACGGACACGACACAGACACGCTGA
This sequence comes from Heliamphora exappendiculata, assembly GCA_034768845.1. NCBI lineage: Eukaryota > Viridiplantae > Streptophyta > Magnoliopsida > Ericales > Sarraceniaceae > Heliamphora > Heliamphora exappendiculata. The sequence goes on along the minus strand of JAOTRH010000020.1, from coordinate 10,681,045 downwards.
CACGTTAATTTTCAAAAAATGCAGGACACGGCACGATTAGAACACGATAAAAAATTTATACTTTTATATTGATTATATGTCAAATATGTAAATAATTTATCAAGTGATAATTAAAAATATACAATATATCACTATTAAAATTAAAAGGCATTATATTTTACCTTATAAATGTTCCCAAATATATTTAATGTACATAATTTGTATTTTGAATATTGCAAAACATTATTACTGTGAAAAAATTCATGACATAGAACATGTTTGGGAAACTTAAGAAGTGTTGAAAAAGTACATGAAATTGTAAATTTAATTTTTTTTATCTAAAACTAGTTTAAAAATTACCGGAAATAAACTTAGGAATGTCCAAAGAGTGGTCGAGTATTGTGTCCGACACAGGTATTCAACACAACGCGCCTCCTTCGTAAAAATGTCGGTGCTTCTTAGGAGGTAAATGCCGTGAGCTTTTTTTTAACTTAAGACTTTTTACTGATAAAGAAAAAGGCTCACTTTTAAGCTCAAGCCAAACACCACCTTAACTTCAATAATTCTTTCTAGTGAATTCATGGTCTACATAAGATGAATTATTCGCTCACCTTGAGATCCTATCATCTATCATAATTTTGAACCACAAAACAGAAAAACAAAAAATTATAAAACGCGTTGTAAGTAGATTGTAGGTATGGGTATCCGGGATGGACCAGAGTACTAGAGTTTGGAAATATGGAGTGCACCTCAATGGCCTGGAGACCGCCAAAGGTGGAGGCAGCGAGAGCTCAAGATAGCCTTAGAAAGAGAAAAGGTGGTAGCAAAAAACAAGCGGTCGTTTAGAGATAACAGAGCTTGTGTTGTATTGATTGCCTTTATAGGTGTTGTCGAAGGGGAGTGCCATGATCTTCATGATCATGGAGGACGGGTGCCTTCTTATTGGTCCTGCAGATAGTATTCGAGACCTTGGAATATGTAACATGGGACTGCAAAGGTCGACATGACTTATATGGAGGACTAAGGAGTATCATATGACTACAGATGCTAGTTGGAAAGATATGATACGACCTCCCAACTGTCAGGTGAATGAGCATACCATTGGTTGGTCGGCTGGTAAGTATCATGCGAGGTCCAAATTTTGGGCGTCTTGGTCAATGCCTCTCTTTTTTTATGGTGGCCAAGTGAGGCTGCCTTGAAGGATACACCATTGACAAACTCTTTACTACTTTTAAGCCACATGCCTCCTTCAGTCACGAGCACAGGTGCAGAAGCCCTACTACCAGCCTAGAATACCATGTTGGTGTTAGAGGCAATAGGATGCCTCGTGGGCAAGTGAACTGTAGAGCTGAGCCATGAAGGCCACTAGCTCAGAGGAAGTGAATCGTGGCTCACCTTCGAGGTAACTCGGAGGAAGGAACATTATAGGTGATACTTGGATTCTGAGATGCCACATGGCAAAAAGATGGCAGAGAGATATCTAGATACCCACATATATGAAATGTGAGAGAGTAGAGGCATAAAACGAATAGTTAATTCTTTGTAATCCCACTTGTTTGATTTTTCTTATCATATGATTAACGTGTTTTTTCCCTCCAAATCATGCAAGAGTGTTTCTCTTTCATTACCCTTTTCAAGGTTGTCTTTGGTAAAAATAGAATAATACACCAAAGCAGTTCAAAGATGTTACGTCACCTGTTAACCATTTCATTTCCTACTTGAGTAATGAGAACGGGGATACAAGTTTCATGTTCTAAAATGCAGGGTTCCATATTTTTAAGCACACCACAGGGGACTAAAATATAATTGAACCCAATCTAAAATAGGAAATTATAGAAAGGTGACTCATTATAAATGTAAGAGACAACTCCTCAGACTAGAGTCTAGGACCACTAATCCACCAAACCTATTGATTACTAATTGCCAAATTGGGAGTCTAGAACTTGAGTGAAATCAAAATATGCTATAGTCTATAGAGGAATAAAAATCTTAGACTAACATTTCAATCAGAATGTCATCAAATTATTTGTCATTGAAGCAAGACTTCAACTGTTAACTTGCCAAGACATAGTGTAAGCTAAATTCAGTGGGAGTAAGTGTACAACATGATTGAGAGGTGTGATACATAGATAGATCCTGGACAAATAGAAAACAAGAAATGACTTCTAAACATATATGAAAATATAGCCAGATCACAGCTCACCTTCCAGTAAGCTGGGGTGGAACTAGCAGACCAGCTACCGTGTCTGGAATAGTCCTCGAATGCCGCAAGTTCCCCCTTGGAACTTTACTCCGGGGTAAAGCAGAGGCTAATGCATTCGCTTCTCTTTTGCGCATTTCACGTTCAGCCATTGCAGCTGCAACTCGGGAAGAGTGGTCATAACCACTAACCAGATGAGATGACACATTAGTAGAATCTAAAAGGAGTGAAGCATCGGGAAGTTTCACAACAGAAGGCTCTGATGAATGAGAGCTTCCAGGGTGTTCATTTGATGACAGCCCTGATTCCCTACATGTCAAAAACAAAAATATGCAAGTAAACAAGAAGAAGAAAGCATTATAGCACGTATCAATAGAGATGCATAAAAAGCAATGAAGTACTGGATTTCTACAAAGCTAGAAGAGTTAAGAAATAGACAAACAACGCAACATGACCTCACATTGTTTAACTGACCAGAATACTAATTAATGTTTATCTTCACATTTCACCCTCTTATAAACAAATAAATAAAAATAAAAAGAATAAAAAAGCATATTAATGAACTCTATTAAGCTTTCCTAAAAAGTGCCCTTTGATGCCTGATCCAATACATTACAGCTCACCGAGGAAATCGCACTTGAAGATTAAGCCTTATAAATTCGACCATGGAAATTGGGGATGTGTTTAAATGGACTAGTAAACTCGAACGATTATTTGAGTGTGTTAGGGTTGGAGAATTGGGACCACACTTGTACACTAATAGTATATTTTCATTGATATTTCATATCAATTAGGATGCTTGGTTTCCAAAGTAGCATTACAATTGGTCAACTTGCTTTCATTTAAGTCCAGATTCATGTAAACTTTGTTTTACCATAAAAAATACGACTCTAGCTTGTTTCCCTAGATTCACTCAATGCCTGCCCAATAGCCACTTGAGTGGGCTATGATGTTTTTGACCCTTCACACTCCAGACAACCTGGCTTGATGTCAGTGCACCTCCAGCTCCAGAGGAAATGCCAATTGACTCTCCAAAGACACTCCAGAAGCTTTTCCACGAGGCCGCTCAAGCGGGCTACTGCATTGCTGATTTTATTTGAAGACCTATGTTATCTACAACACGAATGTAGATAACATTTAAAAGGAACCAGAACATGAACGCGAATGTCAACATTGTATGATACATCATCTAAAATGTGGTCATATAGCCTAAGTGTTTTTATCAATACAGGAGCTACAATAAATTCTTGTAAAGGAAAAAATATTCCCAAAAAAGTGGACCCTAATGAAGCATCTCATTTTAGTCATAGGAATTGATGAAAATCACACATCAATCCAATTTGAAGCCGAGAATATATCTTTTTGGTTAGGTGATAGCAAATTCATCATACCCAAGATACTATGCTTTCCCTATATGCATGGAGACTTTCTTTCAAGAAATAATTTTATATACCAATAACTTCCTACACATGTATATATGAAGAGGGAATTGCCCTAAGCATAAAAAAAATATTTTAGTTCATATTCCTTTGTTAGAACAGCACAAATATTGTTTTGATAAAACAAAAAGAGTTAGATCTTTCGTTGGGATTATCAATGACAAATGATGTTGAAGACATCCAAAATCAGGAATTTAGTTAAGTCCTTCATTCACCACTCTCTGAAGATGACATTGAATATCGGCAAAATCTGTAGCAGTAGTAGTAGAAGAAAAAGTGTTTCCACTTGGTAAAGAGCTCAAAATCAAGACCATGTTTGTAAAGTCGGAGGTTAATAAATTATTCTCTTTTTCTTTTTCATCTTTATTTGTTAATTATTTGTTTTATTTACAATTGTTATAAAACCTATATGCTTAGCATTGTCAAATCCCATATACCCTTTGATAGTGAACTTTTAAGGATTGGATAAGGTGTTTTAGTTTCTCATCACTCCGGGAGGATTTAGGCACCAGATAAAAATTAGAAGGGTTTTAGGTACCAATAACAATCTATAATGGTACTTAATCCAAAAGAGATGCTATGTGTGAGATCAATAACTAGAAATATTGAAAATAATTATGACTATGTTTTACATATAATAAAAGTTTTGTTTCTCTTTCTAATGTTTGTGCTAATTTAAATAATACTACTAATATTACCGATGTAATTTGTTCATGGGATTCAAAAATAGAAAAAAGAAATCAAAATGTCGATCAAAAGATTCAAAATTATTTAAAAGCTTGAGCTGAGTCAATTAGTACACAATAGCTAAATTTGAAAATAATCTTGATACGATAGATGTAGCCTTGTAGGGATCACATTACTATAATTTTTACAAATTTAACTCCTTATATTTGATTTTCCCTCCTACAAAAACATATTTAAGAAAATAAATAGGAATGAATTTTTGGATTGTGTTGAAATACTTGAATAGTTAAATTCACAGCATCAGAATGAAAGTGTGCCATTTTTCAAAAGTGCTTTCAAAATATAAATCGATGGGGAGCTTCTCTATTATTTGTTTGTATTGAGTTCTCCACTTTTTCTTAGTTGGCATTCCCTTAATGTCTTTTTATAAAATTGTGCTTACTAATCAAAAAAACATTGCACTACATGCCCCTTAATGTCTCTTTTTCTTGGTTGTTTTCCTCATGTTATGGTAGCAGCCAATGAGAGTGTTGATTTTCGTATCAGAAGCGGGATTCCTAGAATTATTTGCAAGTTAGATATTGAAAAGGCATACAACAACGTGAACTGGGAGTTTCTGCTCTATCTCATACAACGGATGGGCTTTGGGTATAGGTGGAGATCTTGGATCTGCTTTTGTATTTCGTCGTTGTCCCTTTCGATCTTCGTGAACGGGGCCCTACTAGTTTCTTCCAAGCATCGAGGGGCTAAGACAGAGAATCCATTACCCCCTTTACTTTTCATAGTGGTGACAGTGACTCTTAATCGCCTAATATGAGTTGCAGTGCAAAGTAGTTTTCTGTACGAGTTTGAGGTTAGTTCAGCGCAGAATAGTCCGGTGAGTGTATCTCATCTTTTATACTTGAACATCCGTTGATTTTTGGGTGCAGAATCATCACAAATGGGGTTCCATCATTGTGTTCTCCTCTGCTTCTAGGTTGTTTCCAGCTTCCATGTGATTTTAACAAAGACAGAGATCATTCCAATTGGCAAAATGCAGGACACTAGCAGGTATCTTGGGTTGTAACCTTAGAGAACTTCTAGGATGGATGGAGTGTTGGAGAGGTTCAAGAGATGGCTGATTGGGAGGAAGCACAAGTATCTCTCAAATGGTGGCCGTCTTACTCTTCTTAGGAGTACCCTTTCTAACCTCCCAACCTATTTAATGTCATCCTTCACTATTCTAGCGTCGGTAGCTTAGATGTTAGAGAAATTGTAGAGAGACCTTTTTGATGGAGATTTAGGTGATGTTTTTAGATATCATCTAGGGGACTAAAATATTGTTTGCTCCCGTGTGAAGGTAGGCTGTTGGTGTTAGGAGGTTAAAGATCTTCCATAGGTCCCTTTTGGAGAAGTGGAATAGTTGTAGGAGGAGCATCATTCAATCCAAGTATGGATCATTGCGAGAAGATTGGACCACCACCCTTGTGATTGTCTCGTATGGTTGATGTATGTAGAAAGAAATTCAATAAAATTTGAGATGTCTTCTCTAAGTACAAACACCTACTCTCTTCTATAAGGGAAAGCATTGAATGGACCATGACCTATTCTGGAGCAAGACACGGTGAATTGTTTACACAAGAACTCATCAAGCAAGGGGAGTGAAAGCTGGGAAATAGGCCTTTTTCTTTTAAGATTGGTGTTGGGGATCAAGTTCGCTTTTGGCTTGATGCCTGGTACGGAGATGAGGCCTTTTGCACAGTTCATCCTAATATTTTTGCATTGGTCAGGGATAGATTGGCCACAGGAGATGATTATGCTTGTAAGGTTTTCAATCACTGCTTCAAGGACACTTGGCTGAGGAGAGAGGTTCATGATTAAGAGTTGGAACAGCCATTAAACCTTTAGGTGTCTTGTATGCAAGTAGAGGCACTAGAGGTGCAACCAACTAAATCAGATGAAGAGGGGGATCGACGTGGGAGATTCTTAATTAAATTTCTCTACAATTATCTACTAGGCGATATGAAGGTGTCCTTTATGTGGAATTGTATTTGGAATGTGAGAGTCCCCTCAAAGGTGGCCTTTTTTGTTTCGTCGCCACACATGGTAAGATTCTTAGTATTGACAATCTCATGAGAATGAACTACATGTTGACTAGTCAGTGTTATATGCGTAAGGAGGGTTTGTTGGTTTCACACCTCTTGATTCATTAAATCATTCTGCGAGGGAACATTAGGGTTTTGTTTTATTGCTTTTTGGTGTCGATTGGGTCTTTAGAAAAGATGTTTCAAACGTCTTATTGGGTTGAAAGGGCAGCAAGTGATGAGGACTAGGAGAGGTTTGGCATCTAGTTCCATTGTGTTTGATGTGGTTTATTTAGTTAGAAAAAAACAAAAGATCTTTTGAGGGGTTGAGTTGTCGGCATATAAATTGAAGGGTGTTTTGCTTGCTACCATTTATAGTTAGAAATGGTAACAAGGAGCACTGACGATGGGTAATACGATATCTTTTTGGAGTCTTTGTTTTTATATTGATCTTTTGCAGAGGTTTTTGTTATTTTCTTCTTTTTAGGGGGGCTTCTCCTTCTCTTTAATGAGTTCTTCTCTTTTTATTGGTTGGCATGCCTTTAATGTCTTTTTATAAAATTGTGATTACTAATTAAAAGAATATTGCAATGCATGCCCATTCACAGGTCATTGTGTAAGGAATATCATAGGGAAGAGTTTGTGAATCACTTTAAATCACCAGCATCTGCTAAGTTAGAGCCACGAGTAAGGATGAAGTTAAAAGGATTTGAGTTTTAACTCTGAACACATAGTGGATTTCGACTGGTTGGGCATGCTAATTGTTTTTCCGTGGAGAACAATCTTCAAGGTCTTCCAGATAAAAATCATTTAATCTGATTTACTTTTTGTTTGATTGGTGTGAATGACTACAATCATTAGGGCCTTCTCGTTTACCCAAAAATGTGAATTGGGCCATTTATAAATTAAATAATTGATTTTTTAGCAACAAAATGAATCACCACAAAGATCAACTACTTATAATTTCTAAAACAAAATTCCAAATTGATCATTTCTTCGCACCCCTCACCAAAATCTACAACTTGAAGATTTAAAATATGCAGGGGCGACGCCATTGCTTCTCTACTGGAGTCAAATGGCCCCTTCACTTTAAAAAAAAATTATTATTACAGTATATATATATATGTATAATTTAAAAATATTTGACCCCATAAAATTTTTTTATTTGACCTCATAAATATATATTCAAAGTATATTTTTAAAATTATTTAAATGTTAAAAATAAATTTTAAATACATAATTTACAAATACTTCATACATTTATAAATAAATTACACCCAATCCTTCTTACACACAGCCACACCCAATTATAACCCTTCCCCCACACACATCCCAACCCCAACGCCAACAGAACCAATTACAATATGGACATTTCTCAACCTTCAGCTTCTTCTTCTCCCGTTCTCCCTTCTCTGTTGTCCTCGTCATCTCTACTTTAACCTTCATCATCGTCTCTCCGGCGCTTATGCCGCGCTCAACACGTCCTCGCCCTCCGAAGACATCTCTGTTGCACCACCGCTCGCCGGATCTAACGACCATTGCTTGGGCCAGCAAGATTTGAAGTTCTCTCTCGCTCTCGGCTTCTCTCTCCTCTCTCTCGGCTTCTCTACTTTAGATTTATAACTTTTCCAGGGTTGTTTGATTCTCTCAGCTTCTCTCCCTCGGGTCTCTCTCTCTCGGCTGTCCTGTCCAAGGTATGATTTCAAATTTCAAACCCTAAAATTCCAGGGTTTATGATTTTTAATTTGGAAAAAAGGTTTAAATTTTTGCATTCTTACTTTACATTGGCCATTGGGTGAAATTGTCTGATTGTTGTATATTGACATTGTAGAGATTAAGAATTTATAAATATGGACAAATTGTTGTAAAAATCACTAGATTAGCAAATTAGGGGAAAAAATGTTGTATGAATATGGCCAAATTAAGGAAAACATTTGTTGATTGTAAAAATCTTAGTTTGACTATGTACATTGAAAATGAATATGTACATTGACATTTTCTTTTATTATTATTTTTGTTAGCTTCAGACAATATGATAAATTTTTTAAAAGAAAATCAACGACACTACAAGATTCGGCTTCTAATGCTCCTAAGCAAAGTCATGTTGATTTGAGTCAGCTTCCTTCGGATCCAGACCTCAGAAAGAGAATATCAACTTATCATCCTAATGATCAAGATGCAATAAGAAGATATTATTTACAAAAGGGTCCTTATCAACCTATTAGTCATAACTTCCCTCAAAAAGACATTAATGGATTGTCTCGTCGATTTAATCATTCGTGGTTTAACGAACATAAGAATTGGTTGGAATATAGTATTGAGAAGGATGCTATATTTTGTTTATATTGCTATCTATTTAAGCCTGATATCAATCACCAAGTAGGAGGAGGTGTTTTTGTGGCAGAGGGATTTTCAGCTTGGAATAAGAAAGATAGGCTTAGAGTTCATATTGGAGATCACAACAGTGCTCATAACCAAGCTTGGAAAAAGTGTGAAGTTCTAATGAACCAAAAGCAAAATATTCAAAATGTCTTTTACAAACAATCAGAAAAAGAAAAGAATGAATATCGAATTCGCTTGAGTGCGTCAGTTGATTGCGCGAGGTTTCTTTTGCGTGGTGGGTTTCCTTTTCGTGGTCATGAAGAATCTGATGATTCAATCAGTAAAAGAAATTTTCTTGATCTTTTGAAGTTTCTTACTGATCATAATGACTCTATCAATGAGGTTGTGTTGGGAAATACTTCTAAAAACAACAAGAAGTGCCATTATGATATTGAAAAAGACATTGCAAATGCTGCTGCAAGTGAAACTACAAATGCTATTATCAAGGATCTTGATAATGATTTTTTCTCAATTTTAGTTGATGAATCTAGAGATATATCAGTCAAAAAAAAATGGCTATTGTTATTTGCTATGTGACCAAAGCATGAATTGTTATAGAGCGATTTCTTGGTATTGTACATGTACTTAATACTAGTGTTTTATCACTCAAGACTGGAATTGAATGTTTATTTTCTAAACATGGATTGACTTTATCAAGAATACGTAAGCAAGGTTATGATGGGGCCAGTAATATGTAAGGAGAATTCAATGGTTTCAAAGCTTTACTTTTGAAGGAGAATGAGTCAGCATTTTATGTTCACTGTTTTGCTCACCAACTACAATTGACTCTCATAACTATTGCAAAAAATCATATTGATGTTGCTGAACTTTTTTGCTTGATAACTAATGTTGTGAATGTTGCTGGAGGCTCTTGTAAGAGACGAGACATGTTTCGAGAAATACAAGTTGCTAAAGTTATGGAAGCATTAAAAATGGTGAACTTCAAAGTGGACGAGATTTGAATCAAGAAACAAGTCTTAAACGAGCTAGTAATACACGACGGGGATCACATTATGGTACAATTTTGAATATGATTTTAATGATTTCCTATGTAATTGATGTACTTGAGTTTGTTGTTAAGGATGGACTACACTCCGAGCAAAGATTTGAAGCTCGTTCAATTATGAACTTGGTGCAAACTTTTGAGTTTACATTTGGTTTACACTTGATAAAAAAGGATTTTGGACATTACAAATGAACTTTCATTAGCCTTACAAAAGAAAAACGAAGATATTGTAAATGCTATGGCACTAGTCAAAGTGTTCAAGCAACGGTTGCAGATGATGAGGGATAATGGATTGGAATCTCTATTAGCTGAAATATCTTCATTTTGTAGCAAACACAGTCTTTCAATTCCGAATATGGATGATATGTTTATAGTCCCTAAGCAACCACGACGCAAAGCTCCGCAAATTACAAATTTATATCACTACCGCATTGAGCTATTCTACACAGTCATAGATATGCAACTTCAAAAGCTTAACAACCGTTTTACAGAGGTAAATACCGAGTTACTTCTTTGTTTAGCTTGCTTGAATCCCAATGACATGTTTTCTACTTTTGATAAGCAACAGTTGATCCGTTTAGCATAGTTCTATCCATATAATTTTTCTCCTTTAGAACTTATGGTGCTTAATAATCAACTTGAGAACTATATTATCGATGTGCGCACCAACAGTGGCTTTATAGAATTAAAAGGAATTGGTAACCTTGCTAGAAAGCTTGTGGAGACAAAGAGAGATGTAATATATCCATTGGTATGTTTGCTTGTAAAGCTTGCATTATTTTTGTCAATCGCCACTGTAACCGTAGAAAGAGCTTTTTCGGTTATGAAATATATAAAGAGTCGATTGCACAATCGGATGGGGGATTAGTGGCTCAATGATTGCTTTGTTACATATATTAAAAAGGGTATTTTTGATACCATTTATAAAGAGGCTATTATGCAACGATTTCAAAACATGAAATCTCGTCGAATGCAATTATAAAGGTTTATGTATTTGCATATTGTTGTAAAAGGAACAGAAAAAATACATGAAAAGTATATTTTACTTGTTAGTTGAGATGCTTAATTTAGTTTATATTGTGCAAACAACATATAATCAAATTCTGAATGATTCCATCAACAAAAATTCCTGAAGTAGCTACTGAAAATATGTTCTATATGAGGCTAGCATGTGTTCTTGAATGAACTTATTTACAAATTCAAAGATTCTGAAGTAGCTAATGCCAGCAATTCAATTCGCACGCCTAACAAGGTTCTAATATAATCGAGGTTAGGATTTTGAAATTTACACAAAAGGAAAAAAAAAACTCTGGCCTTGAAAAAACTAAAAATCTTTCAATTATTATATTTCATTCTGTTTAATTCTCTAAACTTTAAAAATCACCTTAAACCATGCCAAATAGATGAACTAATCTTAACTTACTAATTTTTACAGCATTACCAGGCAACCAGACAGAGCAATAAAAGGAGGTTGTTTTAGAGCGAAGTACGAAAACCTAGTTTCATCTTTAACGTGTAGATTAAATTGAAGTGAGAATTTTGAGGAAAATGAGAATTACTGGCTTTGAGGGGGCAGTGAAGGAGGTTGATTGTGCTTTGGAAGTCCAGATTCATCTTTTGGGGCTTCGAAGCTTTTTGTCTCTTCTTCGCTAACCTCGGCCTCGTCTTCATCTTCGTCTGAAGAAGCGTAGTCCACCAGCGACATCTCCCACCGTCTCCCTAAAACAAACTCTCTCTCTCTCTCTCTCTCTCTCTCTCTGCGTCTGTTCTGTGTCTCTTTCCGTCGCTCGCGACAACGTTAATTTGTCAAACAGCTGGACAGAAGTAACACTCCGTTTGGTTTGGATAATTTGAAAAAAAAAAAAAAGAATTTTCTCCTCTTTTATTACTTATTTGGTTTATTAAAAAGTAGAAATGGAAATAAAAAATTATCCTCTTAAATTTCATATTTTTCAAATCTTTTCATAGAGATTTAGAAAGAAAAAATTGAGTTAATTAATTATTTTTTATAATACTTAAATTATTTATCTAAAAATAAAAAAAATAAAAAAATAATAATAAGAACAAAGTTATTTTCGTAAAATAATTAGTATTATTTTTTTCTTTTTATTTCTTTCATAAAATCTATCTAAACAAGAGTAGAGAAAAATTATTATTTTTGCTCTCCTATTAATCCAAACAAAAAGAAGAAAAAATATAATTATTTTTTTTCTTTTATTTTTTCTTATAAATTATGAAGAGAAAATATAATTATTATTTTTTTCTCTTATTGATAAACCAAACAAGTTGTAAAAGTTCAGTTTAATTAGTCAAAATTTATTGTCAATAAATTCTCAATAATTATTTTTTATTTTTTATTTATATTTAATTGGTAATTAATTTGTAGTATAATTTTAAAAAAAATATTATTTTAAAATTTTTTTTTGTCAAAACACATTAAAAAATGTTATTTGTCTTTTTTGTGAGATGAATTTTTTTTATGAGTAATGTTGGTAACCTGTATTTGAGAACTTTATCTAAAATTTAAAATCAATAATTAAGATTTATTTAAAATGTGTTTTACACAGTATATAATTGAATTTGAACTATTAATTCTAATTAAAAATAAAATAATTTAAAAAATAAAAACATATTCTATTGGGTCACAATTATGTAGCCTTATGCTAAGCAATTCCATGCGAAGACAAAATGTGATTCCCAACTTGTGCCAAATGAGATTTGTGGAGTTAAGCATTTTTAATTACTTTCTTTACCTCTATTACATTTTCAGTAAAACGAGATAAGCTTCTTGCTTTAACTCTTAAAACTTCATTATGTGAACTTAAGGGACTTGGGCCATCTCCAATCATGTTTTTCATAATTTATTCATGTGACTTTTTAAAATTGTTAAAAGTTATTTTTTTATTCGTAATTCTATCTATACTTTATATTTTTGGGAGTTATAATTTTTTTCAAAAATTAAATATATAATAATTCAAAATTTTCTTGTGAATCTATATGCACAAATAAAAAATATTGTGATAATTTATTATAATATTAAGTTTTCAATTCAAACGCCCTTCCCTACAAATCCATTTGCAATGAAGGAAGCACCAAAATCCATTTGCAATGAAGGAAGCAACAAACTCCAAAAGCATTAGGATCCTTCAACCCGTATGCAATTAGGATCCCGAAGCACAGCAAAATGAAAAAAACAGGAGCAAAGCGAAACAAAAAATCCATAAGAAGAAGAAAAAGAAGACACCTGCAAAATCAGAAGAGAGATCTTCAGCAATCTCACCAAACGGACCAACAATTTCAGCAAATTCTCCAGCAATTTGAGCAATTTCACCAGAAATTTCAACAATCTCACTGACGGACCAACGATTTCAGTAATTTCACCAGCAGTTTTAGCAGAAAATTTTAAAAATCAAACCATTGGAGACTCTCCAAATTTATTGGTTACTTGCCACAATTGGAGAGCCATTTTGTGAAAACTAAAATAGCGAGCAATTTGCAAAAGCTTTGGATCTCTTATTTGGGCGATTGCTCGCCAAAGCGGCGAAGGAGCCATCTTTGGCGAGAGGATTAGAGTTGCTCTTACAAATGATACTCTGAATCATTCACTTGTAGATGTTATAGAACGAATTATTCCTACAAAAATTTACTGCGAAAAAGACTAATAAGTATATGATCAAATTGTTTTACAAATAAAGAAGTAAATGATAAGAAAAATTTTAAAAATCTTAATCCAAATGTCACATAAAATAAACTACTGCAATTACAGGGATGAGAGGAATGGAAATGAGAATGACAAACGAGAAAGAGAGGGAATGAAACCGAGAGAGAAAGTGTGGTCCTTGGGTTAAAATGGCATCCGCCAATCCACTACCATAGCTTTTTTCTTTTTTTTTTTACATTTTAACAGTGTAGGTTTTTTGTTTTTTTAATGATTGAGAACCTTTTTTAGACAGTTCTTTGAACTCATTCTAAGAGGGTAAGCTGAGTTATTCTTCGGAAGCATATAATCGAAGTATTAAACTAGTTATTACCCCTAGTTATTACCCCTAATGGTATTCAATCATTTAATTTTGATAATTTAGAAAGAAAATATATGCTTCCGAAGTTTTTGGGCACTTTTTTAAAGAAAATCATTTTAGTAGATGAGAATGTAGCGTAGTGAAAATATTTATAATAAAAATATTCTTATTAAATTGTGAAGTAATGTCGTGAAGTAATTTCTATTGAGTATTGATTCTTTGAAGATTTTTTCACATAAAAAAATTATAAAAATGAGAATATATTGTAATGAGAACTTATGAGATTGTTCTCAATGGAAGGTGTTCTCATTGTATTCTGATTCACATTTATAATGAGAATGTTCTTGTTAAACTGTGACATTTATAACTGTATTTTGTCATTAAATTATTAAATGAGACTATGGCGTTGTGAGAATATTCATAATGAAAATGTTCTCATTAAACTGTTATGTAATAAAAATATTCTCATTATACAATGAAAAGTCAAAATCACATTAAGAATGTACTGTAACTGCAAACTTATAGCATTATCAAAATGACGTTTCCAAAATTCAGAATGGAATTTACCAAAATTCAAAATAAAAAATTTCAAAATAGAATTGATTCATGTCGAATTTTCAAAAATCAAATACTATATGTGATTTTTGATTCTCTATATATGCAAACATTGACTTTTTCATTCTGAATTTTAGTAATGCCATAAATTGAATTGGTTAAATGAAGGGCGCCTATGTAAAAACACAACAAAAAGGATTTAACGAAATAAAAATTTTCAAATAGGATTTATCTCAAAATATCCTACCAAATTAGGACTTCTCACTTGAGCTTCCTTTATTTTATTATATAGAAGAATATGAGAGAGGAGAGAGAACAAAATAAAATGACAAAATTATTTTATTTTTTAGGGTTAAATTTTTTGCACCTATACAAAAAAGAAAGGAACATTTTAGATTTATCGTTATAAAATAAAATATAATATAATAATAAATAATTTAGTATAATATAAATATAAACTTAACATAATATTTGAATTAATTAGGTTCAAATAAGTTTTTTATTTTGTTATTTATGATGAGATAGTTAACATAAAATTGAGATAAATTAATATTTAATATTATCTATCATGAATTAACTTTTATTTGGTTAAAAACTTCTCCTTTATATAATGATTGAAACTTGATTTTGAAATAAAAATAATAAAAAAATTAAGATTTTTATATTTTGTTTAATTATGAATGGATACCTACTAAATATTCTTTATTACCATCTCATATTTGTCAATATAACCGTTATCATTTTAGACAAAGCAAATTAAGGTATAATAAAGATACCTATTTTTGTCCAAATCAAACAGCAA
The DNA here is from genome assembly GCA_034768845.1 of Heliamphora exappendiculata. NCBI lineage: Eukaryota > Viridiplantae > Streptophyta > Magnoliopsida > Ericales > Sarraceniaceae > Heliamphora > Heliamphora exappendiculata. Next base: position 10,665,913 of record JAOTRH010000020.1, on the reverse strand, counting down.
AATTGAGATTTAACGATACTATTTTTTTTTGTACAAATCGATAAAAAAAAACATCTCACATTGACCAATATATATATATATATATATATATATATTCTATCCCAAAATCACCCTTCAAACCACCTTCCCATCCCAAAACCACCCTTCAAACCACCTTCCCATCCCAAAATCACAATTCCCATCCCAAAACCCCCTTCAAACCACTATTCCCATCCCAAAACCACCATTCAAACCACCTTTCCCTCCCCCCCAAACTACCATTTTCACCCAAAATTTCAACAGAATGGTGATTATGGGGTGAGAATGGTAATTTTGAAGGAAAAATGTGATTTGAATGGTAGCTTTGTGGTAGGAATAGTAGTTTTGAGGTAGGAGAAGCGATTTTCGTTAAATTTCAACGAAAATTTTAACAGTTTGGTACAATTGATGTTAAAAATTAAATTTCAATGGTGGTTAGTGTAATTTCAGAGACCACAAGGGAGATCCCTGTAATAAATTTAAACCTCATGAGAAGTAAGTGTAATTATCCTATTTTAATTTTATCTATAAATTACAAATTTTTTTAAACACTCACAACTTCTGTTACAATTTATAACTATTTTTTACTTTTATTTCAATTATAAGATATAATTTTTATCAAATACTCTCAACTCTTACTAAAAGATACAATTTATAAACTACTAGCAATAACTTTACAAAACACCACATTTGGAGGGTGTTTGATAAAGTAGCTGGTGGTAATTTTTAGTTTTTATTACTAATTTTAGTTATAAACAATAATTTTTTTTAAATACCTACAACTTCTATTATAAACTATAATTACTTTTTTTTATTTCAATTACAAGTTACAAATTTTAGAAAACACACACAACTACTGCTACAAGTTATAATCTATAAGTTATTAGTTTCAGTAATACTAAACACCTGCTTGATATGTAAATTGCCAAGTGAAATTGTAACACATATGGGCTCCGTTTGTTTCGACGTAAAATATTTTAGAACAAAATATTTTATTTATTTTTTATTGTTTGGTTGATAATATCTATGTAAAATATTTTTTTTAGTAAAATATTTTACTCATTGAACTAAATTTGATTTATAAAAAATTAACTCGTAAATTAGTTTTGAAATTGCAACTTCCAAACTTTCACCCGATTTCTTCATATAATTCTTTCAACCTTTTGTCATTCTCATAACAGATGAGAATACGCGAGAGAGAGATGATATAAGAATGAAAGAATGAGATATATATATATATATATATATATATAGAGATCATACATAGTAGCAATTTTTTTAATTTTTTTTATTGAAAATATTTTTTAAATATTAACCAAATACCAAAAAATACAAATAAAAAAGTTCATTTTTATAAAATTATTTTTTACATGTAAAATATTTTCAATTGTAAAATACTTTATGTCAAAACAACCGGAACTTTAAAAAAGTGCCCAAAAACTTTTGGGAGCCGCATAATTTATGGAGGATCATGTGTTTAGGAATGACTTCACTGAATAGTGTCACTTCCAAAAAATTTAGAGCACCATTTGTTCATGCTCTTGATATGGGAGACTATTCTAATCCCATGAGAGTGACTTTTAGAATAAATTAGGAGACTCCAGTACTCTATTCTTATTTATCCTTCACCTAAACCAAATGCAATTCCGTACTAAATAAATTGTGTCATTAATTTAATCCATAATAATTCACATACTAACAATCCAAATATTATTCCATTAGTTTATTCCTTCAACGAAACATAGATGGGTAAGAAAACTATGGCATCATATGCAGAATTTGCACAAATGCAGTAACATAGATTGATTCAGCAAGAAAAGAACCTGTAATCAATAATTAAATCAGCTATTAATAATAATAAAAAAATAACTTGTTTTAGTCTAACATACAGAACAAACACAACTTTTTTTTTTCCAACGTGGTAGCTGCTTCTATCAGAGCATCTTACCACAATAACTTGCAACACAAGCTACCTATCACTGAAGGTTTTCAATCATCATCCCAGGTGTGCAACAAAAAAGTTGCAATTAATAGAGGTATTTGCCATCGACGCTACTGCCCGAGAAGTGAAGGTCTGTAGAAGACATGACTTTGTGCAATCTCAATGCGTTCTCGAGGATCATTCATGGTTTCGTCCCTCAGTGCTTGAAGGATTGCCTGTGATGGAAACTCCCTAGAGATTCGGAACAATTCAGGGTCAGAACTTGAGGCAACAATTGATTTTTAAGGATTTAAGGGAAATTTTTACAAAATCTTGAGAGATGAACTTATATAACTTTGACATATTTGAATCTAATACTACCGTCATAGTGGAAATTTTCAAAACTTGGGGGCCTGGCCACCTTCATCCGCCTCCCCAAGGTCAATCCATGAGCTGAAGTTTTGGTGAACTCTATTATAGCATGCTTTGATATCTGGTTGTAATCCGAAGGTTATTGCTTGGTATGCATTAAGTAACACTTTTTTAGTGGTATTTAAAATTTGCTTATTTGACATGATTTTTTGAATTTTTAGCTTTTAGTGTTTTGTTTTAAAATGATGATATTGCCATTCGGGTAATGAGTTTGACTTGTAATATATAAGAGAACAATTTTGCCTTCATATGCCAGCATTAGAACGTGCACAGAGAATAAAGTTGAAAGTTGGCCTTTTGGCTTTTTTGGTCGTGGCAGTCGAATTCTTCATTTCTTTCTTTCTTTTTTTTTTTTTTTGCTTTTTAGCCAAAAAGCTTAACATACCAAATAGGGCTTAATACCAAAAACTCAAAACAAGAGAGAGAGAGAGAGAGAGAGAGAGAGAGAGAGGGAGAGATGTGAAATCAACTTATATACCTCGTAATTAATATTTTGTATAGGGTCTTCAGGATGGGGCAAAGCTCAACTGGAGCAACAGGCTTCTGTTCGTCTGGATGCAGGATGCTTATATGGGACTGACTGAGCAGTTCATAAAATGCTTTCACAGCAGAAACTCCCTGTATTATTGCAAAATTAGCATTGTTGAAAAGCATGAAAGATTGATCAGACATAAATGAAACACAAGAAATTTTCAAAATAGAAATATCTACATAAATCGAACACAAACTTGATGAATGTTAAAGACGTATGTACTGTCATATGATTGCTACAGAAAGTACGCAACAAAAAGGAAAGGGAGGGGGGAATCATCCAACTTGTGCTCCAGATATAGACTTAAAGGAAGTAATCGGTAATCCAAGTTCAACACCAGTTTTAAACCTTAATATAATGGTTTGGTTCAATCATTTGTTGATTATTATCTTATACTTGAAAAAGAACACACCGATTGCATTTGAGTTATCATTGGAAAGATCAATATGAGGAACTTGAATGACTTTCAATCAAAGATGGATGCGTAGTCTTACATTTTTAATCCCTCGAGTAAGAAATTAGAAAACTGAAATCGGGTATTAGACAAGTTCATAGGCAGCCATCAGATCTCATACTTACTTTGAAACACTTTGAAACACACCCTTAAACAATAAGTAAAACCACACCCTGCTCCAAAGTTTCTCTCTAATAATGTTTTTGTATTGTCAATGGCTCAATTACAGCAAAAAAAAATGGAATAGATAAAGAAGGAGCTCAAAGCATTTTTATCTCCTTCGAATTAGATTCTGAATCTAAGGCAACTCAAATTCTGAAGCATTTCCAGGCTCGAGGGTTTTAACCCTTCAAATAAAGAATTCTTTGACTAATCAAGACATATACCTGAATCACCCCCTTTCCCTTAATGCTGTCACCCATATCAAGGCTCAATTCCCCTAAAGCCAACTTCTGACCGTACCATGCATTACGACCTTTCAATAGGGTTACATAGGTGTCAGCCAACAAGGGACCTGCAAGCTTCTCTGGTTCTTCAGCCAAGAGATGAGTAATAAATATCATCTCCGACGTACAGTGTGCAAAGTATACAGCTTTGCTGGTGGCACTCTCATTAGTCAGAGCTGCTACCAAACCTGTGAAATCCAACTCAAAAAGGTCAATGTGTTGTTTCCAAGCTAAGAATCAACAAAATGAAAATTAATTGACCAAGATAAGTATGATTACTCTACTTTAGAAGAGTACAAGCTATTTCCCTATTCTCCATTTCTTAGGACTTCCATGCCCCACTCCTTTGTCAATTATTGGCTTTATCAATGATTTACAATTTCTTCTCAACAGGATAGGAATAAACAAATAATACTTGAGCAAGCTCATAATGCCATAAGAATTCGATATTATCAACATTCTTGGTAATTAAAAACCATTAAGACCAAGAGGTTACTGATTAATAAGTTTTCATTTATACTTAAAAAATAATAATTTACAGTATACATCAATCTCGAATACTTATTCATATTTTAGCGTATATATTAGCACTAAGCAAAAAAAATTACAATAGATATGCACACTCTTAACTTAGTACTCTTCCATCTGCCCTCGCTTCTCGCTCCCCCACCACCACTTCTGCTTTGGCTCCCACTTCCGCTTCATGCAACTATGCTCTAGGCATTGTCAAAAGACAGGAAGGAGCAATCTATCTTCCCGTCAAAAACCCTGAAGATACATGACATCTAACAAGGCTCAAGATGATCCCTCATCCCTTTGTTGTTGTGCCACCATTGTTGTTATTTTTCCTAGCATTTCAATCAGATCTTCCAGGTTCAGTTTCTATTATTCATCATGTGTGTGTAACCCAGATTCTGGATTCTCTTTTGCATATTTTTTCAGGTTAAAAGATATATGAAATATTATAATTATTATAGATCATGTGTAATTGGTGCTATGAATTGGACCAATTAGAAAACATGTGCACACCAATTAAGCAGTTGGACATACATATTAGGAGGCTACCCCTTAAGTATTTGTTCATATATGTAGTAGGCACATGACGGTTTTACTGGTATCTTATGTCCATGAATGAAATTGATATGATGACTAGCTACAAATTACTCTTTGAACAACTTTGCTTCATGTCTGAAGTTAATATTTTCCATGTATGCGTATTAGTGAAATCTTCAAACCAGCTTATACAGAATGAAAATGAAACACTAAAATCTTGTTCTTCTTCAAATGGAATATTCTGTTCAATTTATTGAATCTTACCAGCTCCGATGGCATAGACATTCTTCAAGCCACCCATCACTTCATGAGTGACAAGATCGCCATTGTCCCACACGATAAAATGGGGCTGCCTCAAAAACTTCGCTATTGGTTTTCGCCATTTTTCGGCTCCACATATCCGTGCATTAGCATATTCCTTGTTGTAAATCTCTGACGCGATATTGGGTCCCCCAAGATAGAGAATATTCTCAATGGGAACTCCAGCTGCAAAGCAATAAGTACTCAGCATAAGGTGGCCCAGTCATTCAATACAAAAGTAAGAGGAAAAATGTAACAAGCAAGAAAAAAATAAAGCAATAATATCAAAGTTTTTCTCATAGTAAGATAAGACCTAATCAATTAATGAAACAACGAAGACCAGTAGTTAATGCAGGAGAAACAACCAGCAAAAAGGTCACAAATAAAATTTTAATTGTGCCGGAAATGGTCTCATATTACTTTTGCATGTAGGAGAAGACTTCTAACAATTTAAAATAGACTGCATAGTAAATAAGTAAAAAAAAAATCATATCTTTATATAAAACTTTTGACAAGTGCATGAATAACGCTGACACAAGCAGCGTCAACATGTATATGCACTTGAATATATGTCCATCACTGTATATGCCAGTAAATTGCATTAACACACCTAAACATCATATGCTAGGGAAATGAATGGGTCTCCGATGATAGGAATAAGATAAACACCAGTATTCTAGGGAAATGAATGGTCTCTGAGGAAAGAAATAAGAGAAACACCACACCAGCATCAAAGATGTTTATGGCAGTATACAAAATCCCATTGAAATGATAATGCAAATTATAATATACCCCAGATAAAAAAAAATTAAATAAAGACAAGCATTGAAAGATTTTCCTTGAAGACAAGAGACCAGGGAGCTTATGCATAAATTATTATCAACTTACACATGTATTTAAATTTGTCATTTTTCCTTGTTTCTCTTCTTCTTATTAGCAGATTTCAATTTATTCATTATCAAAAGTTACTCAACATCGACTAGGTAATAAGGTAACTTCATATTTTAAATTCTGGTAACACAATTTTACAAAGAAGAAGATTTAAATTAACTCAACAAGCTTAAAAACAGTAGTGTAAATTGGTCTTTATAATTAACTAAAATAATGTCAACAAACACATTGAAGATACACTGAAGATGAGTAACAACTAACAAGGCTAAGAGATTCATAGATAGCAATAAATTCAAAAAGATGAAAAATAAAATTGGGGACAATAGAAGTCTTGAAACCAACCAAAGTTCGATGCAGAATTTTTTCTGTAGTGTCCAGAAAGTTAGTCTTCAAGCAATGCTATAAATGATCTTCCTTGGAAGCATTTTTTGCAGGATTAGCCAATGACCATGACTCATGAACTCTATACACTTGCTTTTGAAACAACTGAGATATCTATTCAATATCTTCAGCAACTCAAACAAGCAAGCATCACACTAACTATTTAACAAGTGATTGCAGTAGTTGTACATCAATAAGGCTAATATCCCTACAGAAAGAAAATGATAATCCACCACATCATGCTAATGGAACTATTCTCTCTCTCTCTCTCTCTCTCTCTCTCTCTCTCTCTCTCTCTCTCACACACACACACACACACACACACACATTGTGGACCAGTCTAATAGAAATAAGCTATAGTCCTTCAGTGAACTGAACAAAGCACCAAAGATCTCAAGCTTAAATGAAGATTTTTGTCAAGTCAAACTAAATAAAAATTCAACAAACACAAAATATATCAACTGAACGTCAAGAACAAACCAAACAGTATTGGAAAGTTGTTTTGAAGAGTACATTTTTAAGCTAATTCCATATACTCTTTGAACCAGCTCAAATCTTCGCACTGATTCAGATCAAGATTGACCAAAATCGAATTGACTTTATTAGTGTCAATGAGGTCATGTGATCCTTGTTGTCTCTCGTTAACGTTGGCTTGGCAGTAGTGGAAGAGTGGGACATCTCAGGTTCCTTTTTGCCCTCAATGAATAGGACTTCAAATTTGCTAGGTGCATAAAGTAAAAAAGTGGAATTGGATCTGCTGACAACAATGGAGATTGCTACAGCAACATGGAAATGATAGTATTCAATAAAAAGAATTGTGTACTTTTGAATTGGTCACTATTAAACTAGGAAAATAAAATAAGATTGAAATTAGAAGTTGAATGAAATAAGAACTGGATAAAAGCTTGAGATTAGAGAATTGCTTAATTGAATTTTGCTGGTGGGATCTGGACTGCCAAGTGGCAGCAAAATGTAAATGCCATCTTGAATTTTAATTCAATTTCATCAAATTCCAATAGATCCAGCCACTTGATGTAAGTGGCCGTTTGGTTTCAGCCGCCTGGTGGAATTTATCAACTAAGGATTCCTTTAGTCATCCAAACACCTCTCTTTACTCAAGAGAGTTGTTCAAACTTTGAAGAGGGGAATTGCTTGTACCAGAGGTGACCAATTGTTAGAACAGTACAATGTTATGGTGGTTATGTTCGAAAAGAAACCATGCGAGTTGACTCTAACAAAATATTGTGCTAATAAGATTACTCATCACACTGTGAGTTGTTACATAATATTAGATATATATTGTATTAGTATTATTATTATATATTTATTATCTAGTGTGTGTGCGTATATGGATGTAGTGGTGTTCATGCAGCTTCAATATTTCCTAGACATTAAAGTAACCAGGAATAAGAAATGTGTGTTCATTTCTTAGCGGAAATATGTTCTTGACATTCTGGAGCGTGCATGATATATAAATGCTAAAAGAGTAGATTCACCTATGGAGACTAATGTCAAATTAGAACCGAAAGAAGGAGTGCCACTTTCTGATCCTGACCAGTATCGCCGTACAGTGGAACAACTGAATTATTTTACTACTATGACTCGTCCATATATTGCTTATCCAGTGAGTATAGTACGTCAGTTTTTGTCTGATCCCCGTGTTCCCCATTGGCAAGCGGTATTACGCATCTTTCGGTATTTGCACAAAAAGCCAGGGAAGAGTATCCAGTGTTCTGATCATGGTCATATGAGAATAGAATGATACTCTTATGCTGATTAGGCTGAATGTACATTTGACAGGAGATCCACCTCTGGTTACTCTATCTTTGTTGGTGGGAATTTAGTTTCCTGGAAGAGCAAGAAGCAGACTGTGGTCTCCCGGTCTAGTGCTGAGGCCAAATACCGAGCCATGGCTTTAGCGACTGCTGAGATTATGTGGTTACAGCAAATTTTGACAGAGTTACAATTTCCTATTCAAGGATCTACCAGACCCTGGGTTGATAATACATCGGCTATTTATATTGCCACAAATCCAGTATTTCATAAGAGAAGGAAGCACATTGAGGTTGACTGCCATTTTATCCGTACAGAATATCAGAAAGGCGTTGTTACTTTTGGGTCAGTTCCTACAGAGGACCAGGTGGCAGACATTTTCACTAAATCTCTACCGAGTTCGCGTATTTTCTATTTATATAACAAGCTGGGCATGGTAGATATATATGCTCCAGCTTGAAGATGGGTGTTAGATATATATTGTATTAGCATTATTATTATATATTTATTATCTAGTGTGTGTGCGTATATAGATGTAGTAGCGTTGCCTAGCTTTATTATAAATAAGAGTCTTACCTATCATTTTGGAGTACGTCTTCCCATTATTATCTTTCTAATTGTTAGACATATATTGTATTAGTATTATTATATATTTATTATCTAGTGTGTGTGCGTATATGGATGTAGTGGCGTTCATGCAGCTTCCAACACGAGCTCTGTACATGTCTCTGCTCTCCATAATAGTAGCAGGATCTGGTGTCACGTCCACCGTGGCCTCTACCTCGGCCGCCATCACTACGGCCTCCATCACAACCTCGACCACCATCACGGAAGGCACCTAAGGCTGTATGATCACCTTGGTCAGTCATAGGAACCCGAGACTCATCTTTACTGATTACTCTGTTCATCCTTCTAAAATCTCAAATAAAGATGGAATATTAGACCCAGCCAAGATCTGTGAACGTGCGGAGTCAAGTTGCCGGTTCACCACGGCTAAGAAGCAAACAACCAAGAAACTGCATGCTCTGCTCTCTAAAAATCTCGTATCAATTGGTTAAAGGGACCAGACGATCATATTCATCAGCTAATACCTTGAACTCTGTGAAGTAATTTGAAAAAGGCCGCTCTCTCTGCTGTATCCTGAAGATACTCCGCATCACATCATACAGTCTCGACAAATCATTAGTCGAAGCAAATGTCTCCTTGAGGATAGTCCACACCTCTCGAACAGTGATGGCATTAGCCACCAAAACTTCAATGGACGGCTCCATTGAATTTAACATCTTACTAAGCAGTCGAGCATCATCCATCTTCCACCGTTTGTATTCATCAGAACCTTTCTCAGGAGGATCGTTGAACAACTGATCCTCTTTTTCCATGCCTTCAATTGTGAGCAAAACTCTCTTCTTCCATAACATATATGTATGTAGTCCAGTTAATCTCGAATCCACTAGTCGTGTGGAGGACGAAAACACATATGTGATTCCTTATTTATCAGTACTCATTGGAGTTTCATCAACCCGTCTTTCACTACTCATTGAAGAGTTCCCAACCCTTGTCGAACTCTCAGTTGACATCACAATCTGGCAAATAACAAAGAACCACACGCAACTACAACTTTAAATAATCATAAATAGACCATCACACATACATTCAAACTATTTCCATGGATTCAAACACCCTGTGACTGTGACTGTCTCCGAGACCCTCAAAACTGCTGAAACTGGCGCGACTGTTCCGGTGACTTTCCGGCGACCGGCAACTTTTCCAGCAACCGGCGACTTTTCCTGCGACTTGGCTAGGTTTCTGGTGACTATTTAAATGGTCAGAAATTGTTTTTGGAACACGATCGGTGACTTTGGTGACTGTTTAACGGGTTTTTGGTGGATTTCGACGACTGATAGGGTAGCGGCAACTGGCGTTGGCGCCAGGGGTGATGGTTTTAGTGGGTTTCGACTCCAGAAGTGGTGTGACGAGAGGCTGTGAGCCCTCCTGAGGGTGGTCGAGAGTGGATGTCGGGAGATCGTCGGTCACTGTTGCTGGGTGTGGTGAGATCGTCGGCACTATGGGAGGTCGTCAGCTGGGTGTAGGTGGTCGTCGATACTATGGGTGTTAGTCGAAGACTGGTGGCTGGTCGTCGGCACTGTGGATGTCGTCGGCACTATGGCAGAAGAAGAAGGTCGTCGGCACTGTGTGTTAGTCAAAGGAACTGTTCAAGGGTTGATCAGTGGCTGGGGTGGCTATGGTTAGGGTTAGGATTTCATGAAAGCTAGAGTTTTATGGTAGCTCTGATACCATGTTATTAGAAAGAGAATAATGCAAAACCGTACTCCAAAAGGATAGGCAAGACTCTTATTTATAATAATGCTAGGCAACGCCACTACAACCATATACGCACACACACTAGATAATAAATATATAATAATAATACTAATATAATATATATCTAACACATAACTTATATTGGATCAGAAAAACATGGCAGCACCAAAATAATTTCCTCCATAGAATCTAGTAAAAGTGAAAAAAATAATGGCCAAATAAAGGGAAGGGAGGTGGAACTCTTGGCACCTTCTTAAAGTAAGAAATTGTAACTATATGCAGTGGGGGAAGAGAGTGAATGCAATCATTTCCATTTCCATGTACCAATTTCCACTTTTGTTACCAAATTCGAGTCCACTTTTCTCATCAACAACAAAAGTAAATTTAATTGCACTTTATTATTTTCCGCGCCAAGCAGATTTGAAATTCACGTTATTGAGGCAAAAAAAGAACGATGTAGCTTTTCCTTCCCCAAGATACACAACAACAACTGGAAGAAGTCAAATTGGCAGCACACTGGGTTGCACTGAGTCCTGGCACGCCTACATTCACGGATTTCAGATTGTTGTTTTGTCTTGATCCCTTTAGGCGAGAAACACAGGGGTAGAGAAGAAAAAGATGCTTGTCAATGAAAAGCAGTTGCAATGCAATAAAAATAACAGGTGCAAGATGTTATTACTGCAGAATGTGCCACCCATCAGATACTAAAATGCATCTACCATTCTCAAATCTTTTGTAGACCATATAATGCAGTTATGTTGTCAAGGCACAAAGCTAAAAACAGTTTATAACTTTATAGAGTAACAATAGAAGACAAATCAAATTGTACAGCATTAAAAATCAACCAGCAGTGTAACAATCATTTTAGCCTAATCCCATAAAAAGTATTCACCTCCCAATAAAGATTCTTGTTGATAAAAACAGCCATCAGAACCTTGACCACAAACAGAGTAGGCATGGAAACAGTAAAAACATGCAAACACAACTAGTTTAAAAAAAAAAACCCATCAACACAAATAGGGGAGAAAGAGGGAAGAAGATGAAGAAGTCTTACTTGCTCGATTGATCATTTGGGTGGGAGTTATAATTCGCGGTTCGGGCTCCAATTCAGCCTCTATACCTTTAGCCAGAGAAATGATTACTGGCACTGTAATTCTTTCCTTCCAATACCTACTAATTTCTTCGAACACCTGGCGGGTTTCCGTCGACGGCAATCCGTTTACCACAATATCAGCGTCCCACACAGCCTCCTGCAAGTTGGAGACCACCTTTAAAGGGCAAAGAGGAGTGTCGATCATGTTCAAGCAAAACCCATCTTTCAAAATCTCATCGGCGTACAGTGTACGATCACCTAATCTTGCCTCTACATACTTCAAGTACGCGCATCGCCTAATCAATCGCCTCAACACCTCTTCTCTTGAGTTTATAACCTCAAATAGGTGCTCCGCCGTTGCTCTATCGACAGATCTTCCAGGTCTTCTCCATATCCTTATTTGAACCTTGTCTCGAAGATGGCCATAGCTATCTTGAAGCAATGCTACGAAAACACTGCCCCAAGCACCCGCCCCAACCCCAACAATCCTCAAAGGATCGCCATCAACTTTCCCCAAAAGGCAACGAAGTTCATCAATCTTCTCTTCTGTGTACCCATTTGAGTTCCGAATTGACCCATTGTTCGTCGTTCCCTCAGAGTTCCCACCCATCTTCCTCCAACAGAATCAACTTAAACTATTCACACGCAAAAGCAATCAAATACGACTAATAAATCTTAGGCCTAGACTTCAAAACCCTTTATTGTATTTGTGAATCAATTTATGCACATTTACGAAAAGCCTATAATTCTGAGTTTTATATAGGTATTGCTGCCCCTGTACTCGAGCAAAATCATAACGACTTCCTTCTATAACGAGATCAAAGCTCCCAAATCCAATTGTCTCCAAATTCTCTACCTCGGCTGGAAAATTCTAGAACAAATGGGAAATTAATAGAAATGCGTTTTTGACATTGTTTTCATCCGTACTCAATCAATCACCATCGGTCAAAGAAGGAATGTGAAATAGAAGGACGATTCAGAAGCACCAAAACTTTGACAACTCTCGTCTATAGACGTCGGTAAACTACCCAACCAAACAAGTCAGAAAAAAAAATAATAATAAGCGCGGTTTAGAATGTCCAAAAAAAAATTTATTTTTAAAATATTTAATTTTTTTAAAAAAAATTTAAAAATTTAAAAATTAAAAAAAAATAGAATATTTAAGATAATTTTTGTACTAAATTTTTTATTTTTTATTAAAATATCTAATATACTTTTAGTGCTTTTAAATGTGATGTTTGATATATTAACACCACTTTTTTTTTTGTAAAAGGGATAGATTTTTTAAATTAGAATTAATAGTGCTTTTAGTTTAATAAAGTTAAAATGTTTAAAATGTGTATATGTTTTTTTTAAAATTAATAGATAAAAATATTAATTAAATTTTTTTTAAAAATCAAATAATATGACTTAAAAAAAACTTATTTTTTTTTTAAAAATCAAACAGGGCTAAGGTATAGAAGGGAAAGCGAAACGGCCAGCGTTTGTCGGCTACCGCCAAAAAAAGTGGCGACACCAATTTGAGGACAGGAATTTGTTACCTTGCGTCTGCTTCTGCCAAAAGCTTCGAGATTTCACGCGGAGTTGATGAGAAAGCGAGAAATGGGCGTTGCGGAAGCTGGGAGAAAGTGAAGAGAGAGACCACGCCAGAATATTGTGGACTGGTTTTGGCCAACTGCTTCTTGGTGGCATTAATCAAATAAAAACTCTTTTATGGAAAATTATGATGTACTTACCGTGTGTGATTAACTACCTTAATACTTTTTATAAATAAAAATATGTGACTTATAATAAGTGAATTATTTTTATTTTTAAAATTTTATAAAAATAAATTAATATTATTTTGTACAAAATATTTTTTACTACGCGATTGAATTATAACATTACCGAATAATTACTCACTCTTTCTAGTTTAAAGAGAGATGATTGGGTCAATGAAGATTAACATTTCGTGTGTTTAATAAATAAAAGAGTCAAAAAATTAAAAATCAATAAGCAAATATGATAAAAATTTAAATTGTCAAAAGAACAATATATATATAACATACACTTTTATATTATAGTTTTTATTATGCACATTTATTTAAGAATGATTTGGGTCTAGATTCCATTTAGAATACTTGTATTCCAATAAATCACACCTAAAAATAATATTTTATTAAGCCATATTTTAATATTTTCATACCAAATTACCCTTAATATAACATACACTATTCACCATTATCAACACCACTCTCCATCACCACCGCCGTTGTTGGCATTGCCGCCACCACCACCGCATTGTCGCCGTCACTTCACCACCGCTGTTGCTGCCAACACCACCATCACCACCACCACCGCATTGTCGCCGTCACTTCACCACCGCTGTCGCTGCCAACACCACCACCATATCTCCATCAATCTCTACTGCCATCACCACCAGATTCGTCGAAGATAAATAAAAAATTGAAAAATTCTCGTTCTAGATCTCAAATGTCTCATTTGTTACCAGTGTGTCATTCTGGTTTTAGATCTGATATCAAATGTCTTATTTGCTAAGAATATCTCATTCTGATTACGGATCAGATATAAAATGTCTTATTTATTATGAAATGTAATATCTTGATATTCCACATCGAAAAAGGGAGATGGAGTTTTTGGGCTATAAAAAAAATATTGGACCTCTACATAGCAACGAAACTTTTTTTCAGGTAGTAGAGACCCTAGCAGAACTTCACAATTAAGCATGCTTGGGCAGAAGTAATGCAAAGATGGGTGACCCATTGAAAAGAACAAAACTGTGAGGACTTTTACCTAAAACGAACAATATCGTTGCCACGAGAAGAGTCGGGATATTACATAAAATGCCTCAAGATATTTCTTGAACAAATGAGACATTTCATAACAAATGTCTCATTTTTCAAAATGAGACATGTTATGTAAATGAGACATTTTTCAAATGAATGTGTATTCTAATGTGTAAATGTCTAATAATTTTTGAACAAATGATATATTTCATTTGTATAACTTCAAATACATCATTATTTTTTAAATGAGATATTGTAAGAAATGAGAAATTTGTTACAACCACTCATTATCAACACCATCAGACAACAACCACCGCAATCACCACCACCCCATCCACAACCACCCATCACCACCACCACACGCGCGCGCACGGAGAGAGCGAGGAAGCTCGAAGATCCAGATCCACATGAACGTGTCATATAATAGAATATAAATAAAAGAATCACAAGTAATTCATATCACCTGTCTCGATTAAACTTGCAACTGAAGATAGGCGGTTTAATGGTGCCTTGAAGCTGAACTATCTGAGGACTTAATTTAGTCTCATCTTCAAATTGGAAAATGTATCTTGGATCAAGGTCAAGTTTAACAAGCAACTGAAGCTATGCTCAGGGCGTTCTGCTCATATCTAGATTTGATTCATTGAAGAAAGGGGGGAGAGTGGTGGATGGCGATAATGATTTGGTCGGCAACAGGAATGGTTCAGATCCAGATCTGGTTGCACTGCAGTGGTGAGGGCGGTAGTGGTGAGTTGAGTGGTCGGCTACGGAGAGAACCGAGGGCGGCGACGGCCATGCCAGATTTGGTTGTGCTACAACGGTGTTGGGGAAAAACTACCATGATCTATTGATTAGAACATGATTTAAGCATTAAAAAAAACTAAACGAGCAAATGCCAAAATCGATTCCAGATTAAATTTTTTTTATATCGAACAATAAAAATAAAATCCGATATATACATTCAAAGTTAGATTAGAGTTATACCTCACGAAATCTGGTAGAATTGATTTCGGTTGCTGCAACAAATTTTAGACTAGAAATTTTTGCGGTTGTAGATTTCAAGTTGAAGCTCCAAATCCAAGCCTTCTATTGTATTCCTGTATGCTAGAACACGTTAGTAGTATGGACTACAATTTTTGTGTTCTTAAAAACCCTCTCTAGCCGCTTAGGGATTACGTCCTAATTGTAGAGACAATCCATGTGGGCTATGTTGGAAACGCGGAAGAAAAATTTAGAACCAGCGCCGTGACCGTAAAAAACGGTGCGCCCGTATTTCATGAAAAATGATAACATCAAACAGATATATTATTATTAAATATACCTTCAAGAAACTTGATCGAGTTTCTTTGATGCAGAACAACGATCCGAGACGACCCAATGTTCTTCTAATGTATATCCCGACGCACACGACGATCCTGCGAGTGGGCACCGATCCGGATCTTTGTGTATTTCGCCTTCTTGGTTTCTATCTCGCACCTCTCTCTCAAAACCAAAAGAATACACAATGGGAGAGAGAAGGGGGCGGCGGCTAGGGCTTGGGATATTTGTTTCTTATTTTGCTCCTTGTGATATATATTAAAAATATCACTTGAGTTAATATCTCTTCCCTAAAACCAAGGAGGAGATATATATTTTTCATAAAATATCATTATACCCCTATTAGGGCCGGCCACCTAGGGAGTGATCCCTAGGTGTTTCAAATTCCAATACCACGCTCTATTATTTAATTTAATTTTCGAATGTTCTCGACGGCAAAATCGACATTCAAATTAAATTAAATAGTTACTGAAACCGATAAGAAAATATTCATGCGTATAAAAGGCTACGTGAAGGATCACAAATAAGTATAGGACTCGGGCTAACCGTGCGAGAAAACCGAATATCCTTAACTCTATCCCCGAGTTAGATCCTTTCTCGCACGAACCAGAACTTATTCCACTAAATGTCCTGACTGAACTCCCGG
>JAOTRH010000020.1:10626212-10649448 GCA_034768845.1 Heliamphora exappendiculata | reverse complement strand
GTGATGAAAGCCATGTCTTCATTTTCATCACATGAGGAGTCTTCCTCAGATTCTTCTTTAGGAGCTGAGGACTTGAATGCAATACCTTTCTTTTTTTATTGTCTTCCTCATCATCCATCTTGATGTTCATCTCATGGGTCATGAGAGAACCAAAAAATTCTTCTAAACTTAGTCTGTTGAGGTCCTTGGCTTTTTGAATGGCCGTGACCTTAGCTTCCCAACTTTTTGGCATACACCTCAGAATTTTTCTAACCATTTCTGTATTAATATAAATTTTGCTAAGAGATTTCATCCATTAATAATATCAGTGAAGCGAGTAAACATATCAGAAATTGTTTCATCACGCTTCATCTTGAATAATTCATAATTATGTACAAACAAACTGATTTTTAACTCTTTTACTTGATTTATACCCTCATGGGTAATTTCGAGTCTATCCCAAATTTCTTTAGCGGTGTCACAAGTTGAGATCCTATTGAATTTATTTGGGTCAAGTAAGCAGTAAAGGAGATTCATAGTTTTAGCATTTTTTTTGTACCTGCCTAATATCAGTTTCAGCCCATTCTTCTTCTGGTTTATAGATAATTTCTTTTTCAACAGTTTTGGTGGGTCTTTTAGGTCTATTTATGATAACCCGTCAAAGGTTATAGTCTACGGCTTGAATGTATATTCTCATTCTAGCCTTCTAATAGTTATGGTTTGTTCCATTAAACAAAGGGGGTCTGTTGGTCGATTGACCTTTAGATTGGATAGGTCCAATACTAGTGGTTGCCATATAGACTGTTAAGTCAAAAGCAAGAGCCCATGCTCTGATACCAATTGTTAGATCTAGGCAACCCAAGAGGGGGTGAATTGGGTCTTTAAAAAATAAATAATAATTTTAAAAAAAAATTTAAAAACCTTTTAATATAATAATAAAGCAAGATATGCAATTATATAAACAATGCAAATATTAAAAGATGAGGGATAGAGAAAAAGAACTAGACACCAGGGATTTATAGTGGTTCGGCTTTATCCTTGCCTACATCCACTCCTTAAGATCTCACTTGAGTATTTTCACTATTTAAAATACTTCACTGGTGTATTTCAAGCCTTTACAAGTTTCAAGTCTTCTCTTGAGCTATCTGAATGTTTACGGGCACATTCACAAGTCTATTTTAGCTTCAAGAAGATCCTATAAAAATAAGTCTTTATTTTCTTCTAATCTCTCTTGAACTCTTCTTTGATGAGTTTCACTAACTCACTCAAAGGCTAAAGGGTGACTCACTATTGATTACAATAAATGAGATGTAATAAATGAAGAACACTAGCTCTTTTTACAAGATTGATTTACAATAAATAAAATGGTAAAGAGAAATGAGGAACAAGAGCAGGAGTTGCAGCAATAAATATGAGTTTGATGATTTCTGATATTGATTTGAGCAATGGAACAGTAAATGCAAGTCTCCAACCTCTTAAATGCTGAGAAGTAACTTATTATATAAGTTCTTGTGAGTTCTTGACCATTGGAGGTAGGTGGGGGCAATAAGTGCCAAAAATCCAACCATTGAGATCTGCCGTATTTTGAATTTTCGTCTTCAGGGTCGACACAAAAGGCTTTGGTGTCAACACAAAGTGTCTAGGGTAGGGTTCTTCAAGTGGTTGGGTCGACACAAATCTTCTGAGGAGTCGACACAAATTCTGCACTTTACCTTCCAACATTCTGGGGTCGACACAAATGAATCTGATGTCGACTCGTTTGAAACTTCAGCATCTGGAGAAACAACTTTGTGTCGACTCAACTTGTCTCTGGTGTCGACATTAAATCTCTATAGGAAGCCTCAGTACTTTTGTGTCGACACATTTGATCTTTAGGGTCGACACCAAAATTTTGCAGTCAACTTCGGTTGTTTTATGTCGACACCAAAATTCTGCAGGCAGGTTCAGGACTTTTGGGTCGACACGATTTGTCTTGGGGTTGACACCAAAATTTTTCAGGAGGTCTCGGTTGTTTTGTGTCGACACAATTTTCATTTGTGTTGACCCAAACTTTCGAAAACCAAAAGTGAGGATCACTTTTGTGTCGACACAAATTACGTTTGTGTCAACTCAAAATGAGTCCTGGGTACTTCGGCACTTTTGTGTTGACACAAAGTTAGTTTGTGTCGACACTAACTTTTTAGTACCTGAAGATCAACTTGAGAAACAGTTAGAGTGTCAAATTATTTGATCAATGGGTGTTGACACACTTGATAAGATTCAAGTATACTTTGTCTTAAAAGTGTTTGACTTAACTTTCAATTAAGATCAATACAAAATATTCTAATTAAAAAATTCTTAAGTGTTTGAACCTTTTGAGATAAAAGTCATTTTTTTTACTAAGATGTCAACTTTGATTGTTCAAAATGTGTTAACACTTTTATTTTGAAAATATAAAATATTATCCATTTAAAATCATTTATTCTTATAAAATGAAATATGAAAATCATCAAAATCAAATTAAAAAGCTCTTGGGCTAACAAAATGAGTCTTATTTCTTTTCAATGGTCATAACTTAGAATAAGGAAGGAATGTTAAGGAAAGATAAAGAGGCCTTTGGTGGGTTTTGACTCACTGGCTGATTACGAACACCATGTTTGGAAATGAGTCGTGACAGAAGTGGTAGTAGAGCAATGGTTTTAAAATTTTTCATTTTAAAATCCCAGAGCATAGGAAAAATATGATTGTCTTTTTATGTTAAGTTTTAAATGCTAGGTGTACTATCCTAATTTCATGTATATTTTACTTAATTTAGATCTATAAAGATGGTTAATACGCATAGAACGAATGGGAACGAGAATGGGAACGGAAACGAATTTATGGCCCAGGTAAACGCCCAAATGAAAGAGATGCGTCAGATGATATGCAACCTAGCCCAAGCTAGGCAACAGCAAGACCCTGTGCCTCCTAGACCTATGACCCACCGCCAGTTGGAGCTCAGGGCCGCGACCCGGCTCTGCTGCAGAACCATGTCGATGGTCTCAGTATGAGAGAGTTTCTAAAGATGAAACCACCGTCTTACCGCGGAGGGCTGGACCCGATCACAGCGAACGAATGAATCACGTCTATGGAGAAGATTTTGGAGTTGTACCATGCACAGAAGCACAAAAAGTGGTGTTGGCTACTTATCAGTTGGAAGGTGAAGCTCAGCGTTAGTGGAACTTGAAGAAGCAAAGCGAACCTCAGATGGAGTAGGATCGATTCCTGGAACATTTTCGAGAAAAGTATTTTTTCCAATCTCTGCGAGATGCAAAGTGCACTGAATTTCAACAACTTAAGCATAAATGAGGGATGACGGTGTCTGAGTATGATGCCGAGTTCATGAATTTGGCCGAGTATGCCCAACATATGATTCATACTGAACATATGAAGGCACATAAATTCAAGGACGATTTGTAGCCAGAAATTAGGAAGATGATTCGCCCGTTACGATTGTCGAGTTATGTCGATGTGGTAGATAGAGCCATAATGGTGGAACAAGAGAACAACAAAAGTTGCAAGTTCTTTGAAAATCGAAAGTGTCAGGCTGGAGGAGAAGGAGGCTCAAGAGGCGGGAATGCAAAGAAACCCAATGTGAGGACTACAAATCAGAGGACTCCTTGCGTAACATGTGGGAAGATGCACTCGGAAGTCTGCTAGAGAACGACCAACAAGTGCTTTTATTGCGGTGCTGAGGGGCACATCAAGACGAACTGTCCGAAACTTGCGACAAATAATAGAGGGAAGACAAGCCAAGGGACGGGTAATGCAAGAAGGCCACCTAATGAGAGCCGTAGAAATGACAATAACAACCAAAGGCAGGGAAGGATGTTTGCATTGGTACCAGGAGATCCCCAGAATACGGAGGAGGTCATCGCAGGTAACTTGTTTGTATGCTCCACACCTGCTTATGTGTTATTTGACTCTGGATCTACGCAGTCTTTCATATCATCCAAGTTTGCTAAGAATTTGGTGAGAATGCTGGAACCCCTGGGATACGAACTACTGGTGTCTCAACCTATGGGCAGAGGAATAACCTGTTCATCTGTCTATAGGAGTTGTGATGTAACCTTTGGTGATATCTGTCTTACAGCGGATTTAATCCCTATTGAAATGGGGTATTTCGACATCATTCTTGGCATGGACTGGCTTACTGCCAATCATGCTGTTATTGACTTCACATCGAAGTGTGTCAATTTTTGTACCCCTCGCGACGAGTACTGCTTTGAGGGGCAAGGAGTTTCCTCACCCCCATCTTTCATATCCGTGACCCAAGCTCGAAAACTTCTGTCAAAGGGATGTCGAGGGTATCTATGTAGCGTGACAAAGGATATGCCCAAAAATCTGAGTTTGGCAGAGATTCCTGTAATCTGTGAGTTTCTGGGAGTTTTTCCTAAAGACTTACCTGGAATGCCCGTAGATCGAGAAATCAATTTTTCAATCGAAGTTGTTCCTGGGACACAACCCATTTCCAAAGCTCCATATCGTATGGCTTCGGCAGAATTGAAAGAGTTAAAAGTTCAGCTACAAGAGCTATTGGACAAGGGTTTCATTAGGCTCAGTATGTCGTCGTAGGGAGCTCCAGTGTTGTTCGTAAAGAAGAAAGACGGAACCATGAGGTAGTATATTGATTTTCGGGAGTTGAACTATGTTACTATTAAAAACAGATACCCTTTACCGCGGATCAACAACTTATTTGATCGGCTACAAGGTGCAAAAGTATTCTCCAAGATTAACTTGCGGTCCGGGTATCATCAGTTGAAAGTGAAGAAGGAGGATATCAAGAAGACGGCTTTCCAAACGCGGTATGGACATTACGAGTTTTTGGTGATGCCATTTGGAGTTACTAATGCGCCGGCAGCTTTCATGGATCTCATGAACCGAGTGTTTAAGGAGTTTCTGGATGAGTTCGTGATTGTATTCATCGACGATATCCTAATCTACTCTAAAAGTGAAGACGAGCACGTGGAACATTTACGAAAGGTGCTGCACACATTGAAAGAACATAGGTTGTACGCCAAGATGAAGAAATGTGAATCCTGGCTGAAGGAAGTGGTATTTTTAGGGCATGTGATCAGGAGTAACGGAATATCGGTGGATCCTCAGAAGATAGAAGCAGTTGTGAGCTGGCCAACACCAACGACAGTAACGGAGATACGAAGTTTCTTACGTCTCGTGGGATATTATCGCCGATTTGTACCAGATTTTTCAAAAATTGCAGTACCACTAACGGAGCTGACTCGGAAAGGAGAACCTTTTATTTGGAACGAGAGACGGGAGAAAAGTTTGCAAGAGCTCAAAGAGAGATTGACAACGGCACCTATACTTGCTCTACCTGAAGGCACAGAAGGATTCTCGATGTACAGTGACGCGTCGCGACACGGATTAAGATGTGTACTAATGTAGCATGAGAAAGTCATCGCCTACGCTTCACAACAATTGAAGATCTACGAGAAGAATTATCCGATCCACGATCTCAAGCTAGCAGCCATGGTGTTCGCACTTTAAATCTAGCGACATTATCTCTACGGAGTACCCTGTGATGTGTATATCGATCAACAAAGCTTGAAGTACATTTTCACGCAGAAGGAGTTGAACTTGAGACAAAGACGCTGGTTGGAGCTAATGAAGGATTACGACATCAACATTCTGTATCACCCTGGGAAGGCAAACGTAGTAACTAACGCTTTGAGTAAAAAGGATACGAGAACCATGAATAGTCTTCTTTCACAGCAACTACAATCTCTTGAGATCACTAAATGGATGGAGCTGGATAGGGAATCTACATCCTTTTGTGCAGCAATCATAGTCCGGCAATCATAGTCCAATCAACTGTTCTGGAAGAAGTAAAGCAATGGCAACAAGAAGATCCAAAGTTAAAGACAATTTGCAACCGAGTTAATACGACACCCGACCCAGATTTTTCACTTTTGGATGGTGTGTTGAGATTTCAAAATTGGATGCGCGTCCCCGACATTATAGAAGTAAAGCAGTGGATACTAAACGAGGGTCATAATTCAAAGTTTGCGATACACCCCGGGCTAATAAAAATGTATCAAGATCTGCGGAGGACGTTTTGGTGGATGGGAATGAAGAGGGATGTGGCATCATATGTGAGTAAATGTCTTCAGTGCCAACAAATCAAAGCGGAACGTCGAAGACCGGCTAGTCTCCTGCAGCCTTTATCGATTCCGGAATGGAAATGGGAGCATATCATAATAGATTTCATAGTAAGGCTACCTCGTACGTAGAAAGGCAACATAGGGCGTTGAATGAGGAATTGTGATGGAAGGTTTTTGATTTGTAACCAAAAATGGGGTTGAGCTAAAGTGTATGGTGTGTGTGTGTGTATATATCAGAAGGATTTTGGAGCTTTTCTGTGCAAGAAATAGAGAAAGAGAATACCAGCAAACCCAAGCTCAGTCCCGACGCCTCCTTCAGCCACCACTGACGCCGACGACCTTTGACGTTACCCTTGACGGTTGCCAGCCACCTCCGCCGTTGTCCACCTTCTCTCTCTCTCTCTCTCTCTCTCTCTCTCTCTCTCTCTTCGTCTGCTTGAAACCCCTCTCTTGCCACCACCGGTGACCGCCGTCGGCGCCATCGGCACCTCTGGCAAACCCCAAAACCCCTTATTTGGGTTTGATTGCGCGGTTGGATTTTGTTTTGGTTCGGCGAGTTGCTTCTGTTTTGGGTTGGGTTAGTTTTTGTTGGTGTAGGCCTTGTTTGTTTGGGATTATTGCTTAATTTCTGTTTAAGTTATATTATATTAAGTCTTGTTTGGTCACTATTTTATAAACTAATTTATTATTAAGATATTATTTTGTAATAATAAATAATATTGAGTTTAATTAGTTGTTATAAAAAATAAAATAACTTATACTAAAAGTTTTAAGAGTTAAAAGGTTTTTATGAAACCAAATTTTAAATTAAAAATGATAACAATTTTAAAAGAATAATAATCGTTAAAAATTCATTGGAAATGAATATTTACAAACTAATTTAATTAGTTGTTTTTAACGTAAAAAAATATTAGTTTTTTTTAAAAGAGAAAAAGAAAAAAAATGGTAATAAAGATATTATTTTATCACTATATTTAATAAAATAGTAATTTAAATGTGGTCTAAAAAAAAGAATAATGATTAAATTTTATAAAATTTTGTTAACAAGATTTTTAAAAATAAAATTGTTTATGTTCAATAATTTTAAGAACAACAAACGGAATTTTGACAAATTAAAATTTAAGATAAATTAAACAAAAAGTTTTACAAAAATATAACTTTATGAATTTTTAAAATGATCTAAATTAAAAAGAAATAAATATATTTTATGGACTTGAATTAAAATTTAAACAAGTTAAATTCTAAGAAATAATTTAAATTAAAACCTTATGATTACAAATATACCATATTAAATAATTTGTAATAAATAATAATATAGTCTTAATGCCAAAATTAAAAAGTAATAATTGAATGACTAAAATATTGTTATGTACTTTCTATGTAGATTTGGAGTTTTGAAGAATCACAATTAATTTCTGCTAGATCAGGTGAATCTCTGATATTTGAATTAGTTTTTATTTCACGTGAATGTTAAAAATGATGAGTAAATGAATAAAATGTTAAGAATGAACAGAAATGATGAATGAATGATATAAATGAATGATAGAATGATCGGTTAAACGACGTCCTGACCGTTGGGGGGCGTTAAGTGTACAAGTGAGCTGAGGCAATAAGGGTAGGGTCACGGCCAAGTGACTTAAGGAATGATCATGTGCACTGTATTAAATGTGGGGTCGCTTCCTACTAAATTCTGGCAAACCGTTTAATATATTATTCTAACACTGTGGCATAATTAATAATTCAGATATAATTGAATTCATACTAGCATTGCTAATAGATGTTGAACAATTTCAAGTGACACTTGAAAGCGTGAAGAATTCAGTTTTTGGAGGAACAAGAAGTTTAAGTCTTTTTCATTTCATGTAATTGCCATTTATTTTCTTCTGTTTTTAGAATAAACTCTTATGTAGAACATTGTTTTCATAGTTAATACTCTGGGAATTTATGTTGAAAATTTTCAGTTAGAAATGTTTTAATAAATATATTTTTGCACTTTGTTATATTTAAATGAGTTTTATTTCTTTTCAATGGTCATAACTCAGAATAAGAAAAGATAAAGAGACTTTTGGTGGGTTTTGATTCACTGACCGGTCACGAACGCCATGTTTGGAAATGGGTCGTGACAATTTTTGGGTCCAAATATCTCAAAAACTTGCCAATTTAGTTTGATTCTCAAGTTGGCAAGTAGATAACTACTCAAACAAGCTCAAAAACCGACCATCTCTACAAATTTTGGAAAAAAACTAATGAATCTTATAATTTACTTGACAATTCTCAGCATTCTTTGTTTTAAAGGCAGTTTTTCATTCATCTTGAGAGCATGCAAAAGAGGCTTTTTGATTGGAAAGTCAATACTTCAACTTTAAGGGAAGGGCCGCTCTGATACAATTAGTTATCTCTTCTTTGCTCACTTGCATCATGCAACCAATGCTCTCTCCTCCACCGTTTGTCAGTCTATTGATAAAATTAATAGAAAAAATCTCTTGGAGAGGTACCAAAAAATAAGAAAGTGCATCTTGCCAATTTCTATATGGTTTGTAAAAGCAAGTAACAAAGGGGATTGGCTTTTCAGATCAAACTTTATTGGGGATTACTTTCTAATAACCAGTGCTCTCATTTCTTTATTTTTACAGTGTCTACACTATATCATTACACCTCATTTGGTGTAGGTGAAGCAGATTTATACTGTAACCAATTCATTTTTTGGAAAACAGGTTCTACATTCTCTCTGCCTCCCCTTTTCGGAATTCTAATTTCAAGTATTGCATTTAATTAGATTTCTCCTTTTCTTCTAGTCCAACCTTTTTCTTACAATAAATTGACGATGGCACACGCATCATGTGTTCCACGAAGATGAATCTATACTATTAGTTAAAACACAATGTTTTTAGTGCCTTAAATTTGAATACTTCATTCTAATTTTCTCAAACTTCACACATTTTCAATATCTCAGATGATACCTTCAATGATGTGTATCAAGATGATTCGTTCAGATTTAAATTTAAAAGTGGTTTGATATTTAGATTTGATACATAATTAGTCTTTTCAACTTTTAAATTTAGAAGTAATGCAAATTTTTCATTTCAATTTTAAATTTAGAAGTAATGTAAAATTTGAATTCAAACATATATAGTAACTCTTTCCATAAAACCAAAAAGCTTATCCTATTGATTACTTTTAATTTGGATTTGCAAAAATATTAAAAGATCTTGTTAGCTTATTCATCCCATAATTTATGGGATTTATCCTTTTCTAGAAAAATGAAAAGTCTTTCATGTCTCCCCTCCTAATCAAATTTCTTTTGAATGTCTTCTTTTTTTTTGAGATAAATAGTTGTAAATACATGTTCAATTTGTTAGTATTGTTTTTTTTATTAGGTTACATTTAATTAATTTGTGTAACTTGCCTTTCTTACTCAATTTTGATAAGGGATTGTAAGTAGTATGACTTTGTAAATAGTATCAAATTACATATTAAAATTATTAAAATTAACAGAAAATATTGCTCTTAACATAGCGGAATTGCGTAAAAGGCTTAGTTTGTTTTGGTATGATAAAATAAATACTTAAATAGTAACATAACAACAATCAGACCCACTATTTTAGCTGGATATTTGATTTGTGGCCACTGAAGGATGTAACAAGATGTCGTCGCTTATAGCAGAGCAAGCCTTTTGTTTTTGAATTCAATATAAATGACGTGTAGACTGAAATTGTTAGAATTATGAGGGTTTCAAAGCACTAATTGATCTTTCGGCCATTCAAGAGTCTTTCAAAGCACTAATTGATCTTTATAGTAGGGCAAGGTAGTTACCAACCTGATTCTATTAAGAGATGTCATATGAGCAACTTTGACATGATTGTTCTGCTTGGCAACAGTCTGATTTCAAATTTTAAACATGTACTGATTCATAGTGTTTTATTATTTTCAGCGGGTTCCAACTTTTATGAAATTCATGAGCTAACATTCTTACAAGTAAAATAGTGTTTTATCTTAGAGTGAGAAAAACAAAAGGTTTTCTGTGTAGGGGTTTGATCTGGACCATTGTCATTGGAATCTGGAACACACACATCTTTATGGGTTTGTTCTGGACCATTGTCGTTGGAATATGAACAAACACTCCTTATGTGAAGGATGCCCAATTTTGTCTGCTCAGCATATTGGTCGCTCATTTACCGTTGACCAGTGGATTGCAATATGCCCTTTGTGGGGCAACCAGTCCCTAGGTTCTAAAGAGAGTTGCTTGAGTTAGAGTTGCTTTTGTTTCCTAGATAGATTCTCATCATGAAGAATTGTAATGGTTACTAATGCCATACTAGTCAATCCTGCACTTATTTAAAAATTCTGAATGGAGGTGCTTTTGACAGAAGTAGACCTTTCTATAGGTGTCTGATTCGCCAGCAGCTTGTGCTACTTCCACCGTAGAAGCAACATTTAGTGGTAATGTCTTCAAGGAAGTTAACCAATAGTGGAACACAAGGCTTAGTTTTTTTTGGTTGGTATTCAAGGAAGATAACCACCTTCTATTTATGGGTAACTTTCCAAATTGGCCCTTTTTATATGCAGATATTAAATTTCAAATGAATGGTAACAAATAATGGCTTCAATGTTGTCCTCACCTGGGGGTACTTCTGTATGATGGAACTCCTAGCATATTGCATCCTGAAGTGAGATCATATGGTACTTGCTGGACGGGGATGTTGTATTTCTGGTGGCCAACATGACTTAAAATGGTCTTTGTGAAATGTCAACCTTGTTACTTTCATGCGTAATTTTTATTATTTTACAGAAGAGTTAATGGAAGCTTCAGTGGTTTGAACGACAGCAAATGATTCTGTCTAATGCATTTCAGGAATCCTAGAAGTGGAAGTGTCCATGTGAATGTAATTTTAGTACCATTGACAGCATAGTTTATAAAAAGAATGGAGCACTGCTTGAACTATTGAACACTATGTTCAAGCAGTATTGATGCTTCCATAATCTCTTGAACTCCCCCAGCTGAGGTTTATTTTTATTCTTTCTAGATCCACTCTGTTTGGATGAAGTTCAATGAGTAAAATTGAAGTGGATAAGATCCTTACGCTGTTTGACTTCATGCAAATGTACAATGATAAACCAATTTGAACAATGATGCCATTAACACAACGACTCTATTAGTAAAAGCTTAAGTGCTTTGCAGAATCTTTTTCTTCATTTTGTTTTACCCGTCTTCTTGGGTTGGTGAACCTAAGGATTGAACTTCAGCCATTGAAAGACTTCTCTTCCATATTTCTGGCTTTCCTTATCACTGAAATTTCATTAGCAATGATGGTATTACTTTCACCTGATGTCTAGATCTATTATTCCTATCAAATTAACTGAATGACTCACACAAAAATTTTGACCTGCTTCGGCCCGTATTTCTACTTCAACTAGAAACATTGGTCTTTAATTGCGCCTAGTAGAGTTAAGGCAACATGCTGAATCTGATATTTGAGGCATAACAAAATCATGATGCTTTAGTGACGGCACTAGAATTTTAATATTAAAGGTAGCAAGGATGAGAAGATTGCTTAATTGATATTGCATTCAAAGATGCACATTTCAAGGGAACTAAACATGGAGGCTTTCTTTTGTTCTGCTGTCAAATTCAGCCTGTAGCTACATAATCAGAACCAAACCTACTATACTATTGGGAACCTTTTTCTTTTTTCTCTATTGCATAGTCATTTGCACAGATTTTCTTTCTACTATATGATCACATTTTCTCTTCTCTCTTCTCTCTCTTTCTCTCTTAACCCATGTGGGCCAATTCAGTTATTTCCTGCTTACCTTTTCTTAACATGAACGAAGCTGGTTCATCTTTCTGTTATAATCATGTGTGGTTTTCAGTTTTGTATTCTCCAGGAAATTGCTTCATATCTTGCCTCTGGAATTTGCATTTTATCTCGTAAATCAATTGGTTCTTGTTTACCAATATTACACAAATTTATTAAGGCTGTTATTCTCCATCATTTAAAATGCTATTACAAGTTTTAAACTCAAAATATTTGTCTTGTTTTTAAACAAATTTCAACAAGTTTTTTAGCCTCGCACCGATACTTACAATTCTTGAGAAGATGTGATAAATATTGAATTTAACTATTTACCAATATAAGGTACAAGCTAACTGCCACATGCCCTTAAAGCCCCTTCAGCATTTTCTTTAACTAATTATTTGGCCGTGTCATAAGGCGGATATGGCCTTCTGAAAGATTCTTTGTCCAGGAGCAAGGATTGCTGAAGGGTCAAATGCTGATTTCCTTTGTGCGAAGAGTTCCCAACGTGGGCCAAAGTGAGCGCGCCACTCTTTCTGTGTCCTGTAGTGGGGTAAATATTGCTTTACCCCAAGGTTAGTTGCCTCACAAAAATCTAGAATCCTTTTGTTCTGAGTTAAGATATGTTCTAAGCCATCAGTTCCTGAGGAAGAGGGAATTGCAGAGGAAAGGAATGCAACCAGGTAGAAAATATCTTCGTCTGGAAGAATTACTGAAGTTCTGTTGTCCCACCTGAAAAAATGTAAAAAAATGTTAGTTAATTATTAATTGACAAAACGTTTGGGAATTTATCGAGGGACTTTCACGTAATAATACTTTGACTTGTTAACTGGGTAGATGAGGATTGGCCCATTGCTTGTATCTGTTAAAATGTTGCCAAAAACTTCTTCAGCAAAATTGTGTATTTTGCTTCTTGGAACGAAAAGATTGAGCCATGGGTGTGGGACATCCCATAAGCCTTTTGATCTTAGTTTGACCTCTGATACGTGAACTCTGTCCAAGAATTCTACATATGAAACTTGTGACTGGAAGAGTGTTGACGAAATGTAGCTTAGTTGAGATAATAACTTCTCGATTTCCTGCACAAGCAAACAAACAAGTTTTTGCGCCATTGCATTAATCTACGTCTTCACTACATGTCCTCTTAAGACAACTGGGGAAGAATGATAAACTGATTTTGTGTTCAACTCTTGCTGGCAACTATCTTATCTATTGCGTGAGTCTAGTGGGTGAGTTCGCATATGCTAGCATTTACCATGCCCAGTTGGGTCCAAAGCGGCCCTGCCTAGGGAGGGTTTTTGGGTAAAAAAAATGTAAGTGAAAAAATGATAGGTTATGACTTACCTTGTTTATTATATCAGTATTGTCTGGGTTTATGTGTTTGGCCAACTCAAGACAGAAAAGTGTTCTTCCATCTGATTCAAATCGGCTTGCTTGGGCTGGGTCTTGCGGATTGAAGGATGATCTCCAATTGTTTAGGACACCAGTCCGGTTTATTATTACAAGTCCTTCAATGTACTCAAATGTGTTCTCTGCAGATATCAAATGCTCCTGGTCTCTGGCAAATATGGAGAAGTCCGAGTACAGGACTCTTATCCATTTTACCTGTTCAGAGTTCGCACAGTGTTATCAAAGAGGTAAATCTTACTGTACCAGTGTTTAATTAGGAGTATACAAATACGTGTTTTTACCATTTTGGGTGCTGGTTCTAGAGATATTCTTGCCCGTGTAATTATGCCAAACTGTCCAAGTCCTCCAAGGACGCTATGAAAGAGGTCTGCATTCTGCCTCTCTGAGCAATTTACTACCTCCCCTTTCCCTGCACGAAGTTCCAGTCAATTCTTAATGTAAATAATGACTGTAAGCGTGTGATGAACTGTTTTTGGGTGACCAATCGTTATGTTTCTTTCATGAGAGCAAGGTTGAGTTCCAAGGCAATATGATTAGGAAACCTGGCAACTTAACTAGCCCAGCTTTTAATGAATAGAAAACAGAAGGAACTAAGTTAATGTTGTAAGCTTTATGGTTTGCCCGTTTTAGTAGTAGTATGTGTTGTCTGCTGACCTAATTCTCGGCACGGGATCATCCATCTCAAAAATTTCATGCCCTCTATTCCAATGTATTGAAAATCATTAGATTATATCTTGATATTCTCGTAACTCGAGATTCTTACAATTGAACAATCTACAATGCATTGGAACAAAAGGACACCAAGTTCTGGGGACACAGTCCCCAGCTCTAGTTCCCATATTGCATCACGAAGCGTATTACTAAACTATGGTCCTGTTACAAATATTTCTTGAACAAACCTGTAACAACTTCCAGCTGGTGGACATTACTGATCTGGGGGCCATGCAAGAATGATTGCCCACTAATCCCGGCATTTGACAAAGTACCACCGACTGTCAGATGCAGGTAATCTGTCCAAGATTTTGGTGCTAAACCATATTTCAAGCTCTCGTGCAGGACATTTATCCACAACTCGCCACCAGAGACATCTACATAGGGATGCTTTCCAGTGTAGACCTGCATTTCCAATCCTCTGAACGATTCCATGTCGATCACGACTCCTCGGTGAGCTTGTGCCTGGCCCTGAAGAGAATGCCCATGGCCTCTTGCTGCTACTGTGAGCTCTGAACCAGGACCCATTTTCCAAATATACTTAATCGTAGTGGCAATATCGGAAACAGACTTTGGGTGTAGAACTGCCAAGGGGAGGAATTGGTACCGGTTGCCAAAATCTCTGGCTGCCTGATGGATTTCATCAAAGGCAAAATGCCCATCGAGAGTGAGTGTTTGCAATGAAGAACGGGTACCCGAGACACCAAGGTTAAACTTAGTAGTAATTATAAAGCTTAAGATTAAGATCATGAAACTTCTTGTAGAAAGAAGGTTTGTCTCTCCGAAGGAACTAACAGGTTGATATCTCATTCTCATTTTCTCTCTCTCTCTCTCTCTCTCTCTAGCTAAAAATGAAGCCCTCTAGTCTTTTGTGAGTTGTTTCTTTTAGAGAAAAATGCAAAAGTGGTGGTAGAGATGAGCCAAGGAAATGAAGGGTGGAGGAGGGAATTTAAAGAGAGATTTGATGGGCAGGGGGTCAACCGATCTTCAGTGGTTAGAATCCGTATGAAGACTGCCTACTTAGATTGGGGAGTTTTAGGATTTTCCTTTGATTTCTCCTCTTTTGGGATCTTTTGCTTTATAAGAGAAGCATCAAATATGCCAAATTGAAGAGAAAAAGTCACAAGAAAGGAAGATTTCACAAATCTTGGCTACTTTTTCTTAATAGTTGCAGCCACAATCCATCTCATCTCTTCCAACAAAGACAAACGTGTCTCTCAAACTATTTTTGAGGATACTTTTGCCATTTGTAGAAAAGGTAATGGGTTTGCCGTAAAAAATGCCCATTTCTTTCCCTCGGATGATATGGGTATGAAGGTAAGAGTACAGCTGTTTGTTTCTTTCCCTCGGATGATTGTGTGTGTGTTCCTTTAATCCCTTCCCTTCTCGTTTTATAGAGCAACCATTGCGTATCTACTCTCGGATCAGATGACAGGGACTAGTGGACCACCCTCAAATCCTAATGGGTCCCTGGGAATTTCCAGAAAATAATTGACTTCTGTTTAAACCAATTAATTTACATTTATTTATTAAGAATTTTCCATTTCTTTTCTTCGTCGCTTTTTAAAAAAATCTTTTCCCGATGTTTTCTCCTTAATATTTTTTAGAAAATAAGTGGAAATCAAGAAATTTCCATTTATTTCCTTTTTTTCCTTTTTTTTTCCTTTAGCATAATACTTTTCGATTCAGTTTTTTGGGAGAGTTTTTTTTTGACAAGTTTACTTTAAATTATTATTTCATTTAACGGCAAATTGGTTAACATTCTAATTTATGGGTCATTTACTATTTTTCATCATGTATAAGATTTTTTAACGAGTAAGATTCATCCTCATAAAAATTTTAACGTGCAAAACTATTTTGGAATAAAAATACCCAAAAATAGATAAATTTATTTGTATTTTTTTAAAATATATATAAAAAATACAAATAAATTTATCTGTCTTATTAAAAACACGTATAAAGAATGCAGATTTATTAAAAGCACGTGTAAATAATATAAATAAATTTATCTGTCTTATTAAAAGCACGTATAGAGAACGCAGATTTATTGAAAGCACATATAAAGAACACAGATAAATTTATTTGTGTCTTTTCAAAATATATATAAGGAACACATATAATTTTATCTGTCGTATTAAAAGTACGTATAAAGAATAAAGATAAATTTATCTATTTTTTATTGAAAGTACGTGTAAAGAATAAAGAATACAGATAAATTTATTTATTTGTATTATTTATGTTGATATGTATATATATATATATATATATCTATTATAATAAATATACAAACAGATAAATTTATTTGTTTGTATATTAAACAGATAAATATTAAATAGATAAATTTATCTGTTTATTATGAAAAATAGATAAATTTATCTATTTATAGGATATTTTCGGGAGAAATCACGTAATTAAACTTTACGCGTTTAATTTTTTGTGTTTTGTACATTGCGCGTTAAAACTTATTTTTTTAGATCTTTGACTGCAATTTCCTTGCTTTAAGTTTTCAGTTTGACAAATCTTCTCGACAACTAAGGTAGTTTTAGCTAGGACTGCACAAAAATTTGAAAAAATTTATAATTCTGTCTGGTTCGGTCCGATCCGTACGGTTCGGTCCGATTTTTATTTGTTACGGTTTGATTTCGGATTAAAAATTTTAAAATCCATTCTGAATGATCCGGTTCTCGGTTCTAGATTAATTTCACGGTTCCAAACCGAACCGGACCGATTTTACTTAATATTAAATTTTTTTGAGCCGTTTATTTTATTTTATTAAATTTATATATTATTACTATAAAAAATTAAATTGATCGGATATCGTTAATTGGCTTAACAAATCACATTTGTGTTAATAAAATAAAACTATTATGTCTATTTTATTATTATAAATGTGATTTGTTTTGGTAGTTAAAGATATCCGATTAAATTAATTTTTTATAATAATAATATATAAATTAAGAACAATAAAATAAATGATTTAGATCATGAAAATGCATTTATTTTGGTTGAAAATATTAACCGAATCGTGTTCGATCAGTTGTCACGGACCGATTCCGATCTGGTTCCGTTACTTGAACTGTTCGGACACGGTTCAAAAAAATCAAAAATTATTATGAATAGTTCAATTTTTGATTTTTGAAAAAATTTGTCTAATTCGTACCGTGTGTACCCTAATTTTAGCCAATTAAGTACTTTATATTAAAAATAGGGCGTTGAGCGATAGGTCTTATTTTTTTTAGAATTATTTAGAGTTAATTTTTATTTTAAAAATTATATTTTAATAAGTTTTGTTTTGTCATAGCGAAGTTTTGTTTCAATATAATTTTTAGCCTGTATGTTCATAGTTAGTAATACTTTTATTTTTAGTCTCTTTGAGATCTATAAAACAATATCTCTATTTAGGTGATGCTTTGTATTACTAAAATTAGTAAGTTATAAATTATAATTTATAACAAAAATTATAAGTATTTGGTAAATATTTTAATTGTAGTTAGAAAAAAATAATTATAATTTATAGAAAAAGTTATAGGTATTTAAAAAAATTTGTAATGTATAATTAAAATTAGTACTAGGAAGTTAAAATATAACAGTAGTAGCTTTGTTAAACACCCACTGAATATGAAATTTTTAAAAATTAAAATAAAATTTTTTTCATTTTCGCAATAAAATGATAATATTCTCATTTGCACAAATGAGGAATTTTAAAATTTTATATTTTAAAATTAATAAATGAATAATGAGATAAATCACAACAGAGAACCAAATAAAATGATTTTTTTAATTATATTTTCAATTTTTTATAATTTGTAGACATTAATTAGTCATAAAATAAAAACAAATTTCATTATATTTAATGAGAAAATGGTAAGTTTTTATTTTTTTAAATTTATTTTTTTATTTTTAGTAAAATATTTCTCATTTTCTAAATAAGATCTTCCAAATCTAAGCATTTTTCTAGACTAATTAATGTTAGAAAATAAGACATATTATACTTAAAAAATATAGGACTCTAACATAATGTGTGAAAATTAAAAAGTTTTCATTTTTGTAAGATTTTTTAACTTAAAAAATATAAAATTTTCTCATTTGTAATTTGTAAAAATATAAAAATATTTTTTTTTTACTTTTTATTTTATATTTAATAGAAATCTTATTTTATAAATATTGATGAGAAGATTTTAAATATATAAATATTATATAATATTATATAAAATAAAAGTTACGAAATTTATAAGCGCAAACTAAATATTCCCTTCTTTTTCTTCTTCATAAATTCTGTCTTCTCTCTCTTTAATGTTTTCTGTACAATAATCTCTATCTTTTCTATTATTTCTCCATATTTTTTTATCTCATTTTTCTTCTTCTAACATTCTTTTTTTTTTCTCTCTATATCTAATTTAAATAAGAAAATAATAAACTAGTTTATTTAAATAAATAATTTAAAATTAGGACTAAATGAAATAATTAATTTGTCAATAGAACTAATCTTTAAAAAAGAAATAAAAAATACAATCACACACTAATTAACTCTTAAAAATCAACTTTATTGTTTGGAATATATCAAAAAACGAAATCAAAAAACACAAACGGAACATATATTCCAGGTTTGTTTTTTTTACCCCAAACTTGTTTTGAAAAAAAATCTAATTTTTGAGAAAAATAGAATCGAAAACACCCATGTGCTTTATTGGGCGTAGAGCTGATGTTGGGCACCCTTGTTTGGACAAGCGCAAAGGGACTGGGGAGCGTGCAGCGGCTAGTATGCTCAGTTTATGTTTTAAAGAATATGTTTTTTGAATAAGTTTTTATAATTTAATTCGTTCGTTACGTAAAATTTATCGATTTTGTGTAATATATAAAAAATTAGATTCATCTGATATCTATAGATTAGTAATTGAGTAAAATTTATTTAATAATATTTTTTAAAATTATAATTTTTATTTATTTATTTATAAAATAATATTATGAGATCTTACTCAATTATTTATCTATAAGTATTGGATGAATTAAAATTTTATAATACTAAATAAACTTAACGAATTTTACGTAATAAATAAATTAAATTATAAAATATTTTTTTAAAATTACCGTTTAGAGCACAGTACGAACGTGCCCATTGGGACACAGTAAACTCTCCGGTTCCAGCGCAAAGAGACAAAGCCAGAACGATTCTCTGCTTCTGTTCAATTTGGAAAGATTTAGTATCGTACAGTTTCTTTTACTACATTGGCCGTTTGATCGATTCTCGGAAAACGATTTTTTAAATTTCATGATAGTTTCTGTGCTAGTAAGAGAGTTTCCTTTACTTAGATTTGGCCATTTGATCGATTCTCTGACAAAGTTTGTTTGTATTGTTTTGGATACTCTGAAATGTCTCGGAAAGCGTTTTTTAAAATTTCATGATAGTTTCTGAACTAGTAAGGGAGTTTCTAGTACTAGATTTGGCACGTTTTTTAAATTTTATGATAGTTTCTGAACTAATAAGAGACTTTCTTTTACTAGATTTGGCCATTTGAACGATTCTCTGACAAAGTTTGTATTTTTTTGGATACTCTGAAATGTCTCGGAAAACGTTTTTTTTTAAATTTCATGATAGTTTCTGAACTGGTAAGAGAGTTTCTTTTACTAGATTTGGCCATTTGATCGATTCTCTCACAAAGTTTGTTTGTATTGTTTTGGATATTCTGAAATGTCTAGGAAAACGTGTTTTTAATTTTCATGATAGTTTTAAGAGAGTTTCCCAACTGAAAATGGGACTTGGGAAAAAGTAGTATTGTCGTGTTGTTTTTTTGTTTGGGATGATTTGGTAAATATTTTTTGCTATAATTAAATTTGTTTATTATGTAAATTTTGTCAAATTTATTTAATATATAAAATTTAAAATTTATTCGATATTTATAACTAAGTAATTGAATAATATTTTTTTAAATTATAATTTTTATTTATTTATAAAATAATATTAAGAGATCTTATTCAATTACTTAGTTAAAGATATTGGATGAATTTAAAATTTTACATATTAAACAAATTCAACGAGTTCTACATAATAAACAAATTTAATTATAAAAATATGTTTTTAAAATACTACAAATAAGACACAACACGCCGTGCTGCCTTTTAAAACGCAGCTGTCCCGCTTATGTGGTTTCTGGTAAATTTCATTACAGTTTCGCTCTGTTCTGGGTATGAGCTTTCGCCCTCGTGAAAAGTGTTCTCTGGTGTTTATGGTAAATTATTGAATAGTCCCCATAGTATTTTGTCTCATGTGCTGAAAAAGTCTAATACACATTAATTAGATTAATTTTTGTCTCTTACTTAGTCACCAGATGTGAGTTAGGGTTTATTTGATGTCTTAAAAACATAATTTTCAAGAAGTATAATTTTTTTTACCAAAAAAATATGAAAAAAATTTCAATTGTTTGGAATAATTTTCTATAGTAATTCTTTTGTTTTTTTTCTTTTTATTAAATTTTTAAATTGTAGTGTTTGAAATATTAGTATATTGTTTTTATTTTTGTGATGGGGGTTGATTTTTTTAAGTAAGGATATTATAGTAATTTTATATAAAAAAAAAGTTAGAGTCTTTAGGATATGTATTAATTTTTTTTTTAAAAATAAAAATAAAAAAACTAGTTTTTTTTTTAAACCAAACAAGACAATCTTAAAAGGTAGTTTTTTTATTCCGCAAAATAACTTGCTTAAAAGCTATTCCAAACATGCCTAATATCCTGAACACTTTTGAATAAGAGTATCATGCATATAATATTACTTAAGCCCTATTTGATAAGGAATTTGAGAGTCAGACTCGCTAAAAGTAATCATCACTCACTAGTTGGTTTAATGTTTGTTATCCAACTTTTGGTTAGATTAGCAATGATGGTGGATTATAATTCTCCTCCTTAGGTGAATTCGAAAACCCCACAAGAAGATAGGTTTTATAAAGAAACCTTGCATAATGCCAAAAGTACTCTTGCTAAACAAGGCTCACTATCTTTTGCCGCTGCTTATTTCTATTGCTGGTGTCGTCTCTGTTGCCGCCGCCTACTTCTTGGCAGCTATATATATATATATATTGAGAGAGAAATGAATTAATTAACTTATTAGTTTATTTCAAAAACAGTCCAACGAATAAATTTAAGAAATTTTTAAAAGCTTAATAAAAATTGAAAATAAATAACATAAAAATTAACTTATTAGCTTATTTAACTTAGTTAAAAAAAATTTATTAGTTTATTTTTAAAAATAAACAAATTATTTTATTAAATTTTTATTACGAGGATAATATTAAAAATTAACAAATATAGTTATATATCACATTATTCAATCTCACCCAAAATAAACATGATTTTTTGTAATTCATTATTTTATCCTATCCAAATCAAACACAAAAAAAAAACTAATCTCACACCTCATTTTTAATCTCACTCCATTCTTAATTTTACCTCACTATTAATTTTATTTAATCTGCATCGATTATCAAACGAGATCTTAGTATTTTGAGAATAGACAATTGATCTTGTAAGTGCTTTGGCTCTCTTTGGCATAATAACTTATTTTTTATTTTATTTGACTTATTTTTGTGCATCTTGATTTATTTTCATCATTTGGTCTAGTTAATTTGCAAAAGAGATTTAGTATTGTACAGTTTCTTTTACTACATTTGGTCATTTGATCGATTCTCTGACAAAGTTTCTTTGTATTGTTTTAGATATTCTGAAATGTCTCGGAAAACGTCTTTTTAATTTCTTGAGACTTTTGACAGTGTTCCGTAAAGTTACTATAATTAATTTTTATTTTTTTGTTATTAATTTTAATTTTAATTATTTATTTTTTATTTTAATTATAAATTATAATTTTATTAAGTGTTTATAATTTTTATTACAAATTATAATTTATCAACTGTTAATTAACAATAGCAAATACTATTTTTCGGGTTTAGAAAGAGTTTGGCCAAGTGAAAAAGTGGTTTCTGGTAAATTTATTTACAGTTTCGTCACTGTTCTAGAAACGAGTTTTCCCTCGTGAAAAGTGTTTTTTTGGTGGTTATGGTAAATTATTGAATAGTCCCCGTGGTATTTTGTAGCATGTGGTTGATAAATGAAAAAACCTCCCACTCGCACGTACCAATTGGGCTATTCTTGTCTCATATTTAGTAATTAAATGTGAATTATTATTGTATTATTTAGAGTGTTTTTTTTGTTACGTATTTAAATAAAAAAATCATTTATGTAATGTTACGAAGTGTTTTGAGAATACTGAACAATTGGTCTTGTTGGAGCTCTGACTTTGTTTGGTATAATAATTTATTTTTTATTTTATTTGTCCTATTTTTGTGTTTACTGATTTTTTTTTGTTATTTGGTTTAACTATTATATGTTTTTTACTTCTTTCATCGAGATAGGCTGAAAAATTAAAATTTATGGCCAAAATATTAAAAAAAATATTTATAAAAGACAAAAATAGGTCAATAAATTAGATTTTATATTTTTTATTTTCATCTTTAGAGAATTTTTTTTATTATTTGATCAAATTTTTTCTCATTGAAACAATTAGGAAAAGTTTAAAATTATTGTCAGAAAGTGAAAAAAAAAAAAAGACCCACCAACAAAATTGCCCAACCATTGTCAGTGCAAATGTAAGGTTTGGTGGTGTGAAGATTTTGGGTTCATTTCCCAAACATGGACCACAAATTTTGGTTTTATGTGGTTAGCATTTCAAAGATTAGAAGGTTCAGCATAGAGAAATTCTGAAATCTTTCACGCATCTAAAAAGATTTACCAACCAAACAATATATGGCATGTGAATGAAAAGCTTAATTAATATTTTTACAGCATTTTATATTATATGGTTCTCATTCTTCAGTCCTAGCTCCTCCACTTCTGTCAAACTAATGGGACCTTTGGGACCATTAAAGCAAACACCAAATTTGATTTTCTTGCAGACAACTATGCATTGTGAACCAACATGGGTTCCCCACCAGTGTCTGTACCAGGATTCCCCAGTTGTGATTTTTGGTATTATAAAATTAAGATCATAATAATTTGGATTATATATTGTACTCAATTAATTTCATCATGGATTACTATACACTAGCTGTACTATTTATACATTAAATAAAATTCACACATTTTCTTAATGAAATAACGGGTTTCGTTCATTTAACGTGAAATAAAAGATAAAAGAAAAAAATAACTATATATA
>JAOTRH010000020.1:10596731-10626112 GCA_034768845.1 Heliamphora exappendiculata | reverse complement strand
TCTTCTAAAAATATTTCTCAAATCGGTACATTATACATGTACACAGATCCATCCCTCACTAGGAGATCAAAACAAAACATGTCCACAATGTTTTCCCCAAAGACAGTTATACAATGCATCTATAAGCATGAGATCCAATCCATGAAACCATGGAGATCAAGCCAAAACATGTAAAAAGATACACATTTTATGAAAACGTTTAGAAAGTGAGCCTCAAACCCCTAGGGTTAGCTTCAAACCTCCAATAAACACGTTTCTCACAAAAGTTTTCGTAAAAACTCATTTTTCATCCATCAAACCACACGAGGAGAGCCAACACCCAACCTCCAAACTACCAAAACACCACCAACAGCCCATACAGGATCCCAGCCGATTGGCCCAAACCCCCAGTCGACTGAAAATCTCACTGGAAAAGAAGAAACCAAACAGAAGCAATTTCAGTCGACTGAACTCCCCAAAGCAAGGTTCAATCGACTGACCTGCAAAGTTCAGTCGACTGAACTTCCCTAGATTTTGTTTTTGGGCTACGGGTTCACTGGTTTTTGCTTTCGAAACTCAAATCGAACCTCCAAACTCCTATCAAACACTCGTTCAACACTCACAAACATCCACACATTCAAGCCCCACGCCGAAACCTTGAAAGAAAACCCTTAACACACCTTTTCATTCGCCAAAAATGCCGATGAACAATTTTAAATCAAAACCAGATCTAAAAGATAAAATCACATTTCATGCATTTTGAAACGATGAAACAGTATAAGATTACATATACAACCCTTATACAGCAGTAGAATCTGAGATCCTACCTCATTGGGTCAAAAATCTGATACCTCGATCCACGTGCAAATTTGAGCTTCGTCGAAATCTAATTTCGTCAGGATGGATGCGTAGACCTCATTGCCAATGCTAAGGATCAGCAATTGGTTTATCAAAAACTAAGCCCCGGGCCCCCGAGAAGTTAGAGAGAAGGCATAAAAAAAAAGAAGAAAACTTAGAAGTTAAGTTTTGAAAATATCTTTTGAAAATATCTAACTCTAGATATTTATAGGGTTCCAATTTTTTGAATTTTTGAAATTCGCACCGTAACACCCTACAACCCCGGGAAGCAACCCCGCATGGTCGGTTTGACCAAAACAGGTATCGAAACACATATATGCATTTTAAAGCAAAAATGCTAAAGCATGTCTAAAAGCATGGGATATGCATATAAATCAAAAAGGAACGATACATGGTCTCACAACTCTCCCCCCTTAAGGAATTTTGCCCCAAAATTTACTACTTGTTCACGAGGTGAACAACTCCGGGTATCTCTCACGAACCCCAGACTCAAGCTCCCAAGTCGCTTCTTCAAGTCCTTGATGAAGCCACTGAACTTTGACATAGGCAATCGTTCTCCCCCGCAACACCTGTTCTTTTGTATACAGAATCTTCACGGGACGTTCCTCATACGTCACATCCTCCTCAACCCGCAACTCAGTCCCATCTAACACATGAGACGGATCCGGCTCATACCTCCGAAGCATAGAAACATGAAAGACGTTGTGCACAGAGGCTAACTGAGGTGGCAAAGCCAGACGATATGCTACCACCCCAATCCTTTCCAGGATCTCAAATGGTCTGATAAAACGTGGTGATAACTTCTCGCTACGACCAAATCTCGTCAAGCCTTTGCATGGTGAGACCTTCAGAAACACATGGTCTCCCACTGCAAACTCTAACAGTCTCCTCCTCCGATCAACATTACTCTTTTGGCGACTCTGAGTTGTCACCAGTCGCTAACGAATTACTGTAATCACCTCAGTCATTTCCCTCACCAAATCGGGTCCCAAAATAGCGGTCTCTCCCACCTCTGTCCAACAAACAGGCGATCTACACGGCCTTCCATATAGAGCCTCACACGGTACCATCCCAATACTGGACTGATAGCTGTTGTTGTATGCAAACTGTGCCAATGATAGATGATCCTCTCAAGAACCCCAAAAATCAAGCACATAGGCTCTCAGCATATCCTCCAAAATTTGAATGGTCCTATCAGACTGATGGTCGGTCTGAGGATGAAAAGATGTACTAAAAGTCAAGCTCGTCCCCAAAGCCACCTGAAGACTCTGCCAAAAGCGCGATGTAAAGCGCATATCTCGATAAAAAATAATAGTCACCGATACTCTGTGTAGTCGGACTATCTCCTGAATGTATAATCTGCTCAATCTATCCACTGAGTCTCTCACTCAAATGGGAAGAAAATGTGTTGACTTCGTTAGCCTATCCACTACAACCCAAACAGTGTCATGTCCTCTTG
Source organism: Heliamphora exappendiculata (assembly GCA_034768845.1). Taxonomy (NCBI): domain Eukaryota; kingdom Viridiplantae; phylum Streptophyta; class Magnoliopsida; order Ericales; family Sarraceniaceae; genus Heliamphora; species Heliamphora exappendiculata. Next base: position 10,623,816 of record JAOTRH010000020.1, on the reverse strand, counting down.
GCGAGCGTGGAAGTCTTGATACAAAATCTATAGTGACATTCTCCCACTTCCACTCAGACACTGGCAACGGCTGCAGTAATCCTGCTGGTCTCTGGTGTTCCACCTACACTTGCTGACAAGTAAAGCAACGAGAAACGAAGCAGATCACATCCCTCTTCATTCCCGTCCACCAGAACTGACGGCGTAGATCGTGATACTTCTTAGTGCCTCCCAGATGCACTGTAAGACGTGAGTGATGAAACTCATGTAGCACCTCAGCCCGGCACGACTCCGGCACAAACAATCGCCGTAACAACCTCAAACTCTGATATGAATTCATCACCCATCCCGCTGTATCTGTCCCACCGGCAATGCGATCCCGTATCATCTGAGCCTTCTGATCGGTCCTCTAGGCCTCTAACACGCGTGCAACCAATGTGGGCTTTGAAGCAACTGCATATAAGATCGCGCCTCCCGCTGTCTCCCCGAGACACAAATCAAACTCCCCAACATCTGCAAGCATAATCCATTCTCGTATAGCCACAGAAGCTAACAAGCCGTAAGACCTCCTACTGAGTGCATTAGCTCCGACATTTGCCTTACCTAAATGGTACTGCAAATTGAAGTCGTAGTCCTCAAACAGCTCCATCCATCTTCGCTGGCGAAGATTCAAGTCCTTCTGTGAAAACAAGTACTTTAGGCTCTTGTGATCAGAGAAGACCTTGAAATGCTCACCATATAAATAATGCCGCCATGTCTTCGAGGCAAAGACCACAGCTGCCTACTCCAGATCATGAGTTGGGTAATTTCTCTCGTATGTCTTCAGCTGTCACGAGCCATAGGCTACAACCTTGCCTCCCTGCATCAACACACATCCCAAACCATCAAGTGACGTGTCGCAATAGACAGTATACCCCAGACCTCGCTCTGGAATAATCAGAACTAGTGCATTGGTCGGTCTTCTCTTCAGCTCCTGGAAAGCTGACTCACAAGACTTGCTCCATACAAATGTGACTCCCTTTCGCGTCAAACGCGTCATCGGTGCTGCAAGCCTAGAGAAATCCCTCACAAATCGCCGTTAATAACCTGCCAGACTGAGAAAATAGCGTATCTTAAAAACATTCTTTGGTCGCTGCCAATTCGTCACTACATCAGTCTTACCTCTGATGCAGTGACGGATCACGTGTCCAAGGAATCTCACCTCTGTCATCCAAAACTCGCACTTCTCGAACTTTGCATGCAAGCGATGTTCTCTCAAAAGCTGCAAGACAACATGCTGATGCTCTTCATGCATCTTCCTCGTGGGTGAATAGACAAGAATGTCATCCACGAACACAACTAAGAAACCATCCAAATAAGGGTGAAAAATACGATTCATCAAACCTATAAATGTAGTAGGGGCATTCGTCAAACCGAATGGCATAACTAGAAACTCGTAGTGACCATAACGAGTCCGAAAGGCGGTCTTCGCTATGTCCTCGTCCCTGATCCTCAGCTGATGATACCCTGACCTCAAGTCAATCTTAGAAAAGCAACGGGACCCCCTCAACTGATCAAACAAGTCGTCAATCCTCGGCATCAGATACTTGTTCTTCACCGTCACCTAGTTTAACTTCCTGTAATCTATACACAATCGCAATGAACCATCCTTTTTCTTTGCAAAGAGAGCTGGAGCTTCCCACGGCGATGTACTCAGCCGCAAAAACCGCTTATCTAGCAACTCCTGCAACTGCACCTTGAGTTCTTGCAACTCCGTCGGTGCAAAATGGTACGATGGCATAGAGATAGGAGCAGCTCCCGGAACAAGATCAATGAAGAACTCCACATCTCTACTCGGTGGCAAGTCAAACAAGTCGTCCAGAAAGACGTCCGGGTAATCGCACACCACATGGGGCAACACCCCTCGAACCCCACCCGGCTCCTCTAACCTGAGTGCAGAAAAGAAAAAACCCAAATCTCCTCGAACCCGAGTGGCACCTGGCGTAGACATCAGGCCCTCATCCCGATCACCCACAAAGCAAAAGCAGTCACCTTTCGGCATACTGATCGACATTCTCAGTCGCTCACAATCTATAAAGGCATAGTAGGTAGTCAGCCAGCCTACCTCTTGGATGACATCAAACGTGGCCATGTCCAGAATGATAAAATTAAACTCTAAACAACGACCGGCGACCTCTAGCACACGAGATCTACAGACAAGGCTCAATTTCACACTCCCAAGAACTGGGGTCTCCACATACAAGGTACTACCCAACCAGTCCATTTCCAACCCCAAAGTAGATACAAATGCAGATGATATATATGAGTGTGATGCTCCGGTGTCAATAAGAACACTAGCCCATGATCTAAAGACTAGAAGAGTACCTCTGATCATGTCTGGTGTAACAGCAGCATCAGACACCACTGGTGCCTTAGAGGCACTGCGATCAGCAAGAACATAAGCCCTGGCCTGCGATAGTCTGGTCTGTCCACCATAACTCTGAGTCGATGGCTGCCTCACCGACTGAGCTGATGCACCGCCCTCCGCAAACCTAGACGTCTGAGCCCTAGGTTGCTGCGGAGCCTGTCGCCTCTGTACTGATGAAGCAACTAGTGCTCCTGTCGCACCCTGAACATTCTCCTATCTAGGACAGAGTCTGCGGATATGCCCGGGCTGACCACACCCAAAACAGATAGGTGGGTCTCTCGCCTGAGTCTGGATGGGCACTGAACTCTAAGCCTGGCCCTTCTGCGGGCACTCAACTGAACGATGTCCCGGCTGTCCACAGCGATAACAGATCAATCCTCTTTGCTCTGGCCTGCCTGTTGAGGCCACTGAAGGTGTAGGTGTAGACGATTGCGCCTGAGATGATCCAGTAAAACGAGAACTAGGTCCAGACGACCTCTGGCGTTTGCCCCTGCAACCCTAGGACTGTGCATCTCCACTGCCTTGTTGGCTCCCGCTCTCTCTAAACCTGCGGCTGTCTGCCAATGAGTTCCCAACCTGGATAGCAGATTCCACCAGCTTGATGTACACCTCTATATCCAGAGCTACAACTCTATCCTTAATAGTAGGTAGAAGTCCCCTCTCAAACCTCCGAGTGCGCAACTCCTCTGTAAATACCATCTCAAGTAGGAACCGCGACAGATTGGCGAACTTGGCCTCATACTAGACCATAGACAAATTCCCCTGAACAAGGGAGAGGAACTCCTCTCGGTAAGTATGTCTCGAAGATCGTAGGAAATACTTCTCCAAGAAGACTCTTGTGAAAGCAGCCCACTTCTCATCCACAGTGGTCTTGGCGAACTTCCACCATTCTCTAGCATCTTTCCGCAGTTGGTACGCTGCCAACTTTATACGCAAAGCATCCTCCTCGATATTCAGAGTATTGAAGATGGAGGTGGTCACTTCTAACCACTTAGTAGCCACCTTTGGGTTCGGCTCCCCGAAAAAGATCGAAGGATCCAATTGTCGAAACTCCCACATAGCTACAAAACCTCTCGGCTCTGGAACCCGCACACTAGCCTTAGTAGCTTCTGCCATAGCTCTCATAGTAACTAACTTCTCATGGACGACATTAGCGCCGCCGACATCAGTACCACCCACTTGTTCCTGTGGGGCAGGAATATTACCTTCCTCCGGAACTTGAACATAGGCACATTCTCGGCCACGGCCTCAGCCACGACCCCGTCCCCGCACTCCCCGCATGGACATAGTTCTATAGGAAGCAATATAAACAGGATAAGCTTTCCTACAACATGCTACTACGTAACATAAACACATAATCATGCTATCACATAGCCACATAAGATTATGCAAACACGTCTCACATATCTAGGAGAACTAACAAGACAGACTTGTTAATTTGGATAACGTATTCAGATTCCCTGCTAGAAAACACGTCGGCTAAACGCGCTTCAAACTTGGCCTCTAAACAGGTTAAACCAAACGCCCGAAGGCAAGACTTACCAATCCTGAGATTCAACCTCCATGCCCACATATTCACAATTATCATGCTCAGAAAGCTATTGACATGTTATAAACCAGCGTTAAACACATGCAAGCAAGCATACACAATCAACCTCACCAGGTGATAAACCCCTTTTTCCATGGCTCTTAGGTATTCGAACTCAGAGCTCTGATACCAAGTTGTCACGCCCCAAAATCTGGGGTCACATGAAAATCCACCAAACACTAGTTTTATATGAAAATACAGGTTTTTACATATCGAAATCCGCATGTTGAAACCAATAGAATACCTAACAAAAGAGTATCTCTTATAAATAAAAGACAGCAGTTCAATCATGCGTACAATATATCGCCTTATGGCATACAAAACCTGCCTTCAGGAATAGGCATACCAAAAAGAAGGAAAACTATAAAAGTCTTCCGCCACCGTGGGCACCACCAAGCTACTCCTCAGCCATATCATCACCTGAAAATGATTTTATAGAAAATTTTCACCTGTGAGCTGAAGCCCAATAAAAATTAGATAATAAGCTATAAAGCAAGAATATGCAATCATATGGTGGGACCGAACTCAACCACAAAACCAAAATAGATTTTCCATCCAAAATCCTCAAGTTTTCCCATAAGACCACACAAGTTTTCCAAAACGGTTTTCTTAACATAAAATCCTATTTTCATCCTTAAAATCATGTGATGCAACTATTGCAAATAACCAACCACAGTTACGGAAAAACAGTAATCAAAACATCATTCACTCGCAGAATGTACTATCGCGGAATAAAAAAATAAGATCCTATGTACCGACTCTATCACCAGGGGACAGAGGTCACAACAATAGACTCCTATCCAGTATCTAACCCCCAGATGTCATGGGATTGCCTAGATACACGCAGGTTCTATACGGAGCACCATGAACGTACCACTCAATTTGCAGGTTATGACCCTGAGGGAGCTGAGCACCCATCTGCCTCAGTTTGCGGGAACTATCCCGAAGGACCTAAGTACCTACTGTGTGCAATTTCTGGACTTACACCGAGGGTAACTGGTGCCACATACACGTCATCCCGGTATATCTAGATAGTTTTCTAAAAATATTTCTCAAATCGATACAATATACCTGTACACAAATCTAACCCTCACCAGGAGATCAAAACAAAATATTTCCACAATGTTTTCCCCAAAAGCAGTTATATAATGCATGTATAAACATGAGATCCAATCCATAAAACCATGGAGATCAAATCAAAATATGTTAAAATATACACATTTTATGAAAACGTTTAGAAAGCGAGCCTCAGCCCCCTAGGGTTTGCTCCAAACCTCCAAAAAACACGTTTCTCGCAAAAGTTTTTATAAAAACTCCTTTTTCATCCATCAAACCACACGAGGAGAGCCAACACCCAACCTCCGAACTACTAAAACACCACCAACAGCCCATACAGGACCCCAGTCGACTGGCCCAAGCCCCCAGTCGACTGAAAATGTCACTGGAAAAGAAGAAACCAAACAAAAGCAATTTCAGTCGACTGACCCTCCTTGTCCAGTCGACTGTACTCCCCAAAGCAAGTTTCAGTCGACTAACCTCCAAGGTTTAGTCGATTGAACTTCCCCATATTTAGTTTTTGGGCTACGGGTTCACTGGTTTTTGCCTCCAAAACTCAAATTAAACCTACAAACACCCCTTAAACACTCGTTTAACACTCTCAGACATCCACACATTCAAGCCCCATGCCGAAACCTCGAAAGAAAACCCTCAACACATCTTTCCATCCACCGAAAATGCCAAAGAATAGTTTTAAATCAAAACCAGATCTAAAACATAAAATTACATTTCAAGCATTTTGAAATGGTGAAACAGGATAAGATTACATATACAGCCCTTATATAGCAGTAGAATCTGATATCCTACCTTGTTGGGTCAAAAACCTGACTCCTCGATCCACGTGCAAATTCGAGCTTCGTCGAAATTGAATTCAGTCCGGATGGATGCGTAGACCTCGTTGCCGATACTAAGGATCAGCAGTTGGTTTATCAAAAACCAAGCCCCGGGCCCCCGAGAAGTGAAAGAGAAGGCAGAGAGAAAAAATGAGGAAACTTAAGAGTTAAGTTTTGAAAATATCTAATTCTAGATATTTGTAGGTCTCCAAAATATATTTTTTTTTAATTTTTAAAATTCGCACCGTAACTCCCTACAAACCCGAAAAGCAACCCCGCATGCTTGGTTTAACCAAAACAGGTATCGAAACACATATATGCATTTTAAAGCAAAAATGCTAAAGCATGTCTAAAAACATGAAATATGAATATAAATAAAAAAGGAACGATACAGGGTCTCACAATCCAGGTGGGAGAAAACTATCCAAAACCAACAACAAGGCCTAAGCCAACAATCGGGGCAGAACTCGAGATTCTAGACCAACAGATAAAAAAATTAGGCAACGACCCAAGAGGAAAACTATTTTAAAACGAAGGAACACCGAAAGAGGACTCGAGTCGAAACTCGGGAAAGAGACTATCTTAAACCAAACATACAAACAAAGGTCCTACAAAAATACAAGCAAAAGATATAATAAAATAAAACAAATAATCCTACCAGGTCAATACGTATTGGCAGGTTCTAAGCAGTTATATGCAGAAAAGGCCAATTTTAGTCAATGATCAAGATACTTTATGGATAGAGTCGAGTATATATCTCCCATACCTGGTGTGGTGCAGGACATGGTTAAGTAGTACGCAAGAATTCTTTTACCGCACCTGTGAAAGCGTGCAGCCAATAAGGCTTGCTCGTCTCCCTAACATAACCTCAAGACAGTAAACTGACCGAGGTATCGGGTGGACCAGGCATAGGGCTGAGAACAATGCAAATACGTGCGAAAATGCAATTGAAAAAATTCATATTAAGAACCAATGATGCGTTCAAGTCTAACTCACTTATTTGTTTTGAAAAATACCTCCCCAGCGGAGTCGTTAGAAAATACTGTGGCGTCGAAATTTAGGGTTTTGGTTTAAAAAATAAGAAAATTTAAGAAATGTTTAGAAAATATTTAACACCTTGAAAACCAAAATTTGAAAATCTTTTTTTGCGAAAAATGTAGTCGCCACTTGATTTTTTAGAAAAATCAAGAAAAAAAAGTCACTGATCTTTAAAATGGTAACCAGAGAAAATAAGGGTCCGGGAGTTAAGGTACGAACTGGGGAAGGTGTTAGGCACTTCGTTCGTCCAACCGTGAGATTTGCCTCTACTAATCATTATTGATTCTTAATTAGATTTTTCAAGTGTAAACAGATACAGAAAATAGAGATAAAGAGAGAACATCTAAAATCAAATAAGTAAAATACATAACATATGTATATAGAACGCCAAACAAAACAAGTAGAAAAAAAAATTCTAAGTCCTACGGAATGCAAGTTCTAATTAAAGAATACATGGAGCAAAGCACATGTAATATCACTGAATAACTTAAACCATCCTAAACATAATATCAAATGAAGAGATGTACTTCAAAATGCATTAAAAGCAAACCTTATCACATAAAGATAACCACATGCAATATTCTAAAATAAGCATAATATTACTTCAAAAAGAAAAAAATATATATTCTAAAATTCTCTAGATGTTAAACATACCAAATGTTTAATTGCGAGTTACATACTAGAAATCAACAAAATGTGATAAGTAGTAAAAAGATGCTATGGAACCAAAATTAAACTAAAACAAAACAAGAATGTGGCAATTATTACATAGAAATGCAACAATTACACACATAACAAAGAGAATATAATATGTGGGCGTAATATTAATGATTACAATCGCACTGTGGAATATGTTAGCACTATTTTAATGAATGGTGGAATTAATAATATACTTGGTGCAAATGTACAATGTGGACAACGTGAAATTAAGATTACTTGCATTGTGACAAATATCAATCAAATTAACCTAAACTAATCATACTTATCATGGGTAATCGCATGCTTACAATTCAACAAACTAAATAGAATAGCTAGATCACTACATAAGCATCATAAAAGATTGAAGTTAACCCAACTACTCCAAAAGAGAAGAAATGGAGAAAGAAAGGTCAGGAATCCAGACAAAATACCTGAATCGCAAAAATTCGGGTAAATCCTCAAGTCGGGAAATGGTAATTAATCGTCTAATCCTCGGGGAATGTTTCAGTTCCAGTCGCTAATGAAGAATTCGGCAGAGTATCAGTGTACTAAGACTCGTACTTCAGCAAAGCAACAGGGTGTCGGCGTCAAGATTCGTACTCTCTCGGTACTTTGGCAGAGTAACCCTCTCTCCAAATCTTATTTTGAAAAACGTATCAAAGGTACGGTATTTATAAAATTCATCGACCAATGAGATGCTGGCACATTTTAAGACACATCAGGATTTTTTAAGGTGGCGATCGTCACATCATGAGTTGGCGGTCGCTACTTTAGGAGAGTTTTCACAACGTTCTTTTGGCGATCGCCACTATGCAAGGTGGTGGCCCCATGGTTGGAGTTGGCAGTCTCCACAATGCAAGGTGGCGACCCCATGGTTGCAAGGTGGTGGCTCTAGGTTCAAGTTGGCGGCTAGAGGTTTGGACATTGTGGGTTCACTGATTCAAAGATTTGGCTTATTTGGCTTGGATACTGAGATTGGATCATTTTTTGAGGTTCTTTTAGAAGCATCATTCTCTCTATCGAATTCAGCCAGACTAACTTAAGATTGGGCGAGGATAAATTGGGGTGTCTACACTGATAAGAACCAGAAATCAAAAGCTAAGAGAAACATAAAAGCAAACAGATGGTGGCGATGAAACTACCGGGGCTAAGGCTGTCTTTTTGGGGAACGGTGAAGATGGCATGCTCTTTACTAAGACCAAATTCAAAATTCCCAGTGACGTAGATGAAATCGTCGTCAATATCCTTGTTAGAATTCAGTAATTCAATCACTAGTTTCTCATCCGTCGTCTTGACTTTGAGATAGTAAGATCCCATCGAGTGTTGAACCATATTTTAGCAGTACACGATATCACATATACAAAAAATTAATACCCAAAATTTGGTTCAACTCAACAACGCCCATGATCACTCCAAACATGTTAGAGGATACTTGCATAGAACTTGCTCGGTAATGCCGAAATTCTCAACAAAGAAGGGGGTGAAGAGGGAAGTAAACTCCCCATTCCACTATTGCAACCAGTGGAAGGGGAAGCTGGTCCCAGTTCCCTTCACGCGAATCATCAGCGTTTGCCAGAGTAATTCCCACGTTGTTTAGGACTACGCCGAAAGTTTTCATCGCTTTCAGCGTCGATACCAATTTTTTGAGTTTACCCATTTTATCAAAGAAAAGAGATTTGAACAGAAGAAAAAGGTAGAGAAAACTCACCTCAAAGCATGGAATAGAGCGGAGAGAAAAGAAAGAGAGAGAGAGAGAGAGAGAGCTTACATGGAAAATAGCGTTAAAAACAATCCTAGAAATTAGGTTTCTTCACCCGTTTCTGAATTTAACGTCAAAAAAGGCAAAGGAAAACTTGAGAAAACTCAAAAAGTGGTAGCAATGGCAGAAAATCACGACAAAGATTGAAACGGGTTTTTATACCCATCGAATCAAAATGACAAAGGCGCATTCAATGTGCCATACCATTTAAGATATTGTTCAATTACCCAAACGACACGTACTGTTCCAGGCACCAACCCCTGTAGGACACGTCGTTAGTTGAAGGCTTGAGAAATAGCTGTCAAGCAAAAAATGAGGCAGAAAGGCACCTCGCCTAAGCGGTAGCCGAACACCGAATAAAGGTTACTCGAAGAAAATGATACGTCAACCAAATAATGATCCTAGCTTGAGAAAAATAAGAACTCCAAATCTTCACCCCACTCTTTGGCTAAGTAAAGGCTAGAGCTGAGGGGCAGTTAAAGGAGGATCAATGATTGGGCCTAAGGCCCAGTTCAGGCACTATTATTTGGACCACCCAATATGGTAGCCCACGGTTGAGTTTGGAAAAAGCAAGAAGGCCAAGCAGAAACGAAATGGCACCCATGGTTTAACCCACTGCAATCAGATTAGGCTATCTCAAAGAGATAGCCCATGCCGTCCTATCCCTTCTAATAGGATAAGCCTGAGAAGATCCGTGGGGCGAGATAATCGTCCAAGATACCTCATCCCCATAACAACAAGTTCAAAAAAGATGAAAAAAAGCATCCAAAGGCAGTTAGAACTACTTTAGAAATAAGAAAAAAGCCTCTTTATGAGCTAAGAGATAAGGGATAAGCAACAGAGTCACAAACGGACTCAAATACTCAAGTTTAACCCTTATAAAAAAAAACAAGCACCCCAGGTATCAAGGTACGCATTTTTCAGTTCTTGTTAGGATTATTCTCAGAGAGAAACCTGACCTGAACATCGGAGTGCTTCCCCATCAAACATGACCGAAAAACACTAACGGTGTTCTCATTTTGCAGGAATTGCAAGGCAATTTAAGCAAGCCTAGCGAGTTCGGTAGAAGTAGTTTGGTTCTCAACGTTGTTTGGGGTCACCAAAACAAGTCAGTTGAGTTGGCTTGGATTGTACCAATGTTTTCGAACACGCACTGGAACCATTGACTCTTACTTGAATAATCTAGTGGAGTGGATTCAATTAATAGTTGAAGAATAGTCGTTAGAGATATTGAAGTTTGGAGCAATTGGAGAAGGGTTTCCGATAGGTGACTCCAGCATTTTTCAATCCAAACAGCATTACGGTATAGAAAAAATTTCCTATGGGGGGGCGAAATTCCATTTTCTGTTCATCTTTCGAGGCCATCTTGATCTGATTGTAACCACTGAAACAATCTATAAAAGAAAACATATGATGTTTGGCCATCGAATCTATGAGAGTATTGATGCTAGGTATTGGGAATTCATCTTTGGGGCACGATTTGTTTAAGTCCCAAAAATCAACACGCACTCGTAGATGCATATTCTTTTTATTACTTGTACAATACTCGACAGTCAGGCAGGGTATTAAATGACTTGAATAAAATCTACCTCCTAAGAGCTTCACAACTGTATCTTTGATTTTCATCTCAACGTTCGGCTTATAGAATCGAACACCTTGCTTTATTGGCCGTGCCAATGGGAGGACATTAAAGTGATGAATAGTAATAGAAGGATCTAAACCAGGCATTTCTGCATAGTTTCAAGCAAAAGCATCCATGTATTGAGTGATGAGTGAAAGTAGGGCTTGCCTACATTCTGGTGTTAGATCTTTGCAAATGAATATTTGATGAGTTATGTCGCCACTGTGTTGTAGGTTAACCTCCCAACTCTTGTTTTGTGGCCTTGGCTCGTCTGGGAAACATTCTGGTGCGGGTTAGATCTCTTGTAAGGTGGTTTTCCTTTGGTTCTCTAGGTCCAAAGGGAAAGAGGCATGGTCAGAGGTTTTCTTCTTGATTTTCTTCTTGCTCTTCTTTCGAGGTTGGTGCGCGGTGGCTTGATTACAACGAGGAAAGATTGAAATATGATGGTTCTTCAATGGTGGATGATGTTGATTCATTGAGCACATATGCTTTTGAAGGTTCCCTACTAGGTTGTTGACATGACGTCTTCGTGAAGCATCATAACTTATAAACCATTTTTTCATCCTTGTGCTTGTACTTGACAACTTGTCTAAATGTAGATGTATTGTTGTTGGTGCCTTCAATGTCGTCCTAGACTCCTAGTGAGGGGGTGCCACGAATGGGGGTTGGTGTCTCCTCTTCATTGCAGCCATCATAAAACAAGCCATTTGTGAGGTGGCACTCATCTGCCTTAAATGGTCGTTGCAACCTCGCAATTATGACAATCTCGCCATTGAATATACATTTGACGCCTTGGTAATATGTGGAGGGAAGCCTGTGAAGAGTCTTTCTTCTACATAAAAGAACTTAATGTGAAATTTGTTTACTAAGTCTTCCCATGAACGAACGAACCCTGTCGCCAAGTTGTTGTACTAGGTGTAGGCTCTATCGGTGAGAGATTTGGAGAACTCTCTAAGGCACAAGTTATAGTCTATGTTGAAGGCTCCCATTGTATCCAAAAAGTGAGACACATGTTCTCATGCATTTTCTCTTTTTGCTTCAAAACATTTGAACTTGGAGATCACGTTAGAAGTGTGTGCGAGTTAGGTTGGGACGAGTGAAATTTTTTTTTTCAACCAACCCACTTTTGCAAATTTATTTTTTTTCAACTCATTGCCAACCCATTGATCCTCAAAAGCAAAAGGTTGGGTGATATTTTTCGATAGTTTCAACTCACGGTTTAGCGAGTTGAAAAGTTGTAAAATTTTAACATTTTAAAAAAAAAATTATTTATAAAAAATGAAAAAACCTATTGTAATTTTTTAAAAACATTCGTATTTAATACGTCAAGCAAAAGACTAATTAAAAACAATTATAGTAATTCAATAATAATAATGACACAATTAAATATATCTAATAATAATATTTATATTGCATGCTTATTGAAAGAATATACAATATATAAAGTAGTAATTAAAATCATAAATGTTCTAATTTTTTCTTTATAAACTATAAGAAATTTATCTAAAGATAAATATGTGTATGATATTGAGATTACATGTAAGAGCTCAATAACTAATTTATACTTTAGGCGGGTTGGGTTGATGGTAGATTGAAAAAAATATAACTCACAACCAACCTACTATTTTTATTTTATTTTATTTTTACTTAACTCACCCAACTGGCGAGTTTGAGCAGGTTGGCGGATTATTTGTACACCCCTAGATCACGTACCCTTCTAGATAGGGTTTGGTTAATATTTTCAACGGGTACGACGCGGGAAGGTTGAGGTTTGGTGCTTTGGGAAAAGGTGGTTGTTGTTGCTATAAGGCAGCGCGAACTATTTGCTCGACCTTGTCTAATGTTAGTTTGGAATCTCCAAGATTTGAAGGTGTTGGTGCTAATGCGAACCCCAAGGAAGTGATACTTTGAGGAACCGTATTAACAGGAAGGTTGGATGTGGTTCCCGTACCGTTAATTATGGCAGGGTTCCATGGAGCTTAGATACCGTTAGTGACAGCGTTGGTTTCCTAGCCATACGGTTTGTTCAGGTCTTTTTCTGAATCGTTTGAGCAACGACACTTGCAGAAGGGGAGATGAAACGACTTTACATGAATATGAGGGCATCTACGAGCAGTTGTTGAGTATGCTGCATGGTTCTTATTTCTCAAAAGCTAGGTGAAGTTGGTCAAGAATGATTATTGAGTCTGGGGCTTTTCTAGTACCTTAGAGTTTTGATGAGGCTATGAGTTTTTCATAGTGTTTTGCCCCACTATGAGGGCAGTAGGGTTGCCTTCATTTGTTGTACGACCCCTAGCCATGCCAAGAGAGCGCTATATGTCTCCTCAATGGAGTATAATGTTGACAAAGTAAGGACGGACGGGTGGTCTGGAAGAATAAAAGCACTCGATTAAGCTCAAGAGTCACCGAAAGTAGAAGAAAATGAGAGTTGGCAACCTCGGGACAAGACAAAGATGACAATAATGACCAAAAAGCAATTGTATTAATTGAATTATTTGTGTTCTGTAATAAATGGGAGGTTCCCTTTATATAGGTTGAATCGGGAAAGGGAGACTATTTGCATGTATCACGTGACTCGTCTTTCTTAGTTCGACTACTCCAAAATTTGACCTCTTTGTTTTTTGGGTTCGTAGAATTACTGTTCTATAGATCATATATCATACTTTTTAAGAAGTAAATAGAAATCTACATTACCAAATGATTATACAAATAAATTAGTGGATTAAACTAAACTTAAAGACACTAAAGCATACAGAGAGTAATCCAAAGGGTGTGTTATTTGTTAATTTCCTCCTTAGTTAAAAGACCATGTTTTTTTTTTGTTAAATTCATTTTTGCTATTCCATGTTATTATTGATGGTTACCAGATAATAACTAGCTATTGTCCCGCTATTTCATTTTGCCTATTCTACTCTCTCTTCTTCGTTAATAAGAGTTGGAATTGAGACATGTTTTAATGAAACAACTTGGGTTCTCGGTCAATTTGACTAAAGCCTTTATTGGCAGACAGCAGTCAATTTAGACCAAAGCCTTGATTGGCAGACAAATTTTGACTTTTTTAGTTAAAAAAAACCTATAAAAGCCTACCCAAAAAAAGCAAAAAAAGGAAACACCAAATTCCCATACTTGGCTCAACAAAAAAAAACAAGAAAAGCGAAAAAGCTAAAAGTAAAATCAAACACCAAATTCCCATTCTATTCAAATCCCCATTCAAAAAGACAATGGTAGTGTTTGGTATTACTAAAACTTGTAACTTATAAATAATAGCTAAAATAGAAAAAAAATTTTATAAATGGTAGAAATTAGGGGTGGGCATCATGTCGTATCGTATTCGCATCATGTCATATCGGATTTGTATTAGAAATTTCTCAACACGGTTACCCTATCCATTTAGCTAAACGTGTCACCTATCCTAACACTAACATTATCCGCTTGTAAACGTGTTAACCTATTTACAACATGTTTAATAACAAATTTATAATTTTAATTTCATACATATTTTAATCATAAAATTATATAAATTATAATAAATAAAAGGCTCCAAATATTCTACAAAAAGTAGTTAAATAATTTGATAGAAAAACAATATCAATTCATACATAAAATAACTCCATAGTTCAAATAATTAATGAAAAAAAAGTTCACAAAAAATTAACTACAAAAACCCAACATAACAATAACAAGTTTACCAAGAAATAATAGTTGAGCATTCCATTGATTTGGATTCAGTCGGACATTAACAATATTGGTTGAACATTCTATTGATACATATTCAGTTTTATCTTCATTTATAGTTTTTTTTTCATAACATCTTCTATGAGCTCTTTTAATTTTAAATAACAAAAATATACTCATAAGAATTTATTTATTTATATTTAAGGAATCACATATAACTGAAAGGACTGGAATTGCAAGATATAATGATAATGCATATGAATCGAATCAAATACTACGCGAGACAAGATCTACATTTTTTAAAAAAATTGTACTGCGTCGAACCATCCGGACAGACGGGAAGTTGTTCGAATGGAAAACTATACAAAAAAACAATATCTTTTTCTAAACCTCAAAAATTAAAACCCAATACACCCACAAGACGGAATAGATATTATACATGCATAATCCCTCTAGTTTGATCACGTTTCATCTCTTGAAATATTGAAGTCTCGAGATCAACGCGGCAAACCAGCAATCTTGTATATATGCTTAAATCTTTTGCAATATTCCTAGATACCGAAACAAGAACAAAAGTGTGAGCTCTGATCCTTCTTGTTCCAAACCCTATCTGGCTGCCTGCCCATTTTTTGGTTATCACATATACGTGAAAATCTTAGGAGACTAAATGTTGTGTATCACATGCGTTATGGCGGCCATGGTTATAACGACATATAAATAAATTACAACAGGGGCCTAAGAAGTAAATAAGTCACAGGCTTCTAGTGTAATTAGAAAAATCCACTTCAACCTAGATGTAATTTCTTAAAAACAGAAATTACAATTCATACCACTAAAGAATCATAATTATATTCCCGGTCTTATTTTCAAAATCGAATATTCGAGCTCATATTATTAAATGCTTATTTATTTGCTTCTACATTAAGATTACAGATACTCATTGATTAATTTAAATTACTGACAATTATATTTAATCAACATCTTCCATAATTTTTGAAGACATTTCGCTTAACTTATTTGATATACCATATTATAAAATCTACCTGTATGGTTTGGCACAATCAAAACTTACTAGTTTTCTTAAAGAGGTATCATCAATCCATATGTTTGAAACGTAAATGCCGTCAATAATTAATATCCACCATATAAGTAATGTCGTTATCCAAATAACTAGAATTATAGACCCATAAAAGATTATATTTTTTAATTAATCAAAATAGTGAATACTAAATATGCGTGCTAATAATTATTTCAGAATTAAGAATATAAGCACTCATAATAACCATGGAGTGTAAGTTAATTTTTATAGTCAGTGTAAAATTAATTTTCTCAACTTAGTCATGCTCAATACACATAGAGTGCACTAACACAATGAGTCGGAATAATAGTCTAGACTATTATAGTTTCTTGTAATTAAGACAGATCTACTAAAATGCTCTACTACAGCCGTGCTGAAGATGTTTCTAATTCCATCTAAGAGTGTGAACTAAAAACTTATATTTTATAAAAATTTATAGTTTATTCTTCCGTGTGTAAATCAAACTCTACACACCAAATTAACTATTATATAGAATAAAAAACACTTATTCATAATATTAAATAAATAATAAAACACATACATTGCTCATATAAATTCTCATTAAAAAGAAAAAATATATTTTATTAAAAATCAAATAAAATACCAAAATTCCATACATGATTTTTAGTATACAAACTTAACAACAACCCCGTATATAAGTAAAGAGTATACATATAACTGATATATATATATGTGTGTGTGTGTGCGCGCGCACACACGCATGTGCGTGTGTTTTTAACAGGTTTTAGCTTTGTGTCGTGTTTTGGGTTGATACGTAAAATTAAACATGTTAGATGGATCATTTTCGAGTTTCACGGGTTCAATATTAACCCGACATATTTATTAAACGTGTTATCAGATCGTGTCATTTTTTTATTTCGTGTCAGAATTGTCCACCCTAACCTCTAACTTCGTGTAGGGTTCGAGTCGTGTTAACGTGCCATGTTAGAAATTTTCACCCCTTGTAGAAATTATAAGTGTTTTGAAAATATTATAGTTTACAACCAAAATTAGTAGCAAAAAATTAAAAATTACTAGCAGTAGCTTTGCCAAACACCCCCAATATATTTCTACTTAATAACTTATTTACTATCAATGTCAACTATATATAATCGTTATAATTAACTATATAGAAGAACAATATTGTCCAATTTAAACCAATAGTAGAAAAGCTAACTTTTTATCTAAATCAATTAATTCCAAACTTTGTAGTGGCAGCCTAGGGGTTGCATATACAAACTTTTGCCCTCATGCAGTTGTACCTTATAAGACATAAAGAGATTGGAAGTAAGATTATCCTTCGTTTATGATGGAGGAAACACATTGCCGCAAAACTTCAATCTTTCATATTCACTGTTGATGAAGATGAGGAAGTTCTTATTTCGTAACCAGAAATCACGGCAAGTGAACAAGAATGCCGTGTAAGCTTGGTGGGAAAGGTGATCACATCCAAGACTATTAACCTGTGCTTGGACTAAAAACAACCATCAAGATAACTCGGGTTATCCCCAAGATTTTAAAATTTTAGCAGTTAGTGGAGATGTTTTCCAGTTTATTTTTTCCAATGAGTTTCATTATGGAAAACGCAATCCATGGAGGTCCTTGGCTGTTCAACAATTACTTGCTAGGTTTGAAGAGATGTGAAAGTGGTGCACGGGTCCAAATACGTGACCTCCCCCTTAAGTTTCCATCAAATGAGGCATGGTACACAAGGGAGATGTATCCGAGCCAAGGTGGAAGTTGACATCTTAAAACCTCTACCCAGGGGAAAAGAGTCAAACTTGGGGCAGGAGATCCCTTTTGGGTGGCTTTCAAGTATGAGAAAGTTATCGAGTCATATGTCACTATTGTGGTCTGATAGGGTATGATAATAAAGCCTGTATAAAAAAGTTCTAGATCGAAAAAGCTGAAATTACTAAGGACAACCAGCATGGGCAATGGCTCAGGACTTCTCCGATCAAGGCGGCCGGTGGAAGAGGCAAGCACAATTTCCCAAAATTTTCAAAGGAGGGTCATTCTGCCTCACAGTATCTTTCGGCAAATTAGGGAATTTGGATCATGAGAGGATTGTGCGTAGAGAATTAGGGGATGATCATAGAATTTGGATTCCAAGCTAGGAAAGGAAACTGAGTCTTTAAAATATCATGTTACCAATCAGTTGGAGAAGGATTTAGAAGTGAATTGACAACAAAATGAGAGGACCTCAAAACCATTTCACAATGTTAATCCAGAGACTCTGGATTAGACCTTAGGGTTAAACATGGTCCTGGGTGAGGGCCTTATTGATATACCAGTCATAGTGTAAAATCCAGTTTCTACTTAGAGTTGGGCTAATGCTAAGAGGCCGAAACGATGAGGGTGGGCTAGCCCACTACAAATACGATAACGCTGTGGGGACTAAAGAGGCCAAGGGTTGGGGGAAATTAAACAAGCCACGTGCTATGGGTGCTGACAGTTAAGAAGGGAAAAGGGGGATTCTGGTAGGGACCAAGAATTGTGGAGAAATGAGCTCTAATACAGTGTGGGAAAATGTTATCAAGGGGAAGAAAGACCATCAGGATAAAAATACCATGAAATTTACCCAGAACCATGGAAGGGCAGTGGAGTATAAGGAAGAAGACGAAGGATTTCAGTCAAGAAATATGGCACAAGTGGAAGAACAGAACATGATGAGTCTGATCATGCGAAGACCAAGTATCTGTTCAAGCAGAAGCAGAAAAGAACTTTCAAGAGAAAGGAGAAATCCACCAGGTAATACTCAAATGGAAAATCAATGTGACCTACTAAGCCTAAGGAAGGTGTGAGTAAAAGACCTTTCTCGAGTACGGTTAGCCATAATGGTCAAGCTCCAGCCCTCAATTTCAGATTTATTTTCTTCTAGCAAGACGCTCATGAAGGTCGAGCACTAGTCCAAAGCATCTTTTTCTCTTCTTATCCAGAAGCACGAGCTTCTTCCATTTTGGTTGAAACGCACTTGCAAGGTGCATGAGCCCCCAAACACAGTTTTTAGACTCTTGTGTGCATAATATCCTAGGCAAATATATATCCATTTATCTTGTTGCAACCATCAACCGTGTTCCGTCATGAGCATGTAACCATATCTTACATTGTGTATTGCATCAAAATCACATTCCATACATCCATCATACATTTTGCCTGAGCGATTTCGGAGCTGTTGTTCAATAGAAATCGAGACAATAAAGCTCACAAAAACTATAAAATCAAGAAAGAGCTCAGCGAGCTAGCACAAGTGGCGGAGTTAGGTATACATTTGGTAATGGTTGTAATTCTTATTTCTTTTGTGTCTTGTACATTTTGATTCATAGTGAAATCTTTTGTGAGTTGGTGTCATTGCTTTCATCTCAGGAATATACTTTAAGGTTTTTTCATTAGATTTTGTGTTCTTAATATGTGGATGTTTATTGCTCGTATTGATAGAATTTTTTTAAAAAAAATTTGAGTAAATTAATTTGTGTTTACCTATTCACCCCCTCAACCTCCCACCCTCATAGGGTTAATCATATTATAGCTTTTTCAATTTTGTTATTAAGTCATATTATAGCTTTTTCAATTTTGTTATTAATATCAAACGTTTAATACATGCAAAATAAAGAGCATAGTATGATGAAATGTTAAAACAATCATCAATCAACAATAAATCATACCTTAATCACATAATAGAATTAACATAGTATAACAAATAAAAAAATAAAAGCAAAAAAATACAAACAAAAAAAAGTAAAAGTAAAGCCTCTTGTATCCCATGTGTATTCGCCTTGTATCTCCCTTGCATACGTCCTGAATCCCTCTGTATCCCCACATATCCAAGCCGTATTAAAAATTCAACAAGTTTTTGAATACTTATATGACATATTCAATATGTATTCGGCCGTATCAAATGCATATCCTAATCCGATACCAATAATGCTAGTATGATCAACTTATTTTACCAAATTAGCATCCCAAATGATGTGCCACAATCAAAAACATTGATGCAATGGTTTCCACGTAAACTCTATTTAAATTCAATTATTGTGACTGTGTGACATCATTTGGAATATTAATTTGGTAAAATAAATTGATCATCTTAACATCCAACACATGCCGGATACTCAAACAGCTCCTATCTTAAAGTATTCATGCTTCATAGAGCATCACCATAGATTCAAAAGAAATCAAACGCGTCAAATAAAATACAAGCATAGTCAAAACAATAAGAAAATCCTAGACCTTCATGTGTGTGCACAAAAGTGGAAGCAAATGATGGATGCTTTTAAGAAAATGCCGAAACTTCAAGCACAGACGCCTATATGGTATGAAGCAAAGCAAGAACCACAAAATTTAACCCTTCAACTAGATTTTATTTCTAATTTTAGTGCTGCCAATAAAAACTGAACCAACAAGAAGCATTAATGGTAAAAGGTTAAAATTCTACAATGGAACTCTGCTGAATTTAAACATACCACTTGATGGTTGCAGCAAGATCTAAACAAAACTTAGAACATATCAAAAGGCCCGTCGCATCATGTCTTTTGGTTTTTTCACAAAACTCAATCGGATTTGTTTAAGGCGTCTCTTCTTCCTTGCCATTTTCTCGGGTAATGTCTCCCATTTCTTCTCTTTCTTCTCAACTGTAGGTTTTTTCACAAATATGGGGTCTAACTTGTATGCTTTGGGTGTCACCGGAACCCCTCTGCTTTCAGTCTATTTAAACAGAGCATTTGCCTTATCCACACGGCCATGAGCAACCAACTTCTCCATCAACAAGTCGTAAGTTCTAATCCCGGGGTCACAACCATCTTCCTTCATCTTTGCAAAAACACTCATAGCATGATCTATTCTCTCAATTCTATACAAAATCTTAAGAAATCCATAATAAGCCTTCTTATCGAGAGCTTTCCCAAATCCTGCAGATTTCATCCGATCAATCATCTCGTCTCCCTCTCCGATCCTTGCAGCCTGATACAAACTCCTAGTTAGAACAAGAAATGTTGTCTCATTTGGATAACATCCCCACTCACCCATTCTGTCAAACAGTTTAACTGCATCTTCCGTCTTACGAAATTTACACAAATTAGTAATCAACACATTGAATGTTTCGACATTACAGGGAACACCAGCAACATCCATATCCAATAACACCGTTTCGGCTTCTGACTGAAGCCGAAACGGATCCTTTTTCCTACAAAGCTTACTCACACAATCAAGAATGGCGTTATAAGCCACAATACAAATCTCAAACCCTCCGCAATACATCTCCCCTGCTAACCGTCTGGCCTCATTTAGCTTCCCATCAACACACCAACCCTTGATTAGCACATCACATATATATTCATCAGGGAAGAACTCAATGGCCAAACCCTTCACCAATTTCTCCGCATAGCTCGCAAACCCGTTTTCACATAACTTCGTGATAATCAACTTCAACGATTGACTGTTTCGAGCAAACCCGTACGGTTTCTCCATTTTCCCGAAGAATGAGACCGCCTGCGCTGGTCGGCCGGCCCGAACGAGCCGGTCGACTGATGATTCTAGGGTTTTAGTCCCAGCAACGTGGCGGCCATCGACTAGGACGTCGTGGGTTGCCTTGAAATCCTTTCGCCGACCGAAGTAGTCGACAAAGTACGATAACGTCTCGTCGGTGGGCTTGAAATTGGGTTTGCTCAATACCCATTTGTGAAAACCCAAAACTGTGCAGCCGGCGTCAGGGGAGAGATTGAGGGTTTGGAGAACCAGGGACGGGGTTAGATTGACGTGAGAGAAGTTGAGGTCAAGTCGTTGGATTGTAGAGAGAGAGAGTCTGAATTTGGGTCCTTGAGCAATTCAGAGGAGATTGCTCGAGCGATCTCTTCTTCTGGGTTTTGAGGTGAGGCGGCGGTTTCAGCATTTGACGAGAAGTGTCTAGAGGAGCAAAAAGAAGGAAGATAGAGAAAGTAAGCAGTGGGGAACTGGTGGCGGCGGTTCTGGTGCGGTTGAGGAGGAGACAGAAAGAAGCATTTAGAGAGAGAGAGAGTTGAGGATGAAGAAGACGATGAGGTTGCTGTGAGAAGCATCGGAGGAAGATGAATCGCAGCTGTTGGGCCGTCGTCGGCGTCAGAGGCCTCTGCATTTTCAGGTGGTTTTAGAGAGAGAGAGATAGAGAGAGAGAGAGAGAGAGAGAGAGAGAAGCCTCTGTCGCAGCGCTGGTTCTTCGTCGCGGCCTGCACGGCATAACCATTCGACAACCTAGAAAGAGCTGTACTACGGTATGAGAGGTTGCTTCATGAGTAATGTGTGGTCCTCGTCTTAACCGTTTTTAATCCAATCAAATAGTGAAAAATCAGTAGGCTGCAATGGACGTAAAGCTCATTTTGTTGTAGGTGATCGAAACTCTAGCGACCCGAAACATAAGCTGCTCATGGGATAGTTGTTTTATATATTCCTTTGCACAAATGACTTGCTTATTTATTTATTGTAAAATAAGTAAAAATATAAATAAGTAAATTAGTTTGAAATACTTACTTTTTAAGTGGCTTAAATGTGAAATGTATTCGTACGAGAAGAAATTTATTTATTGACTTATTTGTTTATATTTGTAAAATTATATTAAGTCTGTATTTAGATTATTTTTTTTTAGTGATTTTTAGGTTTTTTTGGGCTTATTTTTTAAAAAAGTATATGTTAAATCATGTAAAAAAAGTGAAAAAAAGTAAAAAAAACCTAGTAAGCCAAACGAAAATACTTATTAGCTTATTTATTTATTGACTTAAATTTTATTTATTTAGCTATTCAAATGAAATTACTTATTAAAAGCTAAATAAGCAAATAAACAATTTGCCCAAACGGTGCCTTTTATTTATCTTTAGCGATTTTTTTAATATTAATTTAAGTATAAATATTTTTAAAATTCTTTTCATTAGTCATCGGTGAGCTAAATGTGCTGAATTTTGCTTGTTTTTTGTGTTTTTTTATTTTTTTTTATTTTTTGATTAAATTTTTATTTTTTCAAATTGTTTTGATAAGATTAATTTAAAAAGTAAATTTTTTTATTAAAAGATGAAAAAATCGATTAAAAACGAAAATAAGCAATATAAAATTTGGCTTATTGGCTTATTTTTATTTTTTTTAAATTTTTTTATATTTTGATCAAAATTATATACTTTTTTGATTTATCTCGATAAGATAAGTCAAAAAATACAATAGTTTAATTAAATTATAAAATAAATTATTAAAAACAAAAATATACAAAATCAAATAAGCAAATAAATAATTATGCCAAATACGGATAATGTAAAGTTTAAAAAATAAGAATTTTTAATTGAAAAATAAAAAATAGATAAAACAAAGAAAAATCATTTTTATAAAGTTTTATTTTTTATTTTGGTGAATTTTGACTAGTTATAATGGCTATGCATTTCAAATTTATTTTATCTTAAATACAGATATTAAGAAGTTTAAAAAACAAAAAAAAAATTAAATAAAACCTTATAAAAGTCAAATCAAATATAGGCGGCTAATTTATGTAGTTTTTGTTTATTTTTGTTTTTAAATTTTTTTATTTATAATTAAACTTTTATATTTTTTTACAAAAAAAATTTAAAAAATATAATAATTTAATCATCTATTAACAATAATTATTAAGAAATAAAAATAAGTAACATAAATTTAACTTATTAATTTATTATGTCTTATTTTAATTTTAATTTTTTAAATATTTTCATATTTTGGTTGAAAAGATGTTGTTTTTGGCTAGTCTCAATAAAAAAAATTTAAAAATATAATAAATTAAAATTATAATATTTTAATTAAATAATAAAATAATTTATAAAATAAACAAATAAGCTATTATTTGGAAGGACCATAGTTTAAGAATAGAAAGACTCAATTGCCCTCCCACTTGTAGAGCATTGGCTTCCTCTGCGTTGGGGTTTTTCGTATTTTCCGGTAACATGAAGAAGTGGATATGGAGATTTGGATGATGTGGTTACCGGTAAAAGATAAATACGAAGCCAATTGCCTCATCCGACACATTTTCTCCGATCAAACAAATCGGCGGGAGCCCAATTCTGGACGGAAAATTCCACCTCCGGCGACCCTGAAAGGTACTTCAGTTCCTGAGTCCTCTTCCACATCTTCAAATGTGAATCTATACATACGCCTCCGCCATTTAACATGTTATTTTGCACAGGAACTCATTTCACTCACTCTGATAGTATTATTATGTAGCAGTTTTTACATGCTTATGGGTTACGCAATTTGTTTTTGTTTTTGTTTTTTTTTTTTTATGGGCTCATTCATTTCTTCTTTGTTTATATTAGAACGTGTTTATCAATTGAATGGGTAGATGAAACATTCAAGTTTCTTACTTCGAATTGTCTGGAAATTTTGGTTTATACATTGAGATAGGACTATGTTCCCGTGAATTTCATTCATAAATCGATTTTCTTATGCGTTATTTTGTGTGTTTGGAGAGAGAGAGAGAGAGAGAGAGAGAGAGAGAGAGATGAGAAATTTTCAGCATTTCAAACTTCTTGTATTGTGTTGTTCTGAAATTGGTGAATCAATACGTTTGCCTCACCTTTTATGCCAACCCGCGGGATTTGCCCAAACAGTTCAGTTTTAAGCCAACAACGGTATGTTTGGATTGGGTGATTTAGAGAGAAAAGAAAGAAACCCAAATCTCTCTTCTCTAATCACAGTTCGAAGTACTAAACATGAAAGAAATAGAATGAAACGGAGGGATAGAGATGAGCATTTTTTGAATCTCTCTGAAATGGACAAATTTGGGTAGAAAAGACAAACTTTATAATATCAAAATTAACCTTCAAAAATTATGTTAAAACATGCTGGTTGTAAGGTTAAATTGGCAAATAATACCATCCAGTTTCTTTGCTTTTATTTATTTAGGCTAACCAAACAAGATAGATGAGAATAACTAATGGATATGCTCATGCAGTTATAACTGAAGGGGAATTGGAGTACACATTGCGTTGTCTTTGAACGTCGTCAATCTTCAGCGCTTGGACACTCAGACCTATACACTTATCTAAACACCCAGCGCACATTTTGTCCATGGAAATTGCGAAGAATGTTTTGTTTATGAAATGGTGAAGTGATTAAGAGGCAAGTGCATTAAGCTTGTGGTCTAATTGACCAAACAAGTAGGGTGGAGTATAAAATGTGCTATACATGAGAATACTGATTTATATCTCAATAGCTCATCAATACAAGTAAAAATGAATTTCCGGAGGTTTAAGACTTTGGAAGGATGAATATGGATAATTGATGGAAGGTTTGCTAAGGATTCCATTACACTCTTCTATAGTTCTATCTAATCCCAAACTAGTTCGTTCCTACGAAGCACAGACTCGCCTGCTGAGGTGGCATGTCTATGTTCAACATGTGGCACTTGTCAGATGTGTCATTCAAGCATGCCCTGTTATTTTTTCAATTCCATTTTCTAAAACTAGCACAATATACTCGTGGGCGTAGCAATTTGTGTCTATCACTTGAACATGTGTGAGACACATTTCAGGTCATTTCAAAAGTTCTAGAAAATCAAATGGGGATTAAAATCAAAAGAAGTACGGTTTTATTCCTACCAATCCTTTCATGGTTTTTAGTTTTTGAACCCTGGATCTTAACTACTTTCAATTTGTTTGTGAAAACTAGAGGCTTCCAAAATAAAAATTAGGGCTTTCTATTCTCACTTCTTTTCTTAGGTCTTACACTTAAGCTAGCAAACTAACAATTTATTATTCTTTTTATATGATAAAAGTATTTGTTGTGTAAAAGTAAATAATTTGTTATAAACTTGAGATGGAGACACACACACAGACATATTTGTGGCTTTTCCAACTGATGTCGATGTTGTGTTGTTCAAAAGAGAACAAAATTATTTGGAGTAGGTTCATATATTCTCTTCTCTTTTGGTTTTTGACGTTAATAACTGGTTGGCTGGATCGGTAAGCTAGAAGGATGGGCTTAGGAGTTATATGTTAAAACACAACTTTTTCTTAGTAAGTCACTAGTCAAAATATGACTTCAGTGCTGATACAAACAGATAGAGTTGTGGTTATTGCTATTACTTTCATTTAAACATCTTAAGGGGACATCTGTCTCTTCTTTCATAGCACATAGCATTGGTGGTTGGGTAGTTTTGGCCTTAACGTGACAATTTTCCAACTTACCTTTTGGCATCTAAGATTTCTATATACTCAGGAGGCTCTAGAGGAACTCAATCAATTGTAAACTATATTGGTCTTTTTCTATAGCTGTCATCCGTGATTCATTCTAGTTCATTCCTGACAACTAACTTAAAAAGTCATTTTTATTCTAGTTAATGTATAATATAATCAATAAGGTGCCTACATTATTTTTTGTTACATTATCAAAGAGTAAGCCTCATAGGATGCTTGAGAAAGGTCATGAAACCAAAGCAACTCAGTCTCTTGCCTGACCATTAGAAGATTGATCCCAAAACATTGAAACCAGGCACGCTTCTAGTTAAAATTCTTGTCCAATTTTAATAACTTTGCACAAGATCTATACTGTTCTACAATGTCCTACAATCATTTTGTAGCATTTAAGTTGCTATGTTTACTATTGCTATGCCCATAAGGACTTGAATGCATCACATACTCTTTGTTAGCAAACCAATGCTCTAAATAGATCATATCTTTGTGATGCAAGTTGGGCTAAAATTTATGGAACTAAGAATCTCTTATGCTTTTTGCAGTGCAAAGCTTCTCAAAATGGTATCTTTACAAAATTCACCTTCAATCCATCTAACGTGGTTGTCAAATGCATCTACTCAGGTTCTCACTCCTTTGTCTATCTTCATCATGGTGATATATTTGAACTCATAAAAATTTATTTTTCTATTTTGTATTTATTTATATTGATTTCATGCCTCAGCTAGGAATGTATAGACGTGATCCATATCAAAGAGGCATTTCCTTTCTTGTCAGGGCAGAGCAAATATCTGCTACTTCATCTGATCAAGGTGGAATCATACTTAAATTACTTGTATCCTAGATATTATTCACGTCTGCATAATTGGTTGTATTGTTAGTTGTATCATTAATATATCTATCGAATGTGGAGTTCAGTATGAATAATCTGTCTAGAAAACAAGCGTACACTATGATTGCAGTATGATTGGATAGCTTGTCTAATTGAGTGTCTTCTTCTTTGGATAAACATTTTAGTTAAGTATTATTTGAAGCCTGTGAGAAGATAATACTTACTAAACTTTATTAAAATATGGAAACTTGGTGACGCAAAAAATATATATATTTATTAATGATTGTAACCACATATTCTTATCATTTAACAACTTGTTCTTGCACATATACTAAATTGAAGATATAT
>JAOTRH010000020.1:10555083-10596631 GCA_034768845.1 Heliamphora exappendiculata | reverse complement strand
CTCAAGCACTCATCTTATTTCTTCTTACCGTTTGTCCGGTCAAAGTACACACCACATAAAACCTGGCCCACTTTTGTTTCCCCATAAACCTCCACACCACAAACCCTCATAAGCCAATCCCACCTTTTCTTACCCTATAAACTCCACACAACAAACCCCCACAAACCTCCTGGCCACAACTGCATTGGAAAGTCATTACCCTAATAAAATGTCTCAAACAGCAGGGGAATGAAAATCTTTATAACCTTCTTGGCCATTTGTTGGAGCACTACCTTAGATGAAAATTGAAAGAAAGCTACTCTACGGCATTCCCAAAGTGGTTTGTTTTAGAAATCTGAGGTTTTTCTCCTATATTGGGAGGCACTACGGCATTCCCAAAGTGGTTTGTTGCAGAAATATGAGTTTTTCCTCCTAATATGAGTTTTTCCTCCTATATTGGGAGGCACTATGGCATTCCCAAAGTGGTTTGTTGCAGAAATATGAGTTTTTTCTCCTATATTGGGAGGCACGGTAGACTACCGAGTACTCTTAGGCCCATAAGATTCTTTCCACCACCATTGATATCTCTAGAAAAAGAACAAGGCACCACTTTTGGTCAAATCTAACTTAGTTCTGCCACTTCTGGAGAAACCCTGCTTCTTAGAATCAACATCAATGATGTCAAAGGGGTAAAAAGAAAGATGGGAAGGTTGCAGTTGTTGTAGCTTTGAGGGATATGAGAGGGGGAGGAATAGAGTGAGAGTGGAGGTGGCAATGGGGGTAGCGGTCGGGTGAAGGAGATGAAAGGTGGAGATGGCAGTCGGGAGTAGTTTGTGGCATTGGTGGCGTTGATGGCATTTGGCTTGTCGGTGCCCTCAGTGGCTGATTGGATGCTCACAACAGTGGCTGCGAGGTTACCGAACTCTGTGTGTGTGTGTGTGTGTGTGTGAGAGAGAGAGAGAGAGAGAGAGAGAGAGAGAGAGAGAGAGAGAATGGGGGATGTTCTATCATTCTGAAATTGATGATTTAGGGAGATGGGAGAGGCAATGTACGACGAATGAGTGGGAAGAGAGAGAGAGAAATTGGGTGGAGGGTTGGTATTGTGAGAATATATTATTAGTGATACGTTCCCGTTATTAAGATTGTTAGAATATATTATTATTATTGCTTGAGATTTTTCCATTATTGTGATTTGGTTTATTAGTTAGTCTATTACTATTATTAGTATTTCTAGAGCCTATATATTTGATGTATTCTTTTATTGTAATTCAAGCTTTTGTATAGCAATAACACTTTTAACTTTGCTTTCATGGTATCAGAGTTCTAACCTTGTCGTCAATTACCTTATCTCTTTCCGGCACTGGTGATGTCGCCTCCTCCCTCTCGCGCCGATGATCCCTTACGCACGAACCATTGCAGTCCTTCTTCCTCTATAACCCTAGCCTTTGACGTAAACTCTAGGCTCCGACCTCAGAAAATCCAGTACGCAAACCCTATCCCTCAACGCAACCCCTAGCCTTCGATCTCTAAACAGCCAGTACGCAAAACCCTAGCCTTCGACCTCACCAACCTCCAAAACCCTAGCCTCTGCATCTCTCGATCTCGCCGACCTCCGGCGAGCCTTTTTTCAATACTCCGACAACCCCGCCGACCTTCAGCGACCTCTTTTCAGGACTCGCCGACCTCCGGCGACCCTTTTTGCACTCCGACAACCTCGCCGACCTCCGACGACCTCACCTGAACTTCTCTTGGTACTGTGTGGCTGTTGGTTTTAGTTTTGCTCATGTTTGGATTGGTTTTAGCCTTCTGTTTGGTTTGGGCCTGTTTGGTTTGGTATTTTGTGACTGCTTGCTCCTGCTTGGATTGGTCTTAGCCTTCTGTTTGGTTCGGTCCTCTTGTTATCTGTGCTTTTCTTGCTATGGCTGATGACAAATTGCAAGCTATTAGCATCTGTCTCAATGGATCCAATTATTTTTATTGGTCTAATGTTATGAAAAAATTTCTCCTTGGAAAAGGCAGATGGGGTTATGTCACCGGCTCCACCGTTCGACTTACAAATCCAAAAGTTGAAGGGTATGAGGCATCGATTGAAGTTTGGGACATGGAAAATGCACAGATACTTACCTGGTTTCATAACTCACTGAAACCAAGATTGGAATGAATTTCTCTAAATATACCACTGTCAAGTATGTGTGGGATTATCTTCAAAACATGTATCTCACCTTTAATTTTACCAACCAATATGAGTTGGAGTTGTCTATTCGAAGTGAGAAGCAGAATGACAAATCGATTCAAGAATTTTATAATGAGATGACAGTCTACTGGGATCAATTGGCTCTTATGGAATCTCCTGACTTGCAATTGATTAATAGTTACCTCCAGTATCGTGAAAAGCAACGCCTCGTACAGTTTCTTATGGTACTTCATGATCGATTTGAGCCACTTCGTGGTGCATTCATCGCTCTCCATTGCTTTCTGTAGATGGGGTTATTCACAAACTTATTGCAGAGGAGATAAGGTATAAGGTTGCTCAAATGAGTGTCTCTTCTCCGTCCGTCTTTGCCACTCCGTCAGTTGTTGCACTTCTTGCCCTCTACTATTGCCCACTCCTCTTTTGATTCAAGTCACAGGGAAACCGAAGCCCTGCGTTGCTATAGATAAATGCAATTTTTGTCACCAGAAGGGCTATTAGAAGTCTTCCTGCCCTAAGTTAGTACTGAAGGGCCGCCCTTCCTCACTAGTCACTTCTCGTACCTTTGCATTGGCTTATCGCCCTCCTGCTGCCCTTGCCACACTTGTCTCCCATGGCACGACATCTCTTTCATCTTAGTCGCAGTTAGATCAGCTTCAAGCTATACTCGCTTCTTCTGGGACTCAGTCGCATGCTTCCATAACTCTATCCCATTTAGATTCGCATAATTCTTATTTTTTAGGTATATCCCCCTCCATATGGATTTTCGACTCTAGCTCCTCTTATCACATGACTTTTGATTTATCCTGTCTTCGTAATTGTGTTTCTCCTTCTCATATTACTGTTCACACGGCAAATGGTACCCCTATGCAAGTTATCTCTATCGGTTCGGTTGTTCCATCCTCTTCATCTTCATTGTCTATTCCTAATGTGTTTTATATACCGCAGTTATCTGTTAGTCTCTTGTCTATTAGTTAGCTTACTGATTTTGGTTTTGATGTTTTTTTCTCTTCCACTGGTTGTGTTGTACAAGACTGGACGTCCAAGAGACAGATTGGGAACGGGTGTAGAGCTGATGACTTATACAGTCTGGAGAGTTTACGTCTTTTGACGCCTTCCTCTGTTGCCATGTCTTCATTTTGTTTTAAACTAGTATTTTTCTCCTTTTTTCATATGGCATTTCCGCTTGGGCCATTTATCTAGTGACCATTTAAAACTTTTGGTTCATCTGGCAAATTCAACCAAGTTTTTATTAGTGATATTTCTAAATGTAGTGGGTGTAAACTCGCTAAAATGTTAACTGTTCCTTTTAATAAAAATACTTCTCTCTCTACTTCTCCTTTTTCTATGGTGCATACTGATGTGTGGGGTCCACCCATTGTCACCAAGAGTGGTTCCCTTTGCTACGTATCTTTCATTGATGACTATAGTAGGTTCTGTTAGGTCTATCTTATGTCTCAAAAATCTGATTTATTTTGTATCTACCGCACCATTCACTCTATGGTTCAAACTCAGTTTTTTACTACTATAAAAATTCTTCGTTCCGATTTGGATGGGGAGTACTTTTTGACTGAATTCTCTGATTTCATTGCTTCTTCTGGTACCATTCATCAGTCATCTTGTTCTGACACCCCGTCTTAGAATGGTCGGGCGGAACGCAAACATTGCCATATTCTCGATATCGCTCGGTCTCTACTTCTCTTTTCCTCTGTCCCCGCCATTTTTTGAGGTAAAGCCGTTTTTACAGCCATATATCTTCTCAATAATATGGCTTCTCCTCTTCTCTTTGGTCTCTCTCCTTATGAAAAGCTTTTTGGTCAGCCTCCTAGTTATTCTTTGCTTTGGGTTTTTGGTTTTGTCTGCTTTGTTCTTATTCCAAAACGCGAGCGGACCTAACTCAGTGCCCGTTCTGCATTATGTGTCTTCTTAGGATATGGCATTCACCAAAAAAGGTATCGGTGTTATGATTCGGCCCTGTTTCTCCGTCATATCTCTGCTGGTATTGTCATCCTGCTCTTATATGTAAAAGACACGATCATTATTGGTTCTGACACTGCCACAATCTCTGCGGTCAAGCAACATCTCTTTCGGGAGTTTGAGATGAAAGACTTGGGCCCTTTTCGGTATTTTCTTGGTATTTTCTTAGTATGCTCATGAGGTTGTTCACTATGCCCATCTAACCGATGATAAAATTGTTGACACTCCCATTAAATTGCATACTAAGTTTTCTTCCACCAATGGTGTACCATTTGAGGACCCTTGTTATCGGGAGTTAATTGGGTGTTTGGTTTATCTCACAATGACCCGCCTTGATATGACTTATGCTGTTCATGTTGTAAGCCAGTTTTTGTCAGCTCCATGCTCTGCACACTTGGCAGCTTTACTTCGAATCATTCGTTATGTTCAGCTAACTATCTTTCAGAGTTTGTTGTTATCTTCCACCTCCTCTTTGACTCTTTAGGCCCATGCAGATGCTGATTGGGCTGGTGATATCTCCGATAGGAAGTTCACCACTTGTTTTTGTATCCTCCTTGGTGATTCTCTTATTTTCTGGAAAAGCAAGAAAAAGTCTGTGATCGCACGTTCCACTGCCGAGGCTGAATATCGTGCAATGGCCCATGCTACTGCTGAAATTGTCTGGTTTCGGTGGGTTTTCTATGATCTCGGTGTTCCTCCTACGTCTCCTACCTCCTCATGCTATGACAATAAGAGTGCTATCCAGATTGTTCATAATTTTGTGTTTCATGAGCGTACTAAACATATTGAGATTGATTGTCACTTTGTCCGCCACTATCTTCAGTTGAGTACTATTTCCTTACCATTTGTTTCATTCACCTTACAGCTTGTTGATTTCTTCACCAAGACTCATACTACGACTCGCTTTCGTTTCTTGTTGGACAAACTCTCGCTGTTCTCTAAGCTCGCATTATGAGTTTGAGGGGGGGGTGTAAGAATATATTATTAGGGATACCTTCCCGTTATTAGGATTGCTAGAATATATTATTATTATTGTGATTTGGTTTTCTAGTTAGTCTATTACTATTATTAGAGTTTCTATAACCTATAATTTGATGTATTCTTTCATTATAATTCAAGCTTTTATATAGCAATAATATTTTTAACTTTGGTTTCAGGTACATGTATTATTACGTTAAAATTGGTATTTTCAAACATCTCAAGGTTGGCATTATCATAATCCTTCATTAATTATTATCAAATAAACAAAAAGAATAAAAAACAATTTCCTTTTTTTCTTAAATAACCAAACAATAGGGGAGATATCTTCCACCCTTTGCCTTCTCTTTCCTTCCTTTTCCCTCATAATTAACACTTCCGTTCACTCTCCCTAAAAAGGTCTGATGATTATTGTTGCAGGGAGAACTTGGTCGTAAAGAGGTGGAATTAGAAATGAAAAATCTATTTATGACTGTGGATAAATAAGATTTATCATATTCCTTACTACTATGCAGTGATTATATGAATATTTCGTTTATTAACTAACGTTAGACTGTTTTTTTTTTCCCCATCAAAAACAAAAACAACAACAACTTGACTGTTTTTGAACCGAGGCTCATCATTACAAGTTGCATATCCTCCTATTGATAAAAAAGAGGGTTGAAACGCACAAGCCCAAAAAGTGTGGAGACATGGAGTTTAATTTTTTCACCCATGTGACAAGGAGCGTGAACAAAACCCACGTTGTTGATTCAAACTGTGTAATCTACTTCACATTTGGTAGTATACCCCATAATTTGATCCAATAAAAAATTATTTTGTTCACCTAGCTTGTCAAATGGATAAATAAATCTATTTTTGGAAACACCACTGGCCTCGATGTACAGGCACACCAAAACAAAAATGGATGGAAACTGAGAAAAATTGAAAAGTAAGAGAACAATGTTTAGCAATGTTCTTGGACTTGTGGAGATCCAGTTGCCTAATATCATCAAAAGAAACCATCCCAGACCAGGCCTGCCACTGGATTTTAATGATGCTGCTGATTAGTTAGGCTGCATTATTGCAGGATTAATACTAAATGGCATTTGGAAATGTGGACTAACAGACGAGGAGAACTATAATGCGACTTAAAATCTGAAGGGGCATTGTAATTTCTTCAACGTGAGGGGTGAATTTGTATTTGACAGAAACCTAATTGGAGGTGTTTGTAATTTACCCAACAATGAAGATGAATAAATTGTTTTGGGTTTTTTTTAAAGAAAATTTTGGTAGGCATGTGCTTTGATTTTTGTTCACTCCAAGATATGGCCATAGGTGGCGAAGCTAAGTTTGCAAAAACATGGTATAAGGGGTGAATTTTAATGATGAATCCTCAAACATCTCACACGGTGAGATTCATATAATGACTTAGAGGATGCCACAATGGTTACCGAGTAGCATACGGCCAACTAATCCATAATAGAGCCAAAAGGTATTGGATATTTATTAGTTCAATGATCTTTCTATACTTCACTTCTCAAAGAACAAAATAATAAAAACTTTCTTAAGAAAAAAAAAAAAAAAAAGAGAAAAGAGAAAAGGAGAGAATTTATCTTGAATACAAAAACTGTATTATAATGCCACAATTTTAGTTGCTTAAAAATCTCAAACCCGTGTAACTTTTTTTTTCTTCCAATTTTATGGTTCAATTTATCTTTTAAGAATAACAAAACTATTGTTAGACGGATTGTAAAGAAGGGTGGGTGTAAGGTGGGGTGAGGATAAGAAAATGCATGTGTTGTGTAGTTTTTACCCTTTCATAATATCCTAAAATTAGAGTTCTTTGAATTAGTTTGTGTTGCTGGCAATGCAAATTCATGCTATTATGTTCACTTGAATTTGGGGATATATGTTTATACTCAACACTCTTTTTGTATCTATTCATATAGGTATCAATGTTCAAGAAGAACTATGACCATCTTGCAAAGGATACCTACTTTGGCATGTACAAGGAATCAACGCGTGGTAATCCAAACTACTTTTTGACTTACGGAAATGGGAAAGCAGCCGCTCGAGTTCAGGATCATCTTCGTCCCAATGGCGCACATAGATGGCACAATTATATGAAAACGCCCAAGTATGGTAATTTTGTCATGTTATGTAAACATAAATAATATTGTGTACAGAAGTACATACACGCATACATTTCAGAACCATGCTTATTTGTTCCCTCTCTTAGTTAACTG
The DNA here is from genome assembly GCA_034768845.1 of Heliamphora exappendiculata. NCBI lineage: Eukaryota > Viridiplantae > Streptophyta > Magnoliopsida > Ericales > Sarraceniaceae > Heliamphora > Heliamphora exappendiculata. The sequence continues at coordinate 10,589,278 of JAOTRH010000020.1, read as the reverse complement.
CATTTATGATGTATTTTGGGAATTTATGGTAGCAGATTTGTGTTGTTTTTAACGGCTCTAAGCCTCTAACAAATATTTTCATTCAACAGTGAGGTCAAATTGGAAGAGGCTGCTGTTCTACATTATACATATGCTAAGTTTTCAGACGTAACTTCTAGAAGAGATCGATGTGGCTGTAAGCCTACCAAGGAGGATGTCAAGAGATGCTTTATGTTGGAATTTGACAGAGCTGTGAGTCCCCTCTTTCGGTTATCCTTTTCCTCCACCTTGTTTTTGCTTTTGCTTGTTCTTCAATTTCTTCTCCTCATTCTTCCTGTTATTGGCGAATGTTCACATTTATGATGCTAAAGTTTTTCTACTAAAAAGCACTCTACTTGACATAATTTGATTCTACATCTAAGACCAACTTAATTCCACGCAGTTATCTATTTTTATAATGTAAGTTTAACTTTACAAAATGTAGTTTGTTGATGTTTTACATTCTGTGACAAGCTATGGCAATTATCACATTTAGACTCTAAAAAGAGGGTGAGACTTTCAAAGTTGCTAGGGCCTTTGTCTCCCTTTTTTCGTTGACGTTAATGGTTGATATTTTTGGAAGATAGATTGATAGGCTAAGGAAGTGGGCTTAGCTTTGTCATAGAAGGGATAGTGTTTCATTGTCTCATTTACAGTTTGCCAACGACACAATTTTCTTTTCCTCTGCGAGGAGACTAAATAGTTAAGCTAGTTTTTTATGCAACGTGAAATGATATGATGGCCTGATTGTTATTTTATTGTTGTAGCAAGGTTAATTTTGTAACTTAAATATTATGGTTTGAGTAGTTTATAAATAAGACACTGTAGTGTCATTTTGAAAGGGATTCAAGATGTGAGAACCGGTGGGTTTGTGAGGGCTACTGCCATGCATTCCCCTCTTCTCCCCCTCCACTTCTCCTTGTGGACTCAAGGACCCCTAGAATTCCTAGGGTTTTCCCTCTGTTTCTTTCTTCTTCTCCTCGTGGATTCAAGGCCCCTAGTGGATTCTAGCGGTTTTCCGCTTCTTTCTTTTGTTACTCTCATTGTGGATCCAAGACCCCTAGTGGACTCTAGGGCCTTCTTCCCTTTCTTTTTTCTTTATCCCTCAATCAACTCTCCAATGTATTCGAAATATATGTATTCCAGTGAAATATTTTGGTCTGCAGAATTTTTATTTCGTTTAATTTATCAGGTTACATCGGTTTGGTATCAAAGCTAGGGCTCAAACTTGGAACTTGAGCTTCAAAAGTGGTTTCATCAGTTCTGTTTTCTTCTGTCGTGGTTTCCTTTTATTTTACTTATTCTCTGTTTGTCATACACTTATACATCAATTCGGAGCATGTTCTCTCTATGCATCAGTTTGAATGTCTTCCTTCTCAATCCAATAATTGATCTGCTACCTCCTCCTTTCTCTACTGCTACTACTGCTTGCTTGTCTCTTCTGTATTGTAACTACTGTTTTTTTGTCTCCTTAACTGCTGCTGGATCTCTCCTTTCTCACTGCAGAGTGCATACTCATTTTTGCTCTCTGCAAGTTTCTGTCTCCCTCATGCCTGTCTGTCAAAATAATGGCCAAAAAAATAGGCTTTTCTCTGGCAGATCACATATGCTGCATGTGTTCTGCACTGTTCCCATAGCTTGGATCTCATGTGCTGCATTGTTCAGCAGCAGAGATCTGACACAAAGTCAAGGCCAGTAGCAAAACCGGATTTTAAAACCAAAGCCTGGCCTAAACCACAACCTCAAAAAATAAAAGCCCTCAACCTTGGCCCATAAGTAATCAAACAATCCCAAACTAGTCAGCCCAGTTCACCAAAGAGGGGAGAAAATTTGGGTTCAGTGACCAAAAAAAAGTACATGTTTCATAACCAAAAAAAGAAATGAAAATAAAGCAAAGTGGTGCGCAGCTACAAATGCAATGGAGTCTGAAACAGAGAAAATATTTGAAGCCTTCAACACCTCTTAAAACTCGATGGACGAGTTTTCTCCAGTAAGTGGGGTTTCATGTAACGGGAAAAGCTTTGATGGCCTGATTGTTAAAAGCCTGTAAATAAGACTCTGTAGGGTCATTTTGGAAGAGATTCAAGATGTGAGAGCCTATGAGTTTGTGAGGGCTACGGCCATGTATTCCCCCTTCTCCCCCTCCACTTCTTCTCTTTGTGGACTTAAGGCCACCCCTAGAATTCCTAGGGTTTCCCCTGTCCTATTGAATCAAAAAAAAAAAAGTAAAGTAAAACAGAGAGTGGTATCAAAGCCAAAAAATAAAAGGTTAGTTATGGATCTTCAATTTACTGACTAGTATTGACGGTCTCTATTTACTTGGCATGCTTTGATAGGCTGTGGCAACACAAAATTATAATGGGCTAAAGTGCCTTGCACCTTGTTGCGCCTCACTCACCTGAAGCTCCTCGACTGTCTCCCTCACCTCAAGTGTGTTGAAGAAACTCGGGCATGCCTCACTTCTAGGCGCGCACCTTGATTTCTTTTTAATTGGAAAATACACATGCACCCATTTGACGAGTTGGGACGGGATTTGTTTTCTTAAGAATAAAGGGAGACTTGTTTTGGGCATATTTTGGAGAAGAATATTGTCTCACTTGGTAAGTGGTTATAGAGATTTTCTTGTTGAACGCAATTCGTTGGGGCATGCCATCAACAAAATTTAAGTATAGTACTCAGGACAATGGTTGTGAATCTCTAGTGGCTCATTGGGGTAATTTCCAATCTCCATGGAAATTTATTGATCAAAGCATATCTCGATTCTCTTGGTTTATTAGTTTTATTGTGGTATATGCAGAGTAGTCTATTTTTGGGAGGATGTATTATTTATTTCCTCGATTGTATCTTCTTTCTCGCTCTCATAATGTTCCTATTACTTCTATGAACTCTTCTTATTCTTTGTGGTGTATGCAGAGTAGTCCATTCTTGGGAGGATATATTATTTAGTTCCTCGATTGTATCCTCTTTCTCGCTCTCATAATGTTTTCTATTACTTCTATTAACTTTTATTATTCTTTCTGATTATGTGGAATTTCATTCTTTTTGGAAATTTAAATGATCATGAAGTTAATGGATTTGCTTTCTCCTTATCTATTTTTGATGATGTTTCTTTGAGATAAGAAGCTTTGATAAACGAACTTGGAATATTCATTCATGGGGAGTATCTTCTTGCAAATCCTTTTTTCAATGAGATTGATGATCCAAATGTAATGATCCAAATATACCATTGTTTGAACTCAATTTGATCGCAAAGTGTGCCACTTAAGGTAAAAGTATTTGCATGATTGTAGCTCAAAAGGAACTCACTATTGGTGACATGCTTCAGATATGGAGGCTGAATTGCTATTTACATCACAGTGGTGTGCATCTATAGGAGTGAGAATGGGTGTATTGGTCATTTAATCTTTCATTGTAGGCTTTGGGTTTATTGTATAGATTTTTTGGATTGGCTGGGGTGGATTGAGGCGTGTTTAGATGCTATTTCTTATATGTAATTTTGGTATACCCTCTTGTGCAGAGGACTTTTTGTCCTCCTTGGTAATTTGTAGTCATGATGGTATGTTGCCGTATCGACAGTATCTTGCCAAGGTGGAGAAAACACAAATTATTTGAATTTAATGGCTCATCCCAAAGAAAAATGTTGAGGATGATGGCAATGTTGATTATAATGATTTCAACTGATTGCATGCTTTACTTTATTTGCATTTGTAGCGCCTGCATTCATGTTGGATGCATGTTTTATTCAACTTATGGTTCCATTATGTGTCAACATTTTTTTATAAACTTAATGATTCGTTTAGAATCTTTAGATCCTTCTATGTAACATATCGCTGTGTATGGTGCGATAATGTGATGCAACGCTGAGAGCCTGAGATAAACTTCGAGTTCACTTTATCAGCAGCTAGACCACAAATTTGTACCTTGCTAACTGAACATTATAGTTGTTTCTCATGGAAATGAAATATCCATTCCTCAACACTGTTATGTCAAATGTGAAATAAATTTCCGTGAGTAGCAAGGAATTGAGGCATGTTGTGGGTTTTGATTTTTCTTGGATCTTGTTTTCATTCTGAAAGATCTTCCATTTTGCTAAGTACATATTGTCAACTGCAGGCCTTCATAATTGCTTCAACTGCAACAGAGGAGGAAATGCTTACCTGGTAATATATATAATTTATAAATATCTGAATGACCTTATTTTTCTTAGCTTGGTCTATTCGATCAGGATAATTATCTTGTTTTTACAATTGCTTGAAAGTAGTCTGGAAAAAATGTTAGGTTTTCAGATTTTCAGTTTTAGTTGTAAATTCAAAGATGATATTTGGTTCCATGTACGGTGTAGGTATCGTGAGCACGTCGTGTGGACCGACAAAGCAGTTAATAACAAGTTGTTGAAGAAGGGTATTTTAACTCGCATTTATACTCCCATGGTAAGAATGATCACAACTCAATTCAACAAAAAAACGCTTGATAGAGTATAAATACTTGAAAACTTAATTTTCAAATTAATTTTTCTCCTTTGTTTGTACTTTGTACATGAACTAAGAGAGGCACATTTATGGCAGTGAGCATTTTAATTTTCGATTGTCATGAATATTTTCATTTTATTTACATTCAATTCAAGACGCAGCTCCTTTTTCTTAGTGAAACACTGAAAAGTTATTAAATTGTCAGAGTAGAGGTGTTTTAAACTTTTTGTCTGCTATTGCCCCCTAGTTAAATGATGTCCCGTAGTGCCTAGCCTTGAGGCTGAGACACTTCGTCCGCATGGCTCAACACCGGAGGGGAACACGTGGAGATGATTGCTGATCCACGTGTTACCTCATGAGGCGAGGCTGACATGTCGGTCACAAGTCTAGAGAGGATAACGCAGTGTGCCACACGGGAGATTTGGACATGTACCCACATCATCCATTACCAACAGTGAATGAAAATATTACATCTATAATCAAATCTCTCATGTTTGAAAGTAAAAATAATATTCGCAGCATGTTTTTCTTGACAATAAAAATAAATAATAATTCAGGACCCTGTTTTCACTCAACTATTTGTATTTATAGGTTCTTGTTATTGATCCTATCACTCATGTATGGTTCTGGTTGTTTCATATTTTATTCTGTCCCAATGCTCTTGAGAAAACAACTCTCTTCATTCTCAACTTGCTTGACTTGATAACCTTTATATTTCACATTTTGCACCAAAACACTGCGAGTAAATATAGTTTAGTTTTGTTTGTGTCCGAAATGCATTTCCTGACCCTTAATCCATAGTTCACAATTCCCTGTTCTTTTTCTTTCTTCTTCTTTGATTCTTTCCTGTTGTATCTTTCAGGCCATCATTCAAGGTTTGAGGGAGTCTGCCGTTTTCAGCTCTATTATTGCATCGGCTCCCACAACTCTCTCAAAAGACAAGTTCTTAGCTTCCATTGAGAGCTCTAACTCATCGAGGCCCGCTGCCTCTGAGTTGCTTCCCTCTAAAAAGATCGGTAGAAGCAGAGAGTCTCATACCACAGCCAGGAAAGCTTTAGGAACCACAGATACCGAAGTAGCTGTCCCACCATTGCCTCCCCCAGGCATGGACGATGACTCTATGTTTCATGCATAAATATCTTCCCGAGTAATTATTGTTGCGCCATCCTTGTTAATCACGGTGAGTTGAAAGAGCATTGGGCTTTTCAGTTATAGAAAGAAGAATTAGAGAGTTTAGATCAGTGGTCGGGGTTGGTAGTTACCTGATTAACATTCAATCATAGGTGTACATGAGAGAGAGAGAGAGTTTGGCATGTGCATAAAAGAAACACTGATAATGGGAGTATTGACTTCTGCTGATTTTATAATTCAATGGTTTACAGGTCTAAATTCAATTTTGTCAGTTGGATCCTTTATTGCATTTTCCCACCGTTGAGGGGCATCATTTGATATAAAACTACCAAACAAGTTCATCGATTTGAGTACCGTGTGCACCCAAAGTACCTAGGACTGAAGAAATTCTGCCAGTAGAACTGTACAAGTATATGATTGAACTGTTGACTTAAGTGGCAAGAGCCCCAGTAACGATAAGCTCTTCGTTGAATAGGATATGCTACAATAATATGGTGATGTATTTATCTGACCAAAACATGTGTACCGTTTAACGAGCCATGCTAATGTGGAATAACTATTATCCCCTTAATATAGGATTATTCTCAAATCATGAATGCTAGTGTCATGTATTTATTAGTTGAGCACTATTTTAAATGATAAAATAAGTGAATTTTATTTTGGGTGATCCATTTTTTTAGAGAAAGATCTACGTAAGAGGGCATGCCATCTTTGGTCTCAAAAGTGAATTTTCTTTCATTAAATGATTAAAAAATTAAAGGACAATAATAAACAAAATAATTAGTAAACAAACAATGTTTGGTAAACACAATAAAGATAATTGGGGTTAGTTACCAAAAAGAAATAATTGGCCGGTCGGGCCGATTCACGTGCAGTCAGTCACATTGATCTTCCGAAGACAAAAATTGAACAGAACATTAAAAACAAATATTTTTAGCAACCATGTACTTTTTACTTTTCCATTTCATTTCCTGCAGACAATAATCCAAAAAAATTATGATTCCAATGCATCCTTTACTTGGACATTCATGTCACGATATACTTTTAATACGTTCTTGCAACTATTCAAGTACAGAACAAATATTGCGTGACATCTTGCATTGTGTCGCCAGATAATGTCTCCCAAACAACAACAAAGAAGCCTCGAATGGCATGGGATAAGACAACCTCATCTCCCACCTCTCTTTACTCGGAACTGGGTTCCATGTTCCCCTTGAGGGAAAATATATTTATTATCTAAACCATTGAGCAAAAGATTAAACATCAATATGAACATGATTAGAATACATTTATCCAACAAAAAATAAATAATAAATATGAATGATCCAATCACATAACTATTTGATATCTAATCAATATCATTATTTGCATGGATAAATAACTCAGCAAACACTACAAACGAACAATTCCAATTATGAAAATATGTCTAGAGAGTCAAGAACTTCATAGGCACAATACCAATCCCTGGTCCCTCTTTACCCACCCCATATGCAGATTTCCGTTCTGTCCGTGATTGCGCGATATCATGTTACAATAACGCACAAGTTATTTAACAATTCTTCACAAGACACTTCATTTCTAATGAAATTCCATCCTCATCCAACACGAGCCAAAAGAGAAAGTAGTAAAGCTTGCAGTGGAATTACCAACAATGAGGATTGAAATATTCTCTTGGTTGTGTTTTGATTAAGTGGGGAGAACAGCAATGCCAAAAATGTGGATGGGTGGTCACTATTTCATCAGAAATTTTAAATTTGAAACAAAAAGGAGTTTATGACCATTATTTCTCACTCATCAAAGGATCAAGCAGGAACCAGGGTTCTCTCAGCAGTCGGCATCCTCCCGACCTACCAAATGCTGCGGAGGAAAATGGAAAAATAAAAAGAAAATAAATACCACATCAAACGTAGAGGTCCATCTCCTGCATCTCCTCCTTTCACTCATTTTCTCTTCCAATCTTTTCCCATTTGTTTTCCCATTCCTTCACAAATCCCTGCATACATCCAATCCAAACACAACCTGAGGTTAAATATGCAACACTAGCTTGGAAGGTTTCTCTTTGCCTAATAAGATGACAAGGAGGGTGTTTGGTGTGTCTGAAATTACGAACTTATAGATTATAACTTAAAAAGTTGTGATTATGACTTCAAGTAGATGTTACAAATGTTTGTTATAGTTATAAACTAATAGCTTCAAGCAGTAAAATTTGTATTTGTTAATTTAGAATTAGAAACTACAAACAAAAAGCTCTAAAGCATACTTGTTTAGATTTTCTTAACTTTTTGTCTAGTTATAAGATAAAAACTGAAAAATATTTGTAACAAACACCCTCAAAGATGGTGAGGACTTACACTGCTATAGCCAGAGGTTAGCAAGGCTGGCTTCGTTCTTAAATCACTGGGAAGTTTCTTTAGCTCTCTTCCCCTACTAACCTTTCAAAAAACCTGAAATGAGATGCAATCAAAATACTTTTCACACTTAGGGCATGTTTGATTGGTTGTATTAAACAAGGGATTAGATTACATAGCCCACAGAATTGTATTTCCTTTACTTGAATACAACAAGTGGTAAGAGAATTATGTATCCATTGAATAATTAATCCCACAAAATGTACAATACTTAAGAGAATGTGGTGTTAATAATCAATTTATTACTAGTTCCATGGAATTAATTATCATGTCGGATCATATATCTCTTCATTATTTATCCAATCAATCAAATGGGGACTTGAGATATTGAGGGTGTTTGGGAATACTACTGCTAGTAGCTTTTAGCTTCCTGCTACTAATTTTAGTTATAAGTTACAAATTTTTCCAAACACTCACAATTTTTGCTACAATTTTTAATTACTTTTTTTTTTCAGTTACAAGTTACAATATTTACCAAACACTCATAACTTTTATTACAAACTACAATTTACAAGGTACTAGCAGTAACTTTGCCAAAACACCACCATAGAAGAATTGAAACACTCAAAATATTCTTCCAAGGAAAAAAATGCAACAGCGGTGCATATTTTTAAAATTCAAAACCAGCTTAACTAGAAAACAGAGATGAGCTTTTGAAGCCTTCCGAGTAAAGTATACATAAATACCTGGAAATAAAACGAATATCATGGGAATAGATGCTGCCCAGGTTCCATACCCTGCCTCTCCTTGAATTCAAAATATGCAATCAAAAGCTTATCTTCGGCAACTTCAATTACCGGCAATATATTAAATACAGGCACCAAGGTGTAAAATAACATCTTAACAGATGGCTTCTTGCAATTTCCGTAGATTCAAAATGGTTTTGGAAAAAATCCTTATTTTCATAAAACCTTAACTACATATGGACTATTAGTATCACTGGTCATACAAAAATCCTACCAACTTCACTTCGAATCATATTATGCTCAACTGAGTAGAGTCAACATCATTTCCTTCCCCATGCAGTTATTCCCAGTTTGTCACGTTCTAACTTTTAACAACTTTCTCAAAAACAGCATCTTTCTGCATGTTCTCTTGTCAGACAAAACTCATGTACCAAAAATGCATTTCAGACGAATCTGGATGTCACCTTAATAAGATGCAAATGAACGGTTGTTACATTGAATACTAAACCTGGCGTAGAATAGAAAAGATATCAAGGTAGTTAGGTTTCCAACATATACCTGTTCCTATGTTTTACAGATTTCAATTTAACCACAAAAATAAATCAACAATGCTACAGTGAGAAAATTAATCTACCAAATGATGTGGCACAATAATCACAAGCATTAATATAGAGTTCATGTCACATCCATTGCCTCAATGTTCGTAATTGTGCCACATCATTTGATAGACTAATTTGGTAAAATAATTTGGAAATTGTAGCATTACTGAAAATAAATACTAGTCTCCCAATTATTTTGCCATCCGTAGCTTCTTTCCTTCACCCTCCCCCCATCCGCAGCTCCGAGCCATTAAGCAAATGCTACCAGAAACAATGGAGTAATCAATAGTCTTTTCCCACTTGTTCACAACAAATGTTTGTTGGTTATGAGAATCATCAGGAATCTTACAGATATAACATTTTCTTTGGAATTGAGATACAAATTCTAGCAGTACTCGACATGTTGAATTTTTGGCTCCATACCTATATAAATATCAAGTCAGTTAGAGAGTCATCCTGTTGCAGACCACAGATATCTGCCAAGAAAAATCCATATAATTGAAGAATGCACATTAGATTCAGCATTTTAATAGACTTCCTTCACCTATTAAGGAAGATGGATTGCAAAGAACCTGTTGAAAAATGATGACAACGATGGTTATGATATCACACATTTAAGTCCCAAAGCATGCTACTATTGAAATTTCCCACAAAAAAAAAAAGCAAACACACTTCAAAAGAGAAGTAGAAATTCACAGCCAAGTATGGAGAGTGGGAGGGGCATTTTTGGATTAAAGATCACCCGGAGAGTGGGAGGGGCATTTTTTGAATTAAAGATCACCCGGAAAGAATGTATTCTATTGGAAGCCTATAATCCCTATAGTAAATTCCCAAAATGACACTGAGATATGCACAAAAATCCTTTAAAAAATCTTACTACAATACAGTGGTAGATGATTTCTTTGTTATAGTGAAACATGTGCAATCCCGAGACCTAAAATAACCATAAAAAATGGTTTACACAATAGATTAATAGGCGACTGAACCACTTGTTATCATCAACATTAAGAAAAAAGAAAGAAAATCAAGATTTTTACAGTTCTTATGACATTCTGTAACAGCACACAGATGGGTTGAATCAACTGTTGAGGAAATCTTATCATGAATGCTAGGGAAAGAAAATGCATTCTTGAAAATGGCTCTGAAATTCCAAATAGCCTTTCCTGATAGATCAGTGAGGGCACAATTTTGTGAGCTAAATCAATCCATTCATATATCCACCACTTTGAGCAAGAAAAATTAAACTAGAATACAAAATGTCCCCACCTCGAAAGAAGGAAAAAAGAGAAGAAAAAAGAATGAAAGAAAAATGAACAAGAAACCAGAAAAAGAAAATTTTCAATTATCTTCTAAAACCAAGCTTCTTCCTTATTGGAAGCTATACCAATTAGGCTACTATATGGGTAGTGAATAATCATAGTTTATGCTATGAAACAATATATATATATATATATATGTTTTTTTGGTTCTCACGAGGCCAGAGGCCTAAGGGAGCAGGAGGGGGCTCGAACCCCCATTGATGAGGAGCCCATAGAAGGTCCCGACCATAGTTGTTAAATCAAGATATGAATCATGTATCGTTTTTTTATTTTTTCGAATGGTGTATCATCTCATATCGAGTATTATAAGATATTTAACATATTTAAAATTAGGCAAAAAATATGTATATTTAATATAACACAAACATATTACAAGAATAAAGTATTAAATATGTTAATTAATAACATTATGAAAATATTATTCTCAAAAATAAAAATATGTGTTAATCAATACTTAATACATCTGAAATACATAAGAAATATTACAAATAAATGCACTATTATAATCCAAATCGAATTTACTGTATATAATATGTTCTTTGTATTATCCAACCATATCATTTAAGTTTTATAATTTGAATATAAAATTTTTAAGTTCTTAACTACTTTGTTCATAAGATAAAACTATATCAATTTTAGTGGACATAAATCAATGTTGTAAAATACTTGATATTAAATGAGTAGATATTTATGAAAGCAAGCAAATATTAAAGGAAAATATTCTAAATATCTTAACAATGCAAAACTTTCTAATAATATTTATTTTTACAAATTAAATTACTTAAAAAATTAAGTATTAATGTATCATATGTAACGAATCATATATCATATACCACATATCGCATTATGTATCGTATGTATATCGTAAGATACGAGTTAACATAAGATACGATATGCATCACGTATCGATTTACCTATTTAATGTATCGATTTGCAAGATACATATCTTGAATCGTAAGACTTTGACAACAGAGGTCCCGACCAACTGGGCGGAGGCGTTCTCTATGAGACAATATTGAACAGTCTAATTGCCCATATTAACCTCATGCATGATAAATATACCAACTTAATAGCACCGGCCGAATGTTTACAAGTCTGAAACCATCACTTAGTGGAAAAAATTCAAAGAACAGAAAAATAAAATGCCTTCCAATGTTTACAACCCTGAAACCATCTCCTAGTGGAAAAATCCAAAACAAAAATGAAAAATGAAAAGGTGAAGCAGATACGAGGGCTTATGAAAAAAAAAAAGTAGTAAAAAGCATATGATAAATTGATAATATAAATGGACGAAACATGGCATGAAGACTTTACCTCTAAAAAATGCGAGCTTTAGATCACCAGGATTTCTCCAGTGGTACTCTCCTTCAAAATGCTCCAAACAAGAAGGAATTGCTGCTACTCTCAAACTCAGCATGCTTGCCAAAACAATTCATCAAACTAACTACTCCAACTAAAAGGACTGGACAAACTCCATACACAACCAGAAGAGAGAACAATAATACCAAAACATACAACCCAACAGCAAGGAATAAGAGAGTCACCCCACCAATAATGCATCCCTCTTAAAAACAAATCATCGACTTGAAGTTTTGCTTCTGTGACATTCAACCACTGAACTACCAACACCACCATCCAGCAGCCCAACAAAACCTAACTTTTGGAGAGTATTATAGGCACCCAACACTGCCTTTACAGGAGGTTGTTATCAAGCCCAAGACTAAAATCCAAAAACAAGATGTGGCAAAAAAATAAAAAATAAAAAAACCTATTTCAAATGCTTTCAAGACCATGTCATCCCCATGCTTTAGAACCAGTAGAATACATTCTCTTGAAAAGAAATCATAAAGAACATAGAAAAGAAGATTTCAAAAAGAATTCCACCACCCCCCCCCCCCCAAAATAAATGAGGAAGAAAACGCTCTGATCTTTTATTCACCACATATCACTAAAGATGAATTTACAAACAACAATAATTATCTCTACATCATGACCATACCTAATCCTATGATATCTGATGCTCCGAATGTTTCCAATGGCAAGTGTATGCATTACAAAAAGAGAATAGTTTTCAAGGGTGATCCCATCCATTTGAAGAAGAAAAAAAATCTCAATAAGAAAGAAAGAATGAAATAAATAACTGAACACAAAAGCAGCGGCATTTATAGAAAATAAGTCAACATGCTACTTAAATGCTTCATTAGTAAAGAGAAGTTAGAACCCTCTTTGCTCCCAAGACACCAAGAGAGACAGATTCAAGATTCAAGCGAGAATAGAACCATATCAATATATATTGAAGACCATAATTCTTTCAGCTCAATAGATCTTTTTCTATACTATCCCTTAGGGTAGCCTTCAATAATATAATGATCCAAGAATGTATCAATTCATTTTATGTCTTTGCCACCTGAAAGAGTAAACGAGTATTTCTGCACCAAGTAACAAACATCAAATTAATGGGAAATAGGCTGCAAATGGGCGAAAACTTCCCAGGGTTCCAATGCCTAAGGTATATGGAACATTACAAGGAATGTGAAACTGGAGGCTAAGAAGATTCCCTACATGGTATCCATAATCAGCAGAATCATACAAATGACCGTTTTATTGTAGGGGTGTTTGCCAAAGTTACTAGCAATAGCTTTTAATTTCTTACTACTAGTTTTAGTTATAAGCTACAATCTTTTTCAAATGCTCACAATTTTTTTTACAAATTATAATTATTTTTTCTTCTACTTCAGCTACAAGCTACATTTTTTACCAAACACTCACAACTTCTGCTATAAGATACAATCTATAAGCTACTAGTTTTAGCAATGCCAAACACCAACAATAAGTTGTAAACAACAGACACAAACGTCAGTTCTAGGCATTAACAACAAGCATTCTTCTACCCAGCACCTCCCACGAACTAAGGGATCCAATTGGGCCCTGTCTTATAAGTTATGACTTCTATTTCTTCCAAACACAGAATCCTACATTATTTTATCCACTACAATTTTTTAGACCTCTAAAACATAAGAGAGAAACCTAAACTAATTCTTACACTGCTCCTAAGTGAAAAGGGCATTGACAACTCACTACTAAAGAAAGGTATAACCAAACAATCACAGCCCTCCCTGTTATTCATCAATTTCCCACTTCAGATTCCCATTTCGGTTTTTATTAAATTATATCCATTAAATGCTAGTATACCTAATATGGTATGTACCAAGCCTATTGGTGTACAGAAGAACTTCTATAATTCAGAAAATTCAAAATCCACTCAATTGAGACAAAAACTGCCATCTATTTGTGTTTATTTTGTAATAAATTTTTTAATACGCTTCTAAATATGAAACTTGAGATGGGCAAATGAAAGAGATTAACTCTCCATTGTGACTAAAGAAAACCATTGAGTAGCTTTCCTAATGAACCCTAGTTGAGATGAAGCATATAAGATCACAATTTAATCATATTGGTAGTCACCAGTCACATCATCGTACGAGATTTACAAGATCGTCCACATGCTTCCCTATTTGAAAATTAATGAATTCAGCAATAATATTTGACACAAGGTTACAATGTTCAGTAAGATACAATCAAAAGCATAAAACTGTTAGGGTTTGTGACTAAAGAAAATCGGAGTAGCTTCCCTAATGTCCCCTATTTGGGATGAAGAATACAAGATCAGAAATTGATCATATTGATAGTCACTAGTCACAATTATCGTGAGAGATTCACAATATCTAACAAATGTTTCCATATTTGAAGTACTAAGGAGTTCAGCAATAATACTGTACTCAGGGACCAGGGTTACAATGTTCAGTGAGATAAATGCTAAAAGCATAAAACTGTTAGGGTTTGTTGGGCCCATAAATAAGCCTCTTTATGTATCAACATACAACGGTGGAAAAATATTGAATGAGCCTTTCTCCCATCCTCTCTCTCTCCTTCTCTCGATATACATCAAGGGAGAAATATAACTCTATAGTTTGGTTTTTCCTGTGCCCATGCTCAATACTGTTTTTTCTTCTTTTTTTTCGGGGATAAGCAACAATAAAATATTATTGATAAAATATGAAAATACAGAAAGAAAAGGGGACGAGAAGTCTATGAAAGTAAAATGCAGTCACACACAGCACTGCAATTTCCACAAATCAAAGACAACAGAATCTTCTTAAAGGGATGAGAAACCAAAGCCCAAAATGAAGATAAATAGCACACTTTATCCCATAAAGACTCAACATCGTCAAACTTATCCTCAAATTCCCTTGTGTTGCACTCTCACGATTATTTCCCTCTCCTCTATGCTTTTAGTCAATGCTGCTTGTCTATTCCTTTGTTTCCTTCTCCCTCTAGGCTACCGTTGTGTTTTCTTCTTTCCTCTCCCATCCACATCCAGGATTCTATTTCATCAGAATATTCAAGGCTTCCATTCACTAGTTCATCAAAGACAGAAGTACTATAACAGTCCTTTCTCCCCATTGGTTGTGGCCATCCTTTCGCAAGGAATTAGGGACTTGGTGGACCATAAACAGCTTACTCTTCTTCTGTAGCTATAAGATAACATGAGATCCAATCTCCTACATTGGAATAATACTGCATCTGTGTTGTTGCGTTGTTCCCACAATAAATAATTAATTGAAAATTAATTAGCACATTTGGCAGCTGCCATCTCTAATTGTCATGTCCAACTTGATTAGTTGTTATACTGCCTCTTCAGATTCAATTCTTGGTCACATAGCTGTCAGTCACAAAACATATTTTGTAAGAGCTAAGTATAGAATAAAGAACCAACTGCCACTAAATCAAAACCGATCTAAAGTGTTTTTGAATCCAAAACTCTTCCAGCCTTGATCATTAAATCCATGGAAGGAGGAGCGGGTCAACCACAAATTACAAAAGCAGATCAACCAATCAAGACTTCACTGGTGGAATCAAGCTCAAGGATAATTGATGGGGATCAACTGATTAATTTAAAATACAATCAGGAAAATGAAAAATAGAAAGAGAAATCTCCGTAATATTTCCTCACTTTAAAAGCCATCCACTCCACAGCTATGCATCACATCTAATGCAGATCAAAAAAGGTAAAAAAAAAATAAATAAATAAATAAATATACTCCAAAGAAACTTAATAAGATCTATAATTGACAAACACCAAATGCATTTCTCTCACTTTTGGAGCTAAGGACCACAAAATTCTCTAAATAGCCCGCGGATTGAGAAATTTTATTGAACGGAAAAAAACCAGCAAAGCAAGAAACCAGTATAATATTCTAATTTAAAGTATATGCATGTAAATACTTCTTACACATTCTTGGTAACAAGCATATCACTTGTCATTATTGTTCTCTTGGTAGAAGAATACTACTGAGAATTTTTGTACTTTTAAGAAATAATGATAGTTGACTGTATCTACTCATATATTCCATTCAATTCTCCCTCTTTTGGTAAGAACTTTATTCCCTGGATCACATTTTTTGGTCCACTAGTCCACTTTGGGATGCCCCAAGATAGTTGTCCATCTTAAGCCAAGGCACTTGATCCTACGATTTTACAGTAGTATCCTATTTAGATGAATGTGAATGCATTTACTAGAGCAAAATAAGGAACAATATAATTAAGACTAAATTGATTAGGTTAAATGCATTCAATGCTTTTGTCCATAAAATTTTGGATTTTCTTGTAATTGAGTAGTGGACAAAAAAGGAGATGTAGGTAGTACTTCAATTAACTGCCAACTGCACCCTGTCTAGATGGGTTAAAAGCTCCCCTCTATTGTAATACCGACTGGCTGATTCTTTTGTCATCTAAAGTTTCAAATTCCTCATCACCTCCATGTTGCAGTAAAACTTCAAGTACACTGATACAACATAGATACTCTTTAGAAAAGTGTATTCAGATTTGTATATTACGCATAGTAGAATTCCATGAGTAAAATTAGTAACACAGGTTTCCAAACGAAGAAAAAACACAGAAGAATGAGTTGTTCTTGTACGTTTTCCACCATTGTCATTCTTCAGTTCAGTTAATATTATAGGCCATACTCCCTATTAATTTGCAACATTTGCCTTTTAATTACCACCAGTTGTTAAGATTTTGCAAATTTGGTTTGATTAGGCAAGTAATTTATTACTTATATTGGATACTATATAGGATAATGATTGGCTCATGACCTATGGGTCTTGACTCTTGTCGAGCTTAAACCACCTCTGCATCAAGTATTAATGGATCATTACTGGCTTTATTATTTACAGCATGTTTTTGTTGATGTGGAATATGCAGCATTCGTAAATTTAAACGCACATGCTGTCGTTGCAGTTTTTTGACTACTAACTTTTTACATGGTCCCAAACCATATAAAAAGACTCGTATCAGACATCCCAGAATAAAGTCTTTCATGAAGCCCATTCATAGTATATATTATTACAATATAGTGTTGGGTCTTACTATTGAAAGCTTCCACTATTTTTTCTCCTAATTTCGTATTTGCAAAATATAGCAATACACATGTCACTTTATTATTGGTTCTTTAATTAATATGAAAACATTTTTAAATTTCATTAGCTCTTGGTATGATATATGTAAGGAAAGCTGAAAATAACATTATGTCAGAATTGATTCTTTCTCTACATATACAGTAATGTTTTAAATGCTTTTAAATTACAGTCCTTCCAGAACAATAAATCAAAAAACCCTTCCCCAAGAGATTATATGTTCGTTATATTACCTGAGATCACAGTTAGGCGGTATTATCCAAATATCACTTTGACACTTCTTTTTTTAATCATTTGTCTTCAATACCCATGTCTTATAACCATTGACTAAATTGACTATGTCTTTTAATTTTAAAAATATCAGCAATTCCTATATCTAAAACTCGAGCATAATCATTATTTTTTCTCCCGGGCAAGCTAAATTGAAATATGAAGGTAATGGAAACAAATAAGAAAAAGAAAATTAATTGTTCATATAGGTTTTTTTTTATTAGTTAACATGGAAATATTAAATCCAGTAATATAAGATTGTTAAATAAGACCCATTCACTGATTTCCAAAACCCTAATTCTAGGGGTTTTTTATTTGTAGTCATAACATTAGAGGTAACTTCCTGCAGACCCATGAAATATTTATATCCACAAAAAAAGTCAAAAGTGCTAGACTCTTTTGACTGTTATGTCTATATAGGGGTTAGGGAAAAAAATTGACCTTAAATCAACCCAAAACTTTTCTCAAAGTTTTCTTTTTCTAGTTTTTAAAATTTTCAGTATAGAATGGTTTCACTGCTAGTATGGACAAACGAAAAGGCATTTAAAAAAGATTTTGCAATAAAAATTAATGTGATGGAGCACTAAGCCAGCTGGTAACAAATATCAAGAGTAGTTGGAAAAAGGAAGGGATTAATGTCAAAACCTTCTCATTATGATTTTGGTAAGAAATCACCGTCCCAATAGTACGAGAGTTGATGATGTAGGCATACTTAAGAAGCTTTCCATGAAAATGACAACCAAATAAAAAAAAATTTCTAGTTCAATTTTCCAAAATTGTATCTCTAGACCTCGCTTGGTAACTGTTAAGTCACCAATTATCCCAAAGGCTTAAACTGTTAAAAAATGGGCCCAATAATGTATATTAAATTATTCAACACTGCTCCTCACGTGCGACCCTTTCTCGCACGTAAAGAGGCGAACAAACTAAATATATGCATCAACACACAAAGTGCACAACTAATATAACAGGAAAATATAACAAAAGACTTGAACTAAAGACCTTATAAAATTATAATTCTGATACCAAGTTGAATAGTAAAATAGCGATTTAAGATTAAAGGAGGAGAGAAAGACAAAAGAATATATTATTAGAAGAATAATGAGGCTTAACTTCAACTTTTACACCACATCAATATTTATATAAAAGACACTAATCTAACCAAGCTAATTACAAAACGACCCTAACATACATAAGTAATTATCTAACATGATTAGTTACCTTCATCCCTCTCCTTCTTTGGCCTTACTTTCTAGTCTTTATATTCTTGATTTTTCCTTTAACTTGTTATAAGTTAGTCAATTTACTAAATTTCTGCATTGTTATGTAACATTTTCTCCTATTTCTTGTGTCTTTTAGGACCTCAAGAGTAAGAAGATGATTGCTTCAGGGCATGAGAAGAACAGACTCTATTATCTTGACATTGATTCTTAATTATCCTTCCCATACTTTATCCGCCTTAAGTGCTACCATTTTACCTCTTCAGTGGCACTTTTTCTTAGGCCATCCTTCAGTAGTTAAGCTTAAGTTGGCCATTCCCAACTTACCTCCTGTGTCCAGTTTCAAGTGCGTGTTAATTAGGCAAGCATCGCCGTAATTCCTTTCTGAGTCATAGCCATCATCGTCAGTCCAAGTCCTTCGATGTTGTCTATACGGACATCTGGGATCTTTCTCGAACTCCAAGTACAGGTGGATATTCTTATTTTGTTATCTTTGTTAATGATTACTCTCGTATGACTTGGTTCTTTTTGTTGAAACACCGGTCTGAATTGCCTCATGTTCTCTCTACATTCTATAATGAAGTTTTTACTCAATTTGGAAAGCGCATCAAAATTCGATCTGATAATACGTTAGAATATATGCAGTCTACTATTGCTTCCTTTTGTGTCGATCGTGGTATTATTCATCCTACGACTTGTGCTTACACGTCACAACAAAATGGCGTTGTTGAACGCAAGCACCGTCATCCACCATCATCTAGTAGATGTTGATCGTACCTTATTATTTCATGCACAAGTTCCAAAGCACTTTTAGAGTGACGTTCTTACTGTTTGTTATCTGATTAATCGCACTTCTTCCGTTGTTCTTGATCGCCAGTCTCCCTTTTCATTATTATCTCCTAACTTTCCACCTTTCTCACTCACTCCTCGTGTTTTTGGTTGTACTGCCTTTGTGCATATTCTTGATCCTGGTAATGATAAGTTATCCCCTTGAGCATGTTACGCCCCAAACTCTGGATCACGCGAAACGACCACCAACAACCATTTTAGGATACTACGATCCACCAAAACGCCCAAACACAAACGGGTCAAAACCACAACGCCAAAACGAGGTTAAAACCTTTGTAAAACGCACTACTGAGAGTTTATTTAATTTAAAATGGTAGCACAAGAGGCTACGGTCACGGCCCCAAAAGCCAAGACTTTGAAGCAAAACACACATTTTGGGTAAAGAAATAACTTTTTAAAAGGAGCATAAGCCGTTCTAAAATCTCTCTCCAAGCACAAGAGTTTGAATGAAGCATTAACCAAACGAAAACACTTTTTGTAAAATGTTGAACCAACCAACAAAAACCGTAATAATGAACTACAGAAAACAACAATCAACCCATGGTCTCTTTCTCATATATCATGCATACATTAACTTTATAGCCATAAGAATTACATTCCGCATGCTTTCAAATATAAAACATGTTACATCCAAGCATGATTTATATACAAACGGTATAGACTACCTAACAAGGACAAAACAAAAAGAGTCTTATCATCAACTACCTCCGAGTACCTCAAGATCAACCTATGTGACCATGCCCACCTGAAAAAGGTTTGCACAAATCCCACAACGTGAGCCGAAACCCAATAGAAACAGACTATAATGCAGTAAAGAAAGATATCCAATCACATAGCATAAAAATCGACTCAGCCACGCGAGTCTCAAAACGACTTCACTTCTCAAAACCCCAAGTTTTCATCCGACTCACACGAGCCTCAAAACAGTTTTCTATCCTTAGAATCACGCATTTTAAACAATGCAAATAACGTCAAACAGTTAAAGAACAACAGTAACAAAACGTTATTTTTCACTCGGTTCACACAGCTAACAATGATTCTTATGTACCGACTCTGTCACACCCGGAAAAAAGGTAAAAACTATCCACTTTTGTCAATTACCCTAGACCCAAGCCATACAAACTTGCTAAGTAATGACAAATTCTATACGGAGTCACAACAACGCACGCCTCACACAAGGGCAACCACTTCATTTACGGATATTAACCCGAAGGAGCGAAGCACCTACTCGCGCAAGTTTTTGGACTTTCACCGAAGAGCAATGGCGGCCCAATACACACGCACTGTCACGGTACATCTATCGAATAATTAAAAACTAACACGTAGCTCGACTACGAAAACACTTAAACAATTATACATTAATCATGTATAAAAAGATCTCATGGCCATCCGCCACGTCATCCACTAATCATAGAGATCAAACAATATTTTCAAAATATTTCTTACGTTTCTAACAAACATTTCAAAAACCGAGACTTAACCCTAAAGGTTAGCTCCAAACTTTCAAAACACAGTTTTCAAGATTTTTCATAAATCTTTCCGTTTTCAAACCACCTTTTTGAAAACTACAAGCATCCACGCGTCCACAACATGTAATAAACTAAGAAAAAGCGCCAAACATGCTTTTTATCTGAACAAATATGGTTTAAACATAAAAATCAACATTTATAGCATTTTTCAACAGTAGAAAAACATATAATTGCATGTAGCACCCATTAAAGACAAGATAGTCTTAGATCCTACCTCGTTGAGTCAAAAACTCGACGCCTCGAAAAACGAACCTCGACGAAACTAGATTCTGATCGGATGAACGCGAAGCTCTCAGCAAGGATACTAAGGATCCGCTATCCGATTGTTAAAAACTAAGTCCCAGGCCCACCAAAAACAAGAGAGAATGTGGAGGTTTTGTGTATAAGAGGAAACTTAGCCAAGAAGAAACAAAGATCTGAAAATATCTCTCAAAAAGTTGATATTTATAAGCCACGCCCAAACACAAGAAGTCAGTCAACTGAATCCCCCAGTTCACTCGACTGAAAGGCAATTGGAATCTCAAAAACTTTTTGCCACCACAGGTCAGTTGACTGAGCCATTCCCATCAGTCAATTGAACCACTATCGACTCAACTCAGTCGACTGGATTGCCACCCTCAGTCGACTGAACCACCACTGGAATTTCACGAAACTTTTCCAGTGCCCATGCATTGGCCCAAATATACACCGAAAACATCACCAAGGTCAAGAGTTAACTCCAACTCTATCAACACTTAAATCATTTTAAAACAAAACAGGTTGGGGTCCCACAACTGTCCCCCTCTTAAAGAAATTTCATCCCCAAAATTCAACGCTGAAACTCAGGCCAGACACCATCAACCATCAACCATCAATCATCTCTGATGCAAACCTAGCAACACCGCACAACAGCAGAAATGCCCCAGCAACTGAAACCCCAAACTGCCGTCACAGAAGGTAGACATGTCTTTGAAGAATCAACCTCCATACAAACTGCCCGCACGTGCAAATCCTACTGACACTACGGTCATCCATAAAACACCGAATCAAGATCCAATTCACACTCCCAACACCTCGAAACATAACTCTCATCGAACACAATCCACTCCAGCAACAAATGCCTCACACGAGACCAATCCACCATGGAACTTGATCCAAAACACTCTTTACTCCAAGACATAGAAACTACCACCCCGTGTTCACTGCCAATACTAGCCCAATCGCACCTCACAAAGCACACCAAGGACTATCCTCGCGAGTCCAAACACACGACGTCAAACCCCAACACCGGTCACACAAAGTCACATGTTCCACACACAAACCTTACTCACGCTCTGACGATCTCCTAATGACCACCCACTTTGATACCACATCGCTACCCTGCTGATGCTAACAACACCATTACGTAGCTGACACAATGCTCATCCACAAGCAACAACACAAACACCCGATTCCAGAGAAAAGCTCACTCAATTCACTTGGAATACCAAAGAATGCACTTCATATAAACCTTCATTCTCTATTCAACCTCCCATCACAAACCACGATTCTCATCCTGGAGAAACACTACGTGTCGTGCCATTATCCATGACAAGATTCCACACAACCGAAAACCAACCCGGCATCACAACCACAAAATCACCTGACCCCAACAAGTCACTTAGACTAGACACGCCACGCAGACAGAACATCTCATAGGCATCCAACAACCTACACAAACCTAATCATATCTCCCGTGCAACAGCACATCACTACACAACTCAGCGTCTCGCCATTAGATCACTAATTCTAAGTCTACAAATCAACCGCAAATCAGACATGATCACCGTCATCCGACATCAACCTCAAACTCATAACACATACATCGATCCCTTGAATCTACAATAGTAGGATATTCAAACCCAAGACTAATCCGTCAAGTAACCAACCAAAACTTGCGTCATACACTTAACAATTTCTTCTTATACAAAACTCATCACGGCCCTTCCGTTCCACACCAAATAATCATGTCGGTCCAAACAGGCCACGCCAACCAAGACTTCTCAAATATCGAATCCTTCCTGACTCATATCCTGACTCATACCTTACCATATTCTCGAGACCACCATCCGAACAAACGATTATGCCAAGACACAACACTTACCACAATCGACGATCAATCCTCGACTCTAAGAACTCTGAGTAGTTCCAAGTCCCAAACATAACACAAATCCAGACTCACAAAAGTCATCAGAAACCCACCATGCAAATATCCCAGCCGCACGGTTCCAACAAAATTCACACTCTGCCCAAAGCTAGAAGCACAACCATGCCCCCACACAACCCAGAATAAACTGCACACAATGGTTAACGATTCTCAGTTGATCACTGCAGAAAAGAACTCTACGTCTCAACACTAACTCCCTCGTCAACAAGGACAAGCACAAGCATTCTTGGTCTACCAACCCGACCTCACAGGGAACACAGCCCAAATGGTTCAACCATCATACATAACCAGTTATACTCTGACTAGGTTACCATAACCTACTACGTTTACCACACTCATATGTACTCTTTTACGATCTTCCACCGTAAGATAATACTAACTCAATTATACAATTCTTTACGGTCCTCAACCGTGGGAGCAATCGGATCCCAGGTCACATACAAAGACGCTATACATCTAGGAAAGCACACAACCATGCACAACGTTTAAACGCATATATTCATCAGCCACCTGTTGAAACCACGAAGAATCCGTCTTACAATCACTTGATCCCGACGATACAAGTTTCCGAGGCACAACTCCAAGGATCACAATATGGATACAAAATCCACATAGATTTTCACAATCTCATAATACAACCAAATCTGAATCAGTCAAGTTCTCGGCATCTACATCCAACCAAGATAAAACAGCTCGCACCAGATAACCGTCCATAAGGAAACTTTCTCTATCCAGAGAAAAGAAAATGGTTAACAAGAAACAATTACCCAACCTCAGCGTACTCCCAGTACCCACCAACACTTGGCCTCCAAAGAACCCTGTAAATCCTACCTTGAGGCCACCTCGACCATAGTCACGCAGTTGTCGTCGATCCGATCATGATGCTCAAATCATCCGTTATACTAAGCTCTCAACTTTCAGACCTCCTTCGCACACACATGAACACCATCCATCCTCATACCTTGTACAATACATCCCATAGGACCACAAGCTCGTTACCAGTCATACACTGAGACACGTCAACATTCCCATCGCGCCAAAATCTCACTTCACAAGGTTGCGCTTCACTAATCTAACTCCCATTATTCAAACCACAGCCACGTCACGGCCTCGAGCCCACTATCCAAGCAACTCACATAGAAAGCACACGGTTTTAAACAAAGAAAATTCAATCCTGAGACCTTTCATCCAAAGTTACTAACAACTCCCATGACCACACAGACATGTTCCGCACTTCCGCCCTCAAAGCACACATCGATCATTGACATTTTAACCCACGATTTCTCGCCTATCGTCCCAGGCCAGTCAAACCACACGATACACTGCTGAACCTTATTACTTCACACTTCATTTCCATGGGCAAACAACATATCCACGTCTGAACCTAAGGTCGAACACAAACAACCTCTAGACATATCACTCAGGATACACCATCTCAGCACTAAGCCAACAACACTATCGAACACTTCTATGGCCCCTTCGAACCTTATGCACCCAGCACGGTTCCCAAACACGATCTCCTAATTACTAAGATAACAACCAGACCACGAACCTGCATTCTCGTAGGAATCCCACAGAATTGATACTCATCGCATGTTAGAACCGTAACCTGAACCCTTACACATTCCAACACAACCGCGACCCATACTTATCCCAGCACATTTGCCACTCATGCTCGTCCCCATATCTTCGAGCTCACTCACTCGTAACTTAATTCTCAAACCTCTGTAAGGTATATAACGTCCAAGTCATTAGACACTACTCTGACATCCAATAACACCCCACTAACAAGAAATTATTCCCAGAACCACTTACATTCCGCCATATCAACATACGCTCAGCCAAGAATTTCTACGCCCCCATCCACTATGTTCCTGTCTATACCCCACCTTGAGTACACGGCTCATGACATAGTATGGCTTACGACGTACCTAATCCGTCACACGGCCCAAACCACATACACCAAATCTTACCCGAAAGGGATTATCACTATCCACAAGTCCATCCACAAATCCAATCATAACAACTGATTCCCCAGGGTGTCCGACACCCCATCGCCCCTACTTACCAGGCTATCCATAACACAACTTCAACTTCAAGTAGCATACTCTCAAGAGGAGCCATCTACCAAAATCAAGCCATTAACCATGCTTCAACTATACCCGAACACAACTCTGCTCCTACCAACACTCATCAGTTTACCAGCAAAAGCCAACCTCACGTGGCTAACCCCAACTCACCAACGAGTTCCACAATGCACCAAGCGATCGACACTCAACCCATAACCTTGCCTTTCAGCGACCAACAGCAACCGAGTGGCACATCTGAGACCCAAACCACGGTCTCACCCTTTCCAAGGTTACGCAGTTCATATATAAAGGAAATATAGAACATAATAACCTAAGGTCGATCTATCATATTATTTCTAACGCGTACCACATAATCATGCTAACACAGCCATAACGATTATGCAAACACATCACACATACTAAGGAAAACCGACAAGAAAGACGTGTCAAATTGGATAACCTACTTAGATTCCTTGCCAGAAAATACGTCGGCCAAACGCATTTCTAATTTGGCTTCCAAATTCGTTAATCCAAATGCCCTAAGGTCAAACTAATCAATCCTAAGGTCCAACCTCCATACTCACATATACACGGCATCCACATGCTCAACAAGCTATCATGCTCTTGTTATAAAAACAATTAACACTTAAACACATGCAATCAAGCACACGCAATCATCCTCACAAGGTGATGCACTCTCTTCCCACGGTTTTTAGGTATTCGAACCCAGAGCTCTGATACCAAGTTGTCACACCCTAAACTCTGGGTCACGCGAAACGCCAACGAACAACCGTTTTGGGCTACTACAATCCACTAAAACGCCCAAACACAAACAAGTCAAAACCACAACGCTAAAACGAGGTTAAAACCTTTGTAAAACGCACTATCGATGGTTTATTTAATTCAAAAGAATAGCCCAAGAAACTACAGTCACGGTCCCAAAAGCCAAGCCTTTGAAACAAAACACACATTTTGAGTAAAGAAATAACTTTTAAAAAGGAGCCTAAGCCGTTCCAAAATCTCCCTCGAAGCACAAGAGTTTGAATGAAGCATAAACCAAACGAAAACCTTTTTTGTAAAACGTTGAACTAACCAATGAAAACCGTAATAATGACCTACGAAAAACAACAACCAACCCATGGTCTTTCTCTTATATATCATGCATACATCGGCTCCACGGCCATAAGAATTACATTACGCGGGCTTTCAAATCTAAAACATGTTACATCCAAACATGATACATATACAAACGGTATAAACTACCCAACAAGGACAAAACAAAAATAGTCTTGTCATCAACCACCTCCCGGTACCTCAAGATCAACCTACGTGATCACGCCTACCTGAAAAAGGTTTGCACAGATCCCATAATGTAAGCCGAAGCCCAAAAGAAATGGACTATAATGCAGTAAGGCAGGATATGCAATCACATAGCGCAAAAATCAACTCAACCGCGCGAGCCTTAAAACGAATTCAATTCTCAAAACTCCAAGTTTTCATCCAACTCACACGAGCCTCAAAACGGTTTTCCATCATTAAAACCATGCATTTTGAACAATACAAATAACGTCAAATAGTTAAACAACAACAGTAACTAAACATTATTTTTCACTTGGTTCACACAACCGATAATGATTCCTATGTACCGACTCTGTCACACCCGGGATAAAGATAACTATAGACTCCTACCCATTACCCTAGACCCAAGCCACACAGATTTGCTAGGTAATGACAAGTTCTATACGGAATCACAACAACGCACGCCTCCCACAAGGGCAACCACTTCATTTACGGGGATTAACCCGAATGAGCAAAGCACTTACTCGCGCAAGTTTTTGGACTTTCACCAAGAAGTAATAGCAGCCCAATACACACGCACTGTCACGGCACATCTACCGAATCATTAAAAACTAACACGTAACTCGACTACGAAAATACTTAAATAATTATACATTAATCATATATAAAAAGATCTAATGGCCATCTGCCACGTCACCCACTAATTATGGAGATCAAACAACATTTTCAAAATGTTTCCACCGTTTCTAACAAACGTTTCAAAAACTGAGACTCAAAACCAAAAGTTAGCTTCAAACCTCCTAAACACGATTTTCAAGATTTTTCATAAATCCTTCCGTTTTCAAACCGCCATTTTGAAAACCATGGACATTCACGCGTCCATAACATGTAATAAACCAAGAAAAAGCGCCAAACATGCTTTTTATCCGAACAAACATGGTTTAAACATAAAAATCAACATTTATAGCATTTTTCAACAATAGAAAAGCATATAATCGCACGTAGCACCCTTTAAAGACAAGATAGTCTAGGATCCTACCTCGTTGAGTCAAAAACTCGACGCGTCAAAAAACGAACCTCAACGAAACGAGATTCTGACCGGATGAGCGTGAAGCCCCTGGCAAGGATACTAAGAATTGGCTATCCAATCGCAGAAAACCAAGCCTCGGGCCCACCAAAAACTAAAGAGAAGGTGGAGATTTTGTGTATAAGAGAAAACTTAGCCAAGAAGAAACAAAGACCTGAAAATATCTCCCAAAAAGTTGATATTTATAAGCCACGCCCAAACACAGGAAGTCAGCCGCCTGAATCCCCCAGTTCAGTCGAGTGAAAGGCTACTAGAATCTCAAAAACTTTCTACCGCCACAGGCCAGTCGACTGAGCCATTCCCATTAGTCGACTAAACCACCACCGACTCAACTCAATCGACTAGATTGCCACCCTCAGTAGACTGAACCACCATAGGAATTTCACGAAACTTTTTCAGTGTCCATGCATAGGCCCAAGTATACACCGAAAACATCACTAAGGTCAAGAGTTAACTCTAACTCCATCAATACTTAAATCATTTTAAAACAAAACAGATCAGGGTCCCACAGAGCACGAAAGTGTGTCTTTCTTAGATATTCTCGTACTCAAAAAGGATATCAGTATTATCATTCAGAGTCTCGACAATACTTTGAGTACTAATGTGACGTTCTTTGAGTCCACTCCCTTCTTCACTTCCTCCGATAACCAACTTTTTTCTGATCTCATCTGTTGTCATGAGGGGAAGTCTTTCTCTTCTCCTACTCTTCCTCTACCTCTTCCTATGGCACCATCTTCTCTCTCTGACCCACCTTTGCAGGTTTATCGGCGATCTCAAGATAGGCCTATCGTCTCATATGGCTCAGATTCTTCATCCTCTTTGGTAGAGGTTCCTATCTCCTCCGCTCCTAGTTCCGATGACTTACTAATTGCTTTGCGTCGAGGTAAACGTGCATTCACCCAACATTTTATTGCTCACTTTGTGTCTTATGCTCGTTTGTCATCTTATCTTTATTCTTTTACTTCTATTTTGTTGTCCGTTTTTTATTCCTACTTCTTACAAGCAGGTTGTGTCCATGTCTGGCTGGAAACTTACTATGGATGAGGAAATGCATGCCCTTTATAAGAATCAAACTTGGAAACTTATCACTCTTCCACTTGAAGAGCAAGCGGTGAGATGTCGTTGAGTCTATACAGTAAAGTACCTTCTGAATGGTTCTGTTGAGCATCTCAAGGCGCGTTTGGTTTCTAAGGGCTATACTAAAACCTATGGCATTGATTACTTAGAAACCTTTTCTCCAGTGGCTCGCCTTAACTCTGTCCGAATTCTTCTATCTATTATTGTTACTCGCTCTTGGCCGTTATATCATCTTGACATTAAAAATGCCTTTTTTCAGGGTAATCTTCAGGAAGAGGTCTCTATGGATCAACCCCCTGGTTATGTTGTGCTTGGTAGTGAGCAACTGAGCATCTTGTTTGTTGCTTGCGTAAGGTTCTATATGATTTGAAACCTCCTCGTGCTGATTGTTTATGATGAAAAAATTATTATTTCCGGTAATGATTCTACTAGTATAGCTACTTTAAAACAACATTTGGTTCATCATTTTCATACTAAGGATTTAGGCGTTCTCCATTACTTTCTTTGGATTAAGGTTTCTCATTCCTCTCGAGGGATTTCTTTATCCCAACGCAAGTATACCCTTGATCTTCTCTTTGAGACTGGAATGCTTAGTGCTCGTCCGATTGATACACCTATGGATTCTACTGTTAAACTCGATGCTGAACAAAGAGAACCATTTCTAGACGTTGATCGTTAACGGTGGCTTGTTGGGAAATTAATTTACCCCACGGTCACCTATCCTGATATCACATATGATGCTGGTGTTGTTAGTCAGTTTATGCATGTTCCTCGTCAGCCACACTTTGATGCTGTTTGTCGTATTCTTTGCTACTTGAGGCGTACTCCAAGTCGTGGATTGTTATATCGTCCATTTGATCATTTGTCTGTGATTGGCTTTAGTGATACTGATTGGACTGATAGTCGCTTTGATAAGCAGTCCACCTCTGTCTATTGTACCTTTGTTAGCGATAATCTTGTCACTTAGCGTAGTAAAAAACATAATGTTCCCGTTCCAGTGCTGAAGCACAGTATCGTGCTATGATCCATATTACATCTGAAATGTTATGGGTTCATTCTTTTCTTCATGACTTCAGCATCACGTCTTCTCGCCATATGAAAATGCTTTGTGATAATCAAGCAGCCATATTTATTACTAATAATCCTGTGTTCCATGAGCACACTAAGTATGCTGAGGTTGATTGGCACTTTATTTAGAACTTAATGATGACGAAGTAAATTGTCACTCCATATGTTCGCTCAGAAAATCAATTTGGTGATTTTCTTACAAAATCATTAGCTACTTACGATTTGCAGCGACTTTTTTCCAAGCATGGCATATTTGACCTATATGCTCCAACTTGAGGGGGGTGTTAGATAATTACTTATGTATGTTAGGGTCGTTTTGTAATTAGCTTGGTTAACTTAGTGTTTCTTATATAAATACTGGTATGGTGTAGAGGTTAAAATTAAGGCTCATTATTCTTCTGATAATATTTTCTGTCTCTCTCTCTTCTTCTTAACTCTTCCTTTAACCCTAAATTAATACTTTACTATTCAACTATATCATTTATATTTACTATTTTCTATTTTTATTTTTTGTAAACTATAAACAAATACATGTTTAATAATTATTTTTATTTTCAAAAAAATATAAACAAGTATCAAAATTTACTAAATTTTTGTAAAAAAAATAAATGTGTTTTCATTGTTTTGTCAACAAATTTTCATTCTATCTTTTTTTCCCCACCACCTCCGACCACCTCCTCTGGCAGCTACCTCCGACTACCGCCTCCGGTCACTACCTTCGACCAACTTATCATTCAATCTTTTTCCCTCCATCACCTCCAACCACCCCCTCTAGCCACCACTTCTGACAAATACCTCCGACCACCACATCCGACTACCGCATACGACCATCACCTCCGGCCACCACATACGACCACCATCATCACCTCTTGTTAATATCACCAGCAAACACCTCCAGTCATCACTTTCAACCAACATCTCTGGCTACCACCTTTGACCACTACATTCATCTACAACATTTGACCACCACTTTCCAAATATCTATATGCCAAATATTTTTTTATTTTTTATTTTTTCAAAAAACAATAATATATTTTTTGTTTATTCTAAACGAAAAACAAAAAATTATAAACGTTACAAAACGGGGCCCTAGTGATTCTAGTTTATCAATTGACAAAAAAAATAAGATATTTATGGATACGGATCAACATTGGAAATATGAATCAAAATTATACTCGGTAGACTGTTTCCACTTTCCATGCAAGCATGAGTTGTTTTCTACAAAAAATATTACTTTTCTCATATCAAATCCTATATATCGATAGCACGGTAAATGAGGGAAACTTGTTGCACATCAGACTACTCACAACAAAGCTATAAAAACAGAAGATAATTCACCTCCTAACTTAAAAATGAAAAACTAAATTCATGAAACGCGAAAACAAAATGCATTTTACAAGCGCAACCCCACATCTCTTAGGCTTGGTTCAGACACTTCCAAGAAGAAAATAGACGAGGAAGAGCTTAAAACTGTATATCAACTAAGTGACTGCCATCTTGAGATTTGCTCTCCCCTAAGATAAACAGATATTTATGAAACTTAAAACACATTAAACTATCTGTCGGGGTGTTGCAGTTCATTTTCTGCTAAAGCTACTAAAATAGATTTCTGTATCAATGTCAGACTAACACCACAATCAATCATACTTATGCAGACATATATGCCCCTATGATTGTTCCTATTACATGCACAACCTAAAAAAAAATTTATTATCTTCCCTTGATAAAAATTTTTAGCCCCTATTGCATGCCTTTCAAGTAGCATCTTACATTTCTCAAGCAAACGCTTGCCAAAGGAAGAAAAAAAGCAACTTCCACACTATGATCCACCACAATAAAGAGATGAATTGATGATATAAAAGAATGCTGGTTTAAAACAGTAAAAACATTGGAGAATTCTAATTGTATATGAATCATACCTTTGCAAAATAAATTTGCACTTTCTCCAACAAAGAGCCAATTAAAAATTCTGACCACAAATCTTGATAGCAGGAAACTGAGTCAGCTAGTTCCTATTCAGTTTAAGCAATAAGATAAAAAAAAGGTTCATCAACTTCCATTTGTGGTTTATACTCCCCCAAAAAACCCATAACATCCCATGAAAGTCAAAGGACACAAGGTGTACTGATTACAAATAGATATTTACTTATTGTCAAAACATAGGTCTAAGATATCTGTAGCATACGCAATCAAGGTAGACAACTTCCATTAGCCTTCATTAATAGCCCTGCAAGTTACTTAAGCAAAACTGACCCTCTTCTGATTTGGTCCCTTCCTACAGTCATGGCCAGTCTTATAGTCATCACCTTGAAACCTCGAGCTTTTATACCTTGATGAATACCAATGAGAACCTTCTCTCTTCCGGCAACCGCCATTTAAGGCTCCCCAAGCTTCACCATTCCTTCTAGAATCCAAATGTTTTTGCTCATTAGTTTGACTGCCCCCTTGCTTCCAACCCCAGTTGTTGTCCTCACAATCTCCCCATCCTCTATCTTTTCCACCTCCATTACCATGATTTAATGAATGTGCCCAAGGAGTGTTGCCACTCCTGAATTCTCTTGTCTCGTGAATATTTATCGGCCAACGGTCCCGACCCCATGAATTATTTCCAGTATCGCACCATACTTTCTCAGAATATCCATCATTTTTACAGCCATATTCCCCAGGATTGTAATTTTTTGAATGCTCATTGCAGGCTTGCCCCTGGTTCCAACCCCATGACTTATCCCCACAACTTCCCCATGCACTATCCTTCAACGCCCCGTTAGCTTGAGTATAGCTCCGCTCCCAAGGATTTTCAACATCATTAAAATTACTTGATTCATTGATAGAGTCATTCCCCTGGTTCCAACCTTGTGCTACATTCTTCAAGGCTTCAGTACCCTTCAGATCACTACCTTCCCAAGGATTGTCACCTTTACTTAGATTACCATGCCTTCTGACAGAACGGATGGAATCTGAGTTGTGCGCATTTTCGTTTGCAGTCTCTGCCTTTTTATCTTTTTCTCCTTCATCAGGATTAAAGTATTCACGATCCAAGTCAGATATCAGTTCAGGATCAATATGAGGATTCCAATCAATTTCATCAATATACATATTGGGATCAGGAAGAGGAATTTCACATGGAAGGCTATTAATTGCTGCCCAAAACCGTTCTTTCGCATTGCTGAATGCTTCTTCACCAGCAGAATCATTCCACTTCACCACATCATCATGGCAATACATATACTTTTTTGCAACCACAACCTTCCCCCACGGAATTGACCCCACCAAAAAGCAAAATTTCTTTTCCCACGAAGGGACACTGCTTTGCCAAACTCCTGCAGGGGAAAACAAACGATTCATAAGTTATAATATCACTGGAAACCCATTTACCTAAATGAAAACAGAAACACTCTTCTAAGTACAAGAAAGATGGACATAACACAACCTTTGTACAGAATCTACAGATGAGTATTGAAGAATGGTTGACAACCCCGTTGTGTCGGATGAGATGTTATTAAACTTCCAAATAGATAGGTTTCTAGAATATAATATGAAAATTCACATGACGGAGTGATCCAATTGTTACCATATATCTCACGTTTTTATCTTCCAAAATTGTCTATCTATGTATTTATTATAAGCATATTAAACTTAAAACAGGAATGGGTGTTTCCATTTTCAGCCATGGCTAGATACTAGGCTTGACATATCGGGATTTATTCACAGCATAGCCAGATACTGACAATAATTGTAAGACTGCAACCATGGGGTTTTTGAAGAGTTACAATTAACATTTGGTCGTTGAGAATTAATAGAAGCATATGGATATGATAGAAAGAAACATGTGAAATAAAAGAACAAGACCTCTGAAGAACAAAACTCCATTGCCTCTAAAGGCTATGGCTCAACCTGAAACCCTGGACGTAACCCCACCAATGGTGCCTCTGCCAAGACAAAGGTACATAGAAATGGTAGCCTTGTCTACAGCATTCATACATGGGCACACTGCCATGTTGAGACGATGAAGATGCTTCAAGTCAAAGCATAGATATGGATTATGTGCCAGTGCACTCAACGCCATTACCTGACCTGCCTCAGTCCCTAACGAGCTTATTTTCACCGCATCAGACAATGGCTTATGCTTTTAAGAAATCATTAACATCTCCATATCACCTATCTCACTTTGTGTGCGTGTATCTATGTTTCCCTCCCTAACACAAGCCGATACAACAAGAGCAATAATAGATAGACCACTTGGAAACAATCGGAGGGGAAAACAAGGTAAAACGTAAGTTGACCATTTTTAATCTACAAAATACCAATCATAACAATATAACACCTAACAGAATTCACAATATGATTTCCTAAAAAAGCATTCGTACCTACTTCCTAAAGTATGTAAGACATAACAGATGTTCTCCCTCCCCCCCCCCCCCTCCCTCTCTCTC
>JAOTRH010000020.1:10538544-10552945 GCA_034768845.1 Heliamphora exappendiculata | reverse complement strand
AACCTTGATTGTTCAAAATGGGTTAACACTTTCATTTTGGAAAAAAGAATTATTATTCAATTAAAGACAATTATTTACATGAAATGAGTTATGAAAATCATCAAAATCAATTAAAGAAGCACTTGGGCTAACACTCTTATTACATATTTGGTACAATATTGATTTTCCAAGTGTGCTTAAAAAATATTTCATTTTTGCTTTAGTTTAAGCGACTATCCATTTGAAGCTGTGCATCCTGCATGATTATCTGATTCAAACAATACCTCCTTCTTTTTCCCTTTTTTCTTCAAATTGTTAACATTGGAAGTTTCTTAAATCTTCTTAAAGAAGTACCAAATTGGCTGTGGAAAATTAGATTCGTAGTGATCTTCCTATTCTTTTCTATGGAAACAGTATTATAAGTCTGCATTTGTGACAGGTGTGTTTTCCAGTATATGTTATTTGACCATTCACTGAAATATCTTTTAGTTGGTTTGTTGCAGTGAAACATGTTTACTTTTGAGTTACCTCTTGACAAGAAAGCTATTTTTTCCATTTTTTAAAGATTTTTTTTGTCTGTACTGAACAAAAAAAAATGTAATCTATTTCTTTCTTTTAAATATTAGCTTCATCTAGTCAAAGATGAATTTTAAAAAGTAGAAAGAAATCACAAAAAACAGAAGAATGACAGTGTTGAGTTTTGTTCTATCTATCAACTACTCTGCATCTTGTAGCATCCCTTCTATCTATCAACTGCAGATTGGTTTGATGGGTCTAATCTCTGTCGTAAAGCACTGCCATAAAGCCAGCAAGGTCCAATCCCAACTCAGACTGTAAACTTGGCCTGTAAACTCTTTATTGACCCTTGTCTGTAAACTCATGTTACCGGGAGCAAGGATTTGTCCATAAATACAATAGGGCTTTAACAGAGAAGTTCACCAGCAAGTTCATTATGAGAAGTTCAGGGTAGCCTCTACCATAATATTCTAAAAAATGTAAAACTTGGCCTGCTATATGTTAGTTTGATATGAAATCTATTTTTGCTTTCTTTCCTTTACCTACTAGTGCCTTTTGTTCTAATTTGCCATCGGTTTTAAAGGGCCCAATGCATAGTCATTATGAGAAGTTCTGACAGCATGGAGCTTTTATAGAAAAGCAAGAGGATGCTATCCTCTTTCAGCTGTGTGGGACAGTAACTCCCAATATACAATAAGTTCCAGTGAGTTGTTTTAACATTTGACCAAACCCCAAACCCAGACGAAACAAAAGAAAACCTAGTTTCTACCTCACAACCTAGAATAATCATACATAAACACCAGAAAACTGAGAAAACCAGTGCACAGTACATCATTTAGTTTGATTTTGAAGGCTTGCTGACCCCAGCCTGCAAACCAACTTTTCTCCCTGGAATAGAGAGTATTTTACTATTTTCCCAATAGCTGATCTGTTCTTAGATGCATGTTCTTTATAAAAAAAATAAAAATAAAAAAGCTGCTTTTAACAGTGGTTTTTGATGTGGTGGAATCCAAAACAGGCACCCCCTTATGTTAGTAGTTCACCACATTTACAATTACACATGCCAGAACACCAGATGTATTAAATCTCACATTCCAATTCCCCATAATTCTACATTTTTAATCAGATCTTTATTCCCTAGCTAGTGATAGGTTAGCTAGTTGATTTTGAAGTCCACTTGCTCTGCACTTCTTTGGCACTTCTTTAATAGGTCATCTTTAAGTTATTTTCACTTTAGTTTTGAATTTTAGGTTATAAGGTATCCTATCCAATATCAAAATTAAAATGTCAAACAATTCTTCAAATTTCGATTCTTCGTCTGATGATGAAGAAATCGCACTCATGTTGATAGCTGTAGGGCAATACTACGAGATGTATATAGACCATCGACCATGTCGCACGCCCATGCTACAGGGAAATGAATACGTTCTTGAAATATTGTGTGGCCACGAAAGTAGGCTGCAAGAGAATTTTAGAATGGAACCGGATGTTTTTTTAGGCTTTTGTGAAATGCTTAAACAACATACGGGAATTAGTAATTCACGATACTTGACTATGGAAGAGCAAGTATGTATTTTCTTGCTAAGATTAGGGCAGAATGAACAAAATCGAGTGGTCCAAGAGAGGTTTCAACATTCCGGCCATACTATTTTCAAGTACTTCAATCGTGTTTTGAAGGCCATCTGCAAGGTTGCACCTTTGCTCATTCGCCCTCCATCTTTTGACAAGGTTCCCAATGAAATACGAAACAGTAGAAAATATTGGCCCTTGTTCAAGGTATATTAGAAGCAATTGATTTTTGTCTAATTATGATTAGTGTTTCGAACAATGACAAGGACAAATGGCTATTAGGACTGTATTGGAGCAATTGATGGAACACACGTCCATGCAGTCATCCCAGCCGCCCAACAAATTCCCTATCGTGGTCGACATAGCACCACAACTCAGAATGACATGGCGGCCTGCTCTTTTGACATGAAATTCACATATGTTTTGAGTGGTTGAGAGGGAACTGCAAATGATTCCTGAGTGTTGCTCGAGTGTGTGAACAATCCGGCGATGGGCTTTCCTATGCCCCCTCAAGGTAACAAGCCATTTATCTGAGTAAGTACTATTTTATAAAATCTTTTTTCATTACTAGTTCCTAAAAATTGGCCAGTTACACATTATTCCGCAAGTAAATATTACGTTGTCGACTCTGGGTATACAAATATGCCTGGATTTTTATCACCATACCGAGGAGAGCAGTACCATGTCAATCATTACCGGGGACAAGGACGGCCCACGAGCATCGAAGAATGGTTCAATTATAGGCACTCATCGTTACGCAACGTCATCGAGCGGTGTTTTGGAGTCCTGAAAGCAAGATTCCCCATCTTATCGAAAATGGCGTCATACCCATTAAAAACGCAGAAGTATATTCCAATGGCATGTTGTGTGGTGCACAATTGGATACGAGTACATTCCTTGGATGACGAGTTATTCATTGAAGCTTTGAATGACGACAGTGAGACGTCTACTTTTGTGCGAAATAATACAGTAGGGAATATCTCCGGTAACCCTATAGATGTTGACATAAGCCAATCAGAACTACGCCGCATGTCTACTATCCGTGATGGCATTGCTAGACAGATTTGGGAGTCGGTTAATAGGCGTTGACATTTTCTAGTGTTCTCCTGTAGTGTTTGTAATATGCATTTCTTTCTGTTTGGAACATTTCAATGAAATTTTTAATTATCCCGTTATAACTGTTACATTGGTTTATAAATTGAAGTTATATTCAATTATATGTTGTATATGTTTTTTGTTGCGTCCTATTCTGCTTTTTAAATTGTATCCACCTTTCAAACAATATGAGGCTTTTTTATTTTCTTATTTGTAGGTATGGCACGCATTGAAAATGGTGGGCCTCCATGTAGATGTGGTGTAGGACAGATGCGTGTGTTCGTAGCCCGAACAGACCGAAACAATGGGAGGGCATTTTACCGTTGTCCAAGAGGGTACGACCATGACCGTGCGCTTATTTGGGTGGACGAGTACCCTTTCAAATAATATCAGCCATTGCCGGCCCAACGAGATCAAGGAAAAGCACTTATGTACAGTTGTTGTGCATGCAACTGTATTTTATGTTTCATAGTCTTCTTGTTGTTCTTGTTTGTCATTTTGAAGTATGTATTAGATTAATCTTTGGTACACTAATATGCTGTGGCATATGTTTTGTATCCCGAATTTCACATCTTTTGTTTTATGTTTTATAATATGCTGTGGCATATGTTTGTATCCCAGATTTCATGTATTTTATTTCATGTTTTGTATCCCAGATTTCACGTCTTTTGTCACTCATGTTTGTACCTTTTTCGTGTGGTTATCATCTATGCAAGAATGCAGTATTTTGTGGCAAGAAAAATAGCTATTTGTTTTTCATGTTCGTTGGCTGTTAATTGGAATCTCGGTTGGTTTGATTTTGTTTTTCCATTGGTGGCTGGTTTGTTGCTTTCGATTTTTGTACTTGTTGGTTTAGTTTTGGAACCTTGCTGGTCAGTTGGAGTGTTGCTACATGGATGTTAGAGTGCTACTGCAATGGCAAAACCTTGCTGGAAATGGGCGCAAAGAAAAAACAAATAAATTTTTTTCAATTTTTTGGTTTGAATTTTCAGTTTTAAACACCACCTTTTAGTTTTTCACTTGATTTTTTGCGATTTATATTTTTCGCCCACCCCCCTCATCAGCTGTGGAGTCCTCTCTCTCTCTGGTTCGGGAATCTGTGGGGTTTGGTTCTTGTTTCTTTACCCCTTTGATAATAGGTTTCAAAAGCAAGGGAAAAATTTTCTTTTATTAATAAAGTTTCACACAGGACTGCAAAATGAAACAAAATTCGACCTAGTGCTAAATACACAGTCCTATTTGTTGGAATGTTTCAGATAAGGCCTTTTTTTTTTCTGAGTGTGTGCTGGAATGCTTGGAATTTACGCATTGTTGATTTTACGTGTTTCAAGTTTTTTAATGCTTTTATTTCTTAGATAGTTACTTTAAACTCTCTGGTATGATCAAATCTCTTTAAACTACGATTTCATTTTT
Source organism: Heliamphora exappendiculata (assembly GCA_034768845.1). Classification (NCBI taxonomy): domain Eukaryota; kingdom Viridiplantae; phylum Streptophyta; class Magnoliopsida; order Ericales; family Sarraceniaceae; genus Heliamphora; species Heliamphora exappendiculata. The sequence continues at coordinate 10,548,373 of JAOTRH010000020.1, read as the reverse complement.
TTCTTAATTGAAGCTTTTGGAGTTGAGAAAGACAAATCTCAGCTTTAGCTTCCACTGGTAAAACAATTTCTTCAACCTTTTTCAAATCGCAGCAATTTTTCGTTCAATTTTCCCTCTCTCCAAACACTTTCAACTCCAAATTTACTTAAATTTCCGTGCCGTTATATTTCGTAAGGCTTGAAATCAACTATAGGTCACTGAAGCACATGTTACTAATTTTAGTTGCCAAGCATGTTTATGTTTTTCCATATTTTCAAAATTTAGGAAACGAGTGTTACCAAACGTATTTAATAATACAATTTTTAAGAAAATATAAACGAAAATTTGTAAACAAAAATATTGAAACGAAAACAACAAAACGTAAACGTTATCAAACGACACCTTTAGATCTAGAACGAGAATCTATGTGTGTGCGTGTGTGTGTGGCGGTGGTGGTGCTGGTAGTGGCGGCGACGACGGTGTTGGTGGTGGTGCCAGCGACGACGGTGGCGGTGGCGGCGACGATAGTGGTGGTGGCGATGGAAAGTGGTATTTGATAGTGGTGGGGGAGTGAAATTATAATAAGAGTAATTTTGGTATAAAAAATATAAAATAGAATTTAATAGAATATAAATTTTAAGTGAGACTTATTAGAATACAAGTTGGCTAAATGGGATCTAGCTCCAAATATTCCTTTTAAAAATACCGTGTAAGCAATATCACACAACATTTTTGACAAATAAATAATTACAAATATTATATAGAACACCTCTTATTTTTTAATCGCTCATTAAAAATTAGATATTATGTTTCTACTGTTCAATGTAAAATTCTTTGTCACAATATTAAGTAAAATTATTATGTGAAATTAACATAATAGTATGAGGGCATCAAATAATTACTACCGTAAAAACACTTAATTTTATTTTGTAAAATTATGAAAGTGTTTGACAAAATTATTATTATTAGTTTTTAATTTTTTGCTACTAATTTTAATTATAATTTATAAAATTTCTAAATATTCATAATTTTTACTATAATTTATAATTTTTTTATTTTAATTATAGATTATAATATTTATCAAACGCTTAAAATTTCTGTTATCAATTATAATATACGAGTTTAGTGATACTAAACACCATGGCCTCATTTGTTTCGGGGGATTAATAGTCTGTCTGGACTATTAATTCAGAGTATAGTTCAATTCGATATTTTTTAAGCTTTCGGACTAGTTATCCGGACGAATTGTTAATCCGCCATACGAGAGATAACTAGTGAAGAGAGGGATATATGAGATTAAAAAAGATTGAATTAAAGAGTGAATTTAAAAATTTGTAAAAATAATAAAAAATATTAAAATAAATAATATAAAATTTAACTTATTAACTTATTTAAGTTAATTTTAAAATAAATTAATTTAATACAATAATCAATTATTATCTAACTTATTATTTAATTTTATTTAATTTAAATATAAAAAAATTAATCTCATTTTATTACTAATTTTATCTCACTATTAAATTAATTCAATTCAGGATTATCAAACTAGCCATGTATCTTCACGGACGCCAGGACGCCAGTGATGCTTTTACCTTACCCTTGCGTATATTGCACACACACACACACACACACACACATATATATATATATATATATATATATAAGCGCGTGAACAGAACCTCCGTTCGCAAACCCTAAATCTAATCTAAATTGCTGAACATAAGGAACTCTCAATTCCTCTCTCTGTAGATTTTCTATTTCTCTATTCGGTCGATGCGCCGTCTGACAGCAGCCAGATCCCCTCCTCACCTCCTTCAGGGCCGAATAGAGGGTTCGATTCTTAAATGCTCTGTTTCTCTCCCTACTTATCTGTCTCTCCCTATTTCATGTCTTCCATCGACGCCTCTCTTTCCTATGCTCTCTACGGGACCCGGCGGCCTCAAACCCTAGTTTTTGATACCTTTCGTATACACTTCCCTACTCAATTTCAACCGCGACAGTCTCCTCTAAGTTCAAGGCTTTTGTGTTCAAGTATTCTGTTATCTGTCCAGCATGAGTGGTTCTAAGGTTTGTTTTTCCGTTTCTGGTTTGAAGTAGAACAATGGTGATAATGTTGTTTATGTATGTTCTTCAAATGTGGATTTATTAATATTTAGTATTTTGTTTGTAATACTTAAGAGAGAAAGATATAAGAATGATACCTATTATGTGGTTTCAATTGAGATATTTTTTGAAAAAATTGTAACATTTGGCTGTTCTTTAGTTTGTTGGTGAATGTCTCACACATGGTGAGGGTTATCTGTTTTTCGATGGTGGGGGAAGGATGAATTGTAGTGATTGATTGGGCGGAAATATTTAACTGTTGTTTTACTGGTTTGTATTAATATTTTTAATTGATATTTTTTTTCTTGATTGTTCTAAGCTTTTGATGACCAGAAGATTTGTGATTGTGTTTGTGTTGCTAATTCTATTGGACAGGTATTTCTTTTTATCTGAACATTATAAAGAGGTTAGTTGATGGGCAATTGGGTTGGAAACTCTTGAGGTTCTTTATTTTATTTTATTTTGTTATGATCAAATGAACAAAGGAAATACACATACGGAGCTACAGGGGCATTCCAATGCTATACGAACATAAGGATGAAAACCAAAGCAGTTGGGAAGTTGGATTTTTTGACTATACTTTATTTGATGTGTTAATGTTCTTTGGTTGGGATGTCGACTTCCTAATTGTCTTAGTTGGTTACATGTTCTGTAAACAATATAGCTAAGATGTAATTTTAGCATAGAATCGACTAAACAACATAGTTAAGTCCCATCTCGAAAAATCATTGATGGTCCGTGCCAGGTGTTATTATTGGGTTAACATGAATACAGTTTCAAGAAGGGAATGTGATTTTTTTAAGGCATTTGAGAATTGATTGCCTGGTCTGGTAGTTCTTGCATTATTTATTATGTTGACAGTGTGATCCCTTTGTTATATATGTCAATATGTTATGCCCGTAAAGGTTATGCAATTAGCTGAAAGAAAATGTTATGGAAGTACATGCTTAAGAGATTAAATGTCTAGATATGAAGTTATGATAGAGAGACCACTTTTACGTGTATAGTTTGAGTTCAAACAGAGTTTTTGTCAGGCATAAAAGTTGAATTCAGCAAGGTAACCTTAAAAAATGGGGGAATTCAGACCTATAAATTCCTATTGATTGTTCAAACACTTTAGCTAATGTCTTATGAGTTGCATTAAAGCAGAGTAATGTTAAATATTCCACATTGGTGCTTCATAGAAATGTGGATCATACTTCAAGTCAGCCTTAAGTAACAAAAACATGGTTGATGATTTTGAAAAGGCATCGAGCCCGTTTGGTTGTGTTTTCTAAAATTGTTATTTGAAAATTGTTTTGTAAAAATAAATTTAGAAAATAGTTTTATAATATTTTGAAAAAAGAAATTGCATTTGGTGTACTATTTTTACAAACCCTAATTCTAACTGCCCTAACTCAAGATCCGAGAGACCATTGGCGACCTGAGAGACCGCCTGCGACAACCGAACAACGACGACGACGACGAGCGCCTGAGAGGCTGAGACCACGACGACGAACGACGACCATGACGACGACGAGCGCCTGAGAGGCTGAGACGAACAACAACGACGACGAGCGCCTGAGACGAAGACGAGCGTCTGAGACGAACGACGACGAGAGCCTGAAAAGAATGAAGACGACGACGACGACGAACGAAGATGACCACGACGACGAACGACGACCACGACGACGACCGCCTGAGAGGCTGAGACGAACGACGACGACCTCCTGTGTGTTGATCGTCTGACAAACGAACGAAAAAAACAAAGCAAAAAAACTAAAAACATCATTTAGTTGTTTTAAAAAATGCCCCATTTTTTAACTCAGGATTTTTCGTTTTTCCGAACATGATTTTTTTCAAAGTGCCAACAAATGAGTTTTTACTTTTTCCAAAACAAAATTCTCCGAAAATAGGTTTCGAAAACTGTACCAAACGGGCCCATCATCTCTAAGATTTCACATCATTTGTTTAGAACTTCGTATGATGTAGGACCATCAAGAACACGCCTAACTATCTACACCTAAGGATTCTTACGAATTATCACCTAGTGATGAACTGAAATTCACACCAATTCCAATCAAGAACAAAACTTTAGACATTCGCAACTAAAGAATTCTAGAAATCTGCAACGAGGAATGAACTTAGGCATTCGCACCTAAGGAACCCTAGGAATTCCCACCCAGGGATGAATGTGAATCCACAACAATTCTAAAATAAATATATTAAATCTTCATTATCAATAATTATCTTAAATACAAGTTTAAGAATTTTTAAATAGGCTCTTGAGATAACAAAATGATAAACTAAACAAATTCTATCAAGACAAATCCACTGAAAGAAATTCTGAATGGACAAATCTAAAGAATAATTGATAAATAAATCTACTAAAGAAAATACTAAATAAAATAATATAATCAGTGGGGTCAACATGCATAATTTAATCCAACCATAGAATGTCAGGTGTATTGTTCTCCGATCTCAATGTACTAGTGAAACTCAAATCCTAGTCCCGTTGTTGGCGCCAATTCCCCTAGGACGAGCAAAACTTGACTCGGTTGAGTGTGGTACGACAACACTTTGGTAGCAATCAAGCAAATCAGATATGGGAAAAGAACGTGGTTTGCCTTGGTGGTTAGTGTCGAATCTATAATTGAGCTTGAGGAGATTGTTTTGCTCTAATATCAAGTTGATGCAGGACAATTAAGAATAGGTCTTAAGCATTCGCACATAAGGAGTCTGCACCTAGGGGCTAGGGATAAACTGGAATGCACACCAATTACAATAAAAAATGAAACTTTAGACATATGTTTCTAAGGAATACTAGAAATTTGCACATAGAAATGAAGTTAAATTCAGTTCAATTACAATAAAAAAAAAAAAGCTTAGGCATCCGCACCTAAGGAATCATAGGAATCCGCACCTAGGGATAAATTACAATCAACAACATTTCTAAAGTAAATATTAAATCTTCATTTGTCAATCATAATCATGAATACAAGCTTAAGAGTTCTTAAATGGGCTCTTGAGATAACAAAAGGATAAAGTTAAAAGATGGATAAACCATTCTTATGTAAGCAATCTCATTAAGACTAATCTTATCTAAACAAATTTTATCTAAACAAATTTACTGAAGTAAAGAATAAATGATAACTGATAAGTAAACCTATTAAAAATTAATTAATAAAATAATTTACATCAGCTGGATCTACATGCATAATATTCATCCACTATAGGACGCAAGGTGGGTTATCCGTTGTCCTCCATTATCGACGTACTAATGAAACTCAAACCCTCACCCTGGTGTCCACACCATTGTATTAGGTTTGGTAATTGAAGGATCTCTGAAAAGTAAAAATATACAAATCAAATCAAATTAAGCTTAAGTCTTGTGTTCCAATTATTGGAGTCGGCTACATGATTTTTTTTTTTCATTTTGCTCTGCCAAGGCTATATGTTTAGTTAGATTAAATAAGCTCATATTGTTTTTTTACTACATCACCTCCTATGAATTTATGCCTTATTTTTTCCTTAGTATTTTCATTAACAGTAATCTTGTTACTGTTCTTTAATATTACATATAATGGTTTCCACTGAATGTTTTTAAAGCATCTTAGTCTATTTTTTTGTCAACTATCTTAAATTGGTGTGACCATTACAATTGTACGCATGATTTCACATATGATTTTATTTTTTTAGTCTTATCACAAATTCACCTCAATATTCTCATTTTAGCAACACTTATTTTATTTGTTAACAACTCGAATATTTTGACTTATATAGTATCACGGGTCTAATAGTTGTCTTATAATTTTTTCCCCAATTTTATAGGTATCTCTTAGTTGCCTAGTGTGCTGGTAGGCAGTAATACCTTTTCACTTCAGCCAATCAACTTTTATTGTATGACCTATATAGTTCGCAATTTCTTTCATCTTTTTTATTAACCAAACCTAGATTATGAATATAGTCACTTTTTGATAGTGGGTGCGTAGTGTTATAGTAAGGTAGCAATACCTTTTCACTTGAGCCAATCAACTTTTATTGTATCAGCCACATCGTTTTCAATCTCTTTATATTTTTATTAGTCAAACCTTGATTATGAATAAAGTCACTTTTTGATATCTTATAGTTTTGAATCTTCACTTATTCGTTATTAGTATTTCTATTAGTACTCAATTTGCATTATATATATTCAGTTTTATTCATATTTAAAACCTTTTCAGCTCTCAATACATCTCTCCAAATTTGTAAATTAACATTAGCTTCTCTCATAATCTCTTCCTCTAAGACAATATCATTTGGGAACAACATACACCACGAAATTTTATCCTCAATATGGCGCTATTAAATTCCTTTTGTAACTAAAGAAAAAGATAAAGACTCAAAGCTGACCTTTGGTGCAGTATTATTGTAATTGAAAATTCACTTTTTCTTACTGCGCGTAATCTAATTGCATTACAAATCCATCATATTTTTTTAATCACATCGATCCACTCTGTTTTTACTGTCTTTCTTTCCAACACCCACCATAGTTTATATTTAGTCAACTTATTATGAGAAACTAGAGTTTAAACTTCTGGACCATATTGTTAGGTCCACTTTCATAGGTTACTGGTCTTGTAGGCAGTAGGTTGTTAAAAAAATGGTATTACAGGCTGACCCTAGTCTTGAGGCAGGTTCTGTGGAGGTGTGGCGGAGTAGAGGCTCCTGAAAGAAGCAGAGGTCTTGGGATAGTGTATACCACACATGGGCTGCTTTGCTCTTACATATGACTTGACATCCACATGAGCATATAATGAAACATTAACTACTCCTAAAGTAACTCGACTTAAAGTTTTTTGGTCAAGTTGCTAGTCCTATTTTCATAGGTTACTGGATCAATAGACAATGATCATTACAATGGGATACAACCAAAAAATATGGTTTTTATATATCTTTATTTGCTATGCATATGAAAATAGCATATGCAAACCACTAAAAATGATAAAAAAATAATTTAGCATAGAAAACCTTTTGAAGGTGCATTTTAAACATCATTCGACAAACACTAGAGCGACTTACTAACGTAGGAATACCAAAAAGAAGAGCAATTCACTAACTCTTTACCCTTTTTAATGTCTAAAAAAAGTTGTATGCATAAGATTTTTTTCGTCTTTAGTGATTTAAAAAAAAATCAATTTTTCTCCGTTTTACTTTTTAGGTTTCTTTTATTAGGAGGAATCGAAAAGTAATTGTTTTTGCTGAAAACATGAAAAAGCTCAGAAAAGATGAGGAAAAAAGCCTTATTTAGTTAAACCAAACGTGCATTCATTCAACCAGCATACCCTCTAAATGGTCCTGAGATGTGCCTGGACATCAGACATGCATGCCTGAGGTGTGTCACAAACGTGTCTAAGTATGCGTTGAAGTGTCTTTACTTTATAGCTCAACAACATTGGGTACTACATAGGGACATGTTAAAACACTAGATGCTTAGCACAAAGCTTTTGTACAAATGAAGCTGAGAGCAAAAGATTAAGATTATTGAGGCAAATATGTTGAAATTTACATTGTTTGGGATTCACTGTACATTTCACCTTTTCTTTTCTTATTTTTTTGTTCGCTTTTGGCAGGTTTTATTATTTGGGTCTTTCACCGAGGACGAAACCAGATCATGGCTGAAGCAGTCATCTGGGAAGACTGAGAAATCTGTGGAAAAGAAAGAATTGGAAGTTGTTTCTACAAATGTTGTGACTGAACGATCTTTTGTTGGTTTCAATGGGGAATTACACAGACAAGTTGATTCTTCCAGAGGGCGAATAGGCTTTCAGCTCTCTGATATTCATAAGGACATTAAGGGCAGGAGGATAAACACTGAAAATGCTCTCTTTCCAGAAGCTTCAGGAAGTTCAAAGGAAAATGGAGTCATTGAGAACTTTGCTCATTACCATCCTGTTAGTAATGGCAATGAAGAATCGAGAATAGCAGATGGTGTTGATTTAACCTGTTTGCATTTATCGGATAGTAAATGTGGTCAGCGAATCCAATCACCGGTTTCAAAACTGGAAACCCTTGATTGTGGAATTTCAAAGGAAGTAAATTTAAATGGGTCTAAGTTACCAGCTACTGTGACTTTTGAAGAGGTTACTCAAAAGGCATCTAATGGTCCTGTTATAGCTGTTAGTGACTTTCTACCTCGAGGCTTGGTCAACTCGGGAAATTTATGCTTTCTAAATGCAACTTTGCAAGCTCTTCTTTCGTGTTCTCCTTTTGTTCAGCTGTTGCAGGGACTAAGAAGTCGCAACATTCCCAAGGTCTAATCCCTGATTTTCTTGAAACTTAATATGCGTAGTACCATATTTTTTTTGGATGTTACTTTTGTATTATGGATGAGCATCAACTTTTGCTGGATGAGCATCTACTTAATGCAGTTGCTGATTTTTTTATAGATTGGCTATCCAACGCTAGCTGCATTTGCCGAATTTGTTGCGGATTTTGATTCACCCAGAGATGCAAGTTTAAAGAAGAGAGATGTTACTGTTCTTGAAACTGGTAGACCTTTCAGCCCCACCATGTTTGAAGGGGTGCTAAAAAATTTTACTCCTGACGTGCCTAATAGCTTCTCAGGCCGGCCAAGGTTTGTGCTTGCCAGCAGCATTTGTTTTTTCCTGTATTGTCTTAATTTAAATCCTTTTCCAAGAAGTTCCTTGTGATAGTGTCACCTTAATCTATGATGGGTAATAATTTTGGAGGTTTTTAGCTGGCTGAAACTACGAGAACAATATAGTGGCAAATTCATTCCTTTGTTGAGCAACTTGTTCTGGCTTGCTTCCTATGTTGCGTCTGTAACTGTTATGTTTCTTGACAACAGTTTATTCTTGAAGAGCACTAGGTTAGAAACATCCATTCATAACATTCTTGGGGTAGATTACATCTGCAACATGCTCAAATCACTGGAAGTTTTCTTGTTCTGTGCAAAGCTGAATTGGAAGTAGTTGTTAAAAGCAACTAGAAGCTATCTATTCAGTGCATTATGAATATTGTGTGAATATACGTGTATTGCCATGAAGTGTGATTTATATTGACATACTTTTAATTATTTTGGTGCAAGTTAATCTGAGTTTCTTATCCTTTTCAGGGAGGAGGATGCACAGGAGTTTTTAAGTTTTGTCATGCATCAAATGCATGATGAATTACTTAAGCTTGAAGGACAATTATCAAGCTCAAATGGTGGAAAATCATCTCTTGTCTCTTCTGAAGAAGATGATGAATGGGAAACTGTTGGCCCAAAGAACAAATCCGCAGTCACAAGGACACAGAACTTTGTTCCTTCAGAGCTAAGTGTAATTTTTGGAGGGCAACTGAGAAGTGTTGTGAAGGCAAGAGGTAGGTAAATTTGACGACTAGCACAAGTTTGTTTAATGCTTTGCACAGATAAGATGTGGAATGCCAGCACGGCATGGACATGGACCTAGCATGAGTGTCATAATATGTATACGTGCATATGGACTCAATATGTGTATATAGATGCATCTTTTATATGATACACCCACAAACACGTTGACATTGGTTATCATTGTCATACTACATACTCTTTTTTATCACTTCTTTACCCCATCTATAGGTGTATTTTCCTGTAAAACAGACTGTGTCCCTATGAGTCCTGTCTGTTTGGCTTATGTTGGCTTAATGTTTATTCTGCGTATGATGGCATTGCAGATATTTTTAAATCCTCTCACACGTTGAGGATGTGTCTGGAAGTATTATAGAGGATTTGGTAGTATTTTGT
>JAOTRH010000020.1:10520354-10535878 GCA_034768845.1 Heliamphora exappendiculata | reverse complement strand
ATTAAACAGCCCTTAAGTATATTATTGTTGGAATCCTATATTTATTGTTTTAGTTTAATTACGTCAATACTTGGTTGGTTTGTTTTAGTGAATTTTTATTATTTAAATAAGAAGACAATTATTAATATATACATTGTATTGTGGCTCTTTGGCCAAATAATTTGGTTGGGCTTCTATTATAAGAAAACTCGTTGTTATTGCTTGACTAAATTTTAATGCTTCAACAAAAAGTTACGTATCAATACTGATAAGTTCAATATTGTTTTAGATGGATATTAATATAGATCAGTCTAATGATGACAACAATGAGGAGCTTGAGTTATACGTTGTTCTACATGTGGTAATGCAAGAACTTTATCTTCTCTTGACTCTTGTTTATGTTGTATTTTAAGTTGTTGTGGAGAGGTACACTACCGAGAGCACACCAAAATACCCAAGGAACAAGTTGTTTTCCTGCTATGATTCTTGGATTCAAATATTTGGGAAAGATAAAGCAACCGACGAGGGGGAAAAAATTCGTACTACAATGGCTGAAGATCCACCGAACAACGAAGATGTGTTAGGTGAATATTGCATTCCCGTCATGGATTTCCAAACAATGGGCCCATTTGCCACTTCAGCCGAAAGTCACGAACTTCCCCTTGAAACATTTGCTAAAAGCAAAAGCAAGAAGAGGCCTAGGGTAAGAGATGATGTAGCTACTAGTTTGACAGTGCTTGCTGATAAAATTGGAGAACTAATTTCTGTGACTAATGACAAATTAGAATTCATAGGAAAGCGGATGGGATATGCACATGACTTGGCATCGAAAAGGGCTACGCTAAATAAAGACCTTAGGAAGTTAACACTACCCGTTGATGAAAGGTTGGATGTTTGTGAGCTTATAAGCCATGATGCCCAGAAACTAGACATGTTCTTCAGCTTAAACGATGATGAGAAATTACGATGGGTGATGAAGTTGCTTAATAGAATGGGCAAATGAAATATAATGTGTTGTAATTTTTTAGACTTATTTTGCTACACTTCTTGAGGGCCTTTTGGATGGTAGATGCTTCCCGAGAGTAGGGATAGTTGGGTTTATATTCCCATCTATGTAGGCCATGTTAAACAACTGCTGCTTTTTTTTATTTTTTTGCATTTGCAGCAGACTGCAAATATTTTGACGTATTGGTAAACTTGATTACATCAACAAATGAAATATAATGATGTTGTTCTTCATGTATTTTTATGGGATTCAATTGTTTTAGCAATTGTTGTTGCATTTTTATGGAATATAATGATGTTATTCTTCATGTATTTTTATGGAATTCAACTGTTTTAGCCATTGTGGCTGCATTTTTATGGGATGCAATGGGTAAACATGCTGCACTTGTGCATGTGTTGGAGAAGTTTGGTTCATGTTGATTTGGGTACAATTGTGTAGGGAATTATTGTCATTTCTGCAAAATGCTTGCTTTCCACTTAACAAACATAGGATTAGATAGGTTAATTTTTCATGTCCCATGAAATAATCAAACATGGAAATAAACAAAATGGTGGGATTAACAATGCATTGCCATTACTATCCTAGGATTATTAGTGAGGAGAAACAAAATACCCCATAATCTTTACCCTCAAAACAAACATGGCCTTACTCTTTTCTTCCCTCATCCCGCTCATCTTCAACCTTCTTCGAAAGAGGATTTTTTAACCTTCTTTGAAAGAGAGGATTTTTCTAGAGTTTGAAAGAGAAACCATGGGGATTCAAGTAGAGGTTGGACATGTTCTCTCTCTCTTTCTCTCTATCTTTTCTATTTAATTTGTTTGTTTTTCACTTCGAATTTTTCTCTTTATCTTTTATATCTTCTTTGCTATTTTTCCTAAATCAGTAGCTATTGTTTGCATTCTGTGTTGTTTTGTTACAATTTCGCTTCTAATTTTCTTGGATCTGGTTGTGTATTCTTTGATATGGTGCTTGTTTTTCAATTTTGCTTCTAATCTTCTCAAATTTGGTGGCGTATGTTCTGATATGGTGCTTGTTTTTAAATTTTTTGCATTTGGTTGTTGTGGTGTGCGCTTCCGTCAAATACATCGCTTTTTTTGTTTTTGATTGTTCATCAGACATTGACGTCAGCTCTCTCTTTCTGATTCTAATAATTTTGGGTTGTTGTTACTGTACATGTATTGTTTGTTGATGAGATCTAACCTCTTACTTTTGCCTTTTTACTTTTATTTTTTTATTATTGTTAGTTTATTTTTGCTATTGTTATTTTATATTCTTTAGATTTAACCTTTTGCCATTTTATCCTTTTTTATTTTGTTATTTTGTGTTGGGAGTTAGCTTTGTTTTTTCATCTGCATTGTACAATGCTTGAATTGTGGCTTGTTGTTTTTGACAGTTAGTTTACTTTTGTTGGCTGTACTTTGCTTAACTTTTTCTATTTTTTTAAGTGTTCCTTGGGTGTACAGTTATTATCAATAGCTTTTTATTAACCAAGTGTTCCTTGAGTGTACTAACTCTAAACTTTTTTGAGAGTTAGTTATTATCAATATTATTTTGCTTAACTTGTTGGCATGTTTCTATTACTTCAATGTTGTCGGTCTTGAGTATGTTTTTATTTGATTAGTAATGATGTTCGATCCTTGTATGTCCCCGCTTGTTCTCAATGACTTGCAAAATGAGGAGTTTGTCTTGGATGGCACCGATGTGGTGCCAGCCAAAGACCTTTTGGCGATCAAGTCAAATTTCATATAGAAGAATAAGATAATGAGATTAGGATTTTGAGATGATTAGAGGAGGAAGAAGAGCCTTACCTGGTGCCTTCATATCCTTAGGCTTTTATAGGGAACCTTCGGTGTTGCCTTAGTTTATAGTGGGTCTCACATAATTTGTCACGTTATCTGTTGACAAGGCAGCTAAAGGAGTCTAATAAAATACATACTTATCAATGGTCCCCCATTCCGGAGTCATACCTTGGTTAGGCAAAGGGAATTCTAAAAGTTTCCCCTTTAAGCTTGTTTTTGCGCAAACGTGGCAATTTACCTGTTGTTTCCAACTGATTAGATTTTGAAATTTGAGATAGTGTGTTAATTATGCTTAATGAGCTTTTTTTTGGATGTACCATTTTTCTCAGGCTTAGTGAGTTGTATATTTGTGTGATGTGCTTTTCTTTTGTCATGTAGCGGGTGATGCTTCACTTGGATGATCTATGATGCGGCTCTACCCATCCATCTTATGGATGTACTATGCTCTTTTTTTGAAGCGGATTGTCTATCTATTGGTTGACCTCATCTCTGCTCCATAACTAATCATCCATCACTTGGATGACCTCAGCTCTGTCCTCCATTTGGTTACCTAACACTTCGAAGACCTCAGCTCTGCTATCTATTTGGTCATTCAACACTTGGATGACCTCAACTCTGCACTTCATCTGTGGCCAGTCATCCATCCTTTAGATGATTTTCATTTCTTGCTCTTGATGTGGTCATCCTTCTTGTGGATGACCTAGGTTCTTGTTAATGACCTCAGCTCTGCTCTTCATCTGTGGCCGGTCATGCACCCCTCAGATGATATTCATTTCTTGCTCTGGATGTGGTCATTCATCCCATGGATAACCTTGTTTTTTGTTCTTGATATGGTCATCCCTTTTGTGGATAACCTTAGCTCTTGTTATAGAGTTGGTCATTCATCCTTAGGAAGACCTCAACTCATCTTTTGTTTTGCACATCCATCTCTAAAAAGATTTGAGTTGTTGCTATGGGGTTGATCATCCATATCTGGAGAGACCCAAGGTGTTGCTCTGGGGTTAATCATCAACACTTGGGAGACGTGAGCTAGGTCTTGCTCTTGGATTGATCATCTGCCACTTGGAAGACCTTTTAGATTGATCATTCACCACTTGGTGGATTTGAGGTCTTGCTCTCGGATTAAACATTCATCACTTGGGAGATCTCTTAGGTTGATCATCCACCACTTGGAGTACCTGAGGTATTGCTCTTGGATTGACCGTTACTTGGGAGACCTCTTGAGTTGATCATCCACCACTTGGAGTACCTGAGGTTTTGCTCTCGGATTGATCATCCATCACTTGGGAGACCTCTTGGGTTGATCATCCACCATGGATTGATCATTCGTCACTTGGAAGACCTCTTGGGTTGGTCCACCACTTGGAAGACCTGAGGTCTTGCTCTCAGATTGAACATTTGCCACTTGGGAGACCTATTGAGTTGATCGTCCACCACTTGGAAGACCTGAGGTCTTGCTTTCGGATTGATCATCCGCCTCTTGAAAGACCTGATGAGCACTTCCTTTGCCTTAGAGCTGATCACCCAACTATTGAGAGACCTGGCTTCCTCTTTTAGATGTCGCTATCCATCTCTTGGATAAACTCTTTCACTGCTCCAAATTCGGTCATCCAATTGTGGATGGCCTCACCTTTGGTTTTGAGAGGGTCGTCTATTTTGTGGATAACCTCAACTTTGCTTTTGAGCTAGTCATCCATCCCATAGTTGACTTAAGCTCTTCGTTGTGCTCTTCCTTCTTTTGGATGAGCTTAGTTATGGTATTCTGGTCTGCGCATTCATCTAATGGATGAGCTTTTCTTTAGCTCCAAAGTTTTCCCTTCATATTTGAAAAATTGGCCATCCATCTTGTAGACGACCTGAGCTACTATTTGGATATCTCGTGTTGGTAATCCAGTTGACTTCTTTGGTTTTCTTAGGGATTGATTGTTTGGTAGATCTGTTATCGTCTTTCCTGGCACTTAGGCCATGGGGTTGTCGCTTTACTGCTACATGAAGGCTGGTATTTCTATATGATCAGCCTTTACTTGTCTGACCCTTAGGTCCAGGCGCTGCATCGTAGAGGTTGTGGTCTGCCTTTGCCCGTCTGACCCCTAGGTCTAGGTGCTGCATCGTAGAGGCTGTGGTCAGCGTTTGCCCATCTAATCCTTAGGTCCAGGCATTGCATCGTAGGGATTGTGGTTAGCCTTTGCCCATTTGACCCTTAGGTCCAGGCGCTACATTGTAGGGGCTGTGGTCAGTCGTTGCCCATCTGATGACCCTTGGGTCCAATCGCTGCATCGTAGAGGTTGTGGTCAGCATTTGCCCGTCTAACACTTGGGTCCAGGCAATGCATCGAAGAGGCTATTCTTTATCTAATCAACCTTTCCCCGTCCGACTCTTGGGACCAGGTTGTCGCTGTATTGTTCCCATCTTGCTTGTTTCTCTTTTTATCTAGGGTATGCCATTCTTCTTAACAAGAAAAATAACCTACAATAATGTGTACAAGTGAATGTGCTGAAATGGAAGAAATTACAATATTTTTTAATTAAAATTACCAATTACTTTTTGGGGCTCAGTGTTTCATAGGCATTTAAGCTCATCTCTTCAGCTTTTCTCTTGGGTGCTTAGATCCCTTAGTCCCTCTGGTTGCCCCTTTATTTCCAAGGCTGTTGGAGTGTGTGTACGGAGCTGAAATAAATCAAATAGACCATAACATTGTCGGAGCATGAATTTTGTAAACATTATCTAATTAGGAACTCAACCCAATTATTGTCTTCAATATACTGGCATGATATCAAGAGCAAATAATATAGTAAACTCATTCTCAGTAATGCCATGATATCAAGAGCAAATAATATAGTAAACTCATTCTCAGTAATGCCATAAAATAATTCAGTGATTTACAACATAATTCCATAAGAATAATAATATGTCTTTTTTTTTTACACCATGTAGAAGTTGTGCATAGAATTCGTTTGTTTTCAATTTGAAGAGCTTTCTCATCATGAGCGAGTATCAACTATTACATCTAATGATGCCTAAAGGAATCTTAACATCAAATAAAGCATACTTGGCAACTAATCAGCCGTAAATGGAAGAATTCCACAAGTGTGAGGTAGCTTGTGTGCTATGAAGCACAGGTACTCTAGAAATGGTGTCGTACACGCATTGGGTATCACCGGGTACGGGCACGGGTACAGCATTGGGTACTCGAAGAAATATCGGTACCTTTTTAGTTGTTGAGTACGACGTCGGTACGTTTTGGGTACATCATCGGTATGTTTTGGGCACAACAACGATACGTTTTGGGTGCATGAATGGGTATGTTGGGATTTATGTAAAGTTCTTAAAAATTGAAAGAATGCTAGAGTAAATAATAAGTTATCTCGTTTGATAGAAAGATAAACTTGAGCAACATGGTTTAGATTCTTTAATTTAATTAAAATGTTAAAATTTTAAATTTGTGTGAGAAAATAAATCTTCTAATACTTACCTTTGAGTTTGCGACTGTTGATTACTACTTTCAACATATATGATTGTTATAGCAATTGTTATCCAGCTCAACAAGTATCGGCATTTGCAATCCTAACTAGCAATTGCCACAGACATAGTCTTGGGACGACAATGCTAATATAATCTAACATTTATTTTTTCTCTCATAAACTAAAAATAATTTTGTATTTTGCATATATGTAATGTAATGCTAAAAAGTACAAAAAAATAAATAAATTTACTACCGTACTACAAGCGTACCCGTACTCTATGTTTTTAGATTTTATCGTACCAGCGTACCCGTGTCGTATCATACCGTACCACGTACCGGTACCCATGTTTCAGAGCTTTTGTGAGATAGCTTGCTCAGTCATTAGCAGTGTAAATTTTGTATGGAGAAGTGAGTCAAAATCAACACATTGTGATTTTATCTGAAAATGGGCGGAACAAGGCCTGAACTAGAACCTGGAGCAAGTCTTTCTTTTTTTACCTTTATTTTTGGATACTACAATATCAATTTTGTACTAAAATGCACCATGCACCTAGATGTTCCGATAAACAATATAAGTGAATCCTATATTTTTATCCTCTTACTACATGGGTTCACTTGGAAAAATAGTTCCTTTCCCTCCTTTTTTCTAGTTGATTTCAGAGCATATCAACTTAACTTCTTCTAGTGTTCTATGAAAATTAAATGGTTTCCAAAGGGTGACACTACACCGTGCTTGTGTGGTATGGTTTAGACGCTATTGTACCATTTGACATTAATTAAAGAAGCATTCATCATTTAACTTGCTTAAACATAATAAAATATTCAAGAACTGTTAAAATTTACTTGCCTGAGATTTTGGGATTCCGCAGATAGAGCAGTAATACTATTCGATGAAAAAGAGGTTTCTTGGTTGGGGCTTTCCTTCAAACAGGTGGAGTGAACTAATTTGACGTTCTTCAATTTCATGTGTTTCAGAACAAGAGAATGAACAAGTTCTCTGTCCATCATTGCAAAGACAACCCAAAGGCCCAGCACCCCATGCACAAAAAGTATGACCATGACACACATAGGGCCACCTCTCTGATAATAATCAAGTATTAAGATGAGTTTCTATCCGTAAACCCATTGTAGATGCAGAAGCATTTAGGCGTAGTCAATATCCGATGTGCTCATCAGCGATCACTCATTCGTCGTAAAACTGTACTCCCGAAGGCACTTCTTGTCGGTGGGCTTCTGGCACGAATTGCTTGGAGCTCTACCCCCATACCTTTGTTTTTTCTTGGGGGTTAAGCCAAAGATTTTGGGAAAGTGTGACGAGTCGTTTCATCTCCAGACCTTGCTCAAACCATACCACATGGCTTTTAACCATGTGGTCGTGGGTTCGATTCCCACAGACAGCACCAATTGATGATGTCTGATTCTTGTATGGCCCAGATCTTTTTCAGTGACCTGCAAAATGAGTTAGTTTTGGATAGCAGCAGCGTGGTGCCAGCCAAAAACCCTCCGATGATGAAGTCAGATTTCTTGTAGAAGAATAAGATAATGAGATTAGGGGTTTGAGAAGATTAGAGGAGGAAGAATAGCGTTACCTGGTGCCTTCACATCCTTAGGCTTTTTTATTTGGAGCCTTTGGTGTTGCCCTAGTTTATGAGGGCCCCACATAATTTACCACGTCATCTGTCTAGCCAACTAAAGAAGTCTAATAAAATACCTACTCATCAATTACAAATGGTTTATTGATTTGATTATTTAAATCTGATGCTTTGAGGTTTTGAACTTGGAATGGTGCATCGTCTACTCTGTCAGTTGTAACTAGATGTGTAAACATAGATTTATGAACTTCAACACATGGAAATGAGACCACAAGCTAGCCTCGGAATAATGTTGTGCATTTTTCAGTATCTTGTATATTCCGACTGTTACAATGGCAGGCCATACATTTTTTTAATATTCATTCAGGCCTATGAAATATAGTTCGGTTATAACTGGAGTAAAACAATTACTCAATTAGTGTTGTTATTCTTATGGTAAACCGCAAGGGATCAACTATTCTAAAAGTCATTTTGAAGTGCACCCAGTTTTAGTTTAATAAGTTTGTATATTGTGTTAAGACTTTACACTCATGACCTTGGTACTCTTCTTGCTTGACAGATTGCAGGATGGCAGCAACATCAGCAACTACCTTTTCAGTCGGATCAACTGTGCCCTTTGGATCCAAAGTGAGCCCCATTTCACAACCGAAGTCCTTTGGTGTGAGATTCAACTCCAAGAATTTTCTGAACTGTTTTAGTGGCCTAAAAGCAGCAAGTTCTGTAAGCTGTGAATCGGAGTCATCCTTCCTGGGCAAGGAAAGCAGTGCAGCTCTGAGAGACTCTTTCATACCAAAAGCCCAAAAACATAAACAGAGATCTTGGAGCAACCCTCAACCCCAGGCATCTTACAAAGTGGCAGTTCTTGGAGCCGCTGGCGGGATCGGTCAACCACTAGCACTTCTGATCAAGATGTCCCCATTAGTTTCAGCCCTGCACCTTTACGATATTGCAAACGTTAAGGGAGTTGCTGCTGATCTCAGTCACTGCAATACTCCCTCTCAAGTTTTGGACTTCACTGGAGCTTCTGAACTGCCTAACTCTCTGAAAGGTGTTGAAGTGGTCGTCATCCCTGCCGGAGTTCCAAGGAAACCGGGTATGACCCGTGACGATCTCTTCAACATCAATGCCAACATAGTGAAAACCTTGGTTGAGGCTGTTGCTGATAACTGCCCTGATGCCTTCATCCACATCATCAGCAATCCGGTTAACTCTACAGTACCCATTGCAGCCGAAGTTTTGAAGCAGAGGGGTGTTTATGATTCGAAGAAGCTCTTCGGTGTCACTACTCTCGATGTTGTGAGGGCAAATACATTTGTTGCACAGAAAAAGAACCTGAAGCTTATTGATGTTGATGTGCCAGTTGTGGGTGGACATGCTGGCATAACAATCCTGCCCTTACTGTCCAAGACAAAACCCTCTGTTAGTTTCACAGATGAAGAAATACAAGAGTTAACCGTTAGGATCCAAAATGCCGGGACAGAAGTTGTGGAGGCAAAGGCCGGTGCAGGGTCGGCTACCCTGTCAATGGCATATGCAGCTGCGAGATTTGTAGAGTCCTCGCTTCGCGCCCTTGATGGAGATACAGATGTATATGAGTGCTCTTTCATCCAGTCTGAGCTGACTGAGCTTCCATTCTTCGCATCAAGGGTCAAGCTGGGAAAGAGAGGGGTTGAGGCAGTGATTTCTTCCGACCTCCAAGGATTGACTGAGTATGAACAAAAGGCTCTGGAAGCCCTCAAGCCAGAATTGAAGGCCAGCATCGAGAAGGGCATCGCATCTGCACATAAGCAAACAGTATCTGCGTAAGAATTCCTACGGATGAAGCCCACCCTAATGAAAGAGGAATAATGTAAGTTCATGCCAAATGTTGTGGATTTTTTGGTACACCAGCATTTAATTTTGTAGGTCACTTGAAAGATTTTCCTTTCCTTATGTGTTGCAAGTTCTTTTGCTACAGAGAAATTAGGTGGTGGGGGGTTACACCAAATGTTTTGGACTTGTTCAGCTGCATGTATCCATGTAGTACTTAAAAAAATCATTTACAATAACTTGGTACGTTGTGGCACCAAAAATATTGATGACATATGCGTGTGTAGTGCTTAAATTGTTTATCGACAACATTTCTCTCTCTCTCTCTCACTCACTCACTCACGCGTGTAGTGCTTAAATTGTTCATTGACAACATTTCTCTCTCTCTCTCTCTCTCTCTCTCTCTCTCTCTCCGCATATGTATATATGTAAGCAGGAACGTACATGTGGTAGCATACAGTGCTATTTTCTAAACCATGTGTTACATAGGTTCGGGAATAGGTGTCGGATGCAGGTAAAGCATCCGATTGATCTAATTTCATATCCAAAGATGCAGGAACACGGCAAAAATATTCATATTTTTTAATTTATTTTTTTATGTTATAGGGTGAAATAGTGTTTATAAGGAGAAATTTTTAAGCATAATTATATGATGTATTTGAATTATTAAATATGTTTTGTCTCTGCCCAGTTAGGGTACAATGGCTAAGTACTTCTCCCTTTGTCAGGTTGCTCTGTCACTTAAGAGTTTACTTGCTGATAAGTTTCCTCTTGTTGCAACATTGGTCAGCCACTCCAAGATGAATGTTTCATTCCCGTCCGCACCTATTGATTGCAGCCTGTAGAACAGATCTTAACCACCTTCTTCTTCTTCTTCTTCTTCTTCCTTGTCAATGACAGTGATATCTAAGATTTGTACTGGTTTATTTATTTATTTGATGACAAAACAACCATCTCAAGACCCCTTTAGACTCACCCTAAAGAGCAAACTTTTGGATACCTGTAATCATTCGTAAATCATAGGTATTGATTAAGTCAGGACGCTTTCAGCAAAAGTTGAACACAAGGTTTTCGAGTTTATGACTGGTTCTAGTAACAACTTTGAACCGTGGTACTATCCTTGTGAGTTGGTTTTAATTTTTTATAGTACATTGCAGATGTACTTAAACCATTATGTGTCTGTTGGGTTTAGCGTGGGGAAGTTTTTATGGGATTATTATTTGAAATTGGTAATTGGATTACGGATTAAAAAAAAATTTGGTAATTGGATTTTTTAGGGGGGAAGTTTGAGTCTGCCAACAGCCTTTGGGTCTAGAATTTTAAGGCTCTTTCTGACTAAGAAGACAGGTACATGTGTGTTATGTAATTTTCTCTTATTTTATCTTATTTTAGTCTCAGGCTCTCACCATACTTATGCAGCTGTTCAATTTCTCTACTCCCTTTGTTTCTCCAATCAACCCATAACAAGGATCAAAATTTTGTTTCGCTGTGTTATTTTGATTAATATAGAAACAAAAACATTTCGGAACATTTTGAAAATATTTTGAGTACTTTTTAAAAGTGACAAAATTAGAAATATTTAAAAATATAAATTAAAATCTACGTATTAAGAACTAATAATTTATTATTTAAATATATAAAGTCTTTTGTAGTTATATACATGGGAGAGTAAGTTTAAAAGTATAAATATCAATATTTTTATGTATAATCAAGTACTTTGTTTTATTCAATACAAGTGTAAAATATTTTTTTACAAGTGTAAGATCCCAACAAAATAAAGTATAAATTTTTACCTAGGTAGTAATAATACTAATAATATTATTTTTAATAAACTAGAATACAACCATCATTATTTTTTAAAAAAAATATAAAAAAATAAATAAAAATTGTAAATTCCTTTCAATAAAATTTGTTTAGGTATATTGCATAATGTTTGGGTTGGGTGTATTTCAAAGGAAACACATTTTTTACTAATGTTTCATTTCGGCGCTTAAGAAATAGAAATATTTTGGCCATTTCGATGAAAACAAACGAAAATTTTGTTCCTTGATCCGTATCATATGTTAAGTGTACTGTGCAGGTACAAAATTGTACAACTAAATTCTCGCTTGTTCCTCGACCTAAAAGATTACGAACTGAACTCCACGCGCTTCTAGCCGAACTCCACCCGAAACTCCACCAGCTCCAGAGGTGATATTTTGCAAAACAGAACACCCTTAGTACTTCCCAGATTGTTCGACTAGAAGGCACCTGGATGCTCAAATTAGAACTCTTGAAGACTTTGGGGCAGAGAATTTTGAATATCAGACTACACATTCTTATTTATGTCTCTTAACCCCCCAGCCCCCCTACCCACCCCTTTTATAGAGTGAGTGGCCTCTTTGTCTTAGGATTCCTTTTTGGCTGAACTACATAAGAGTTCTTTTTCCAAGTGCAACTATTCTAATTGGACGGTTCTCCTCCTGAGTCAACCTTTTGTAATTCATATTTAAATACAATTCCTTCATCACTTATCCGATCAGGACTTAGGCTGGCTTGGGCTCCTATGGTCCTTGCCTTATCTTTTGTTCAGATTTATGTTGGGCTGGGCTTAACGAGGCCCAAATATGGTTTTTACCTCCTCTGGATATGTAATGAGATTTTTGACATCTGATACCGATGAATGAGATTTCTATTAACTTTTTATTCCACCTTAATACTCTTGTCACCATATCTCAATCTCAATGAATAAATTGTTATTAGACAATTAAATATATATTGGATAGAAATCACTGGCTACACAATCCATTACACTAATTTTATATAATATACCTCTATTAATCTGAACATTAAATTACACGCTGAGGGCTAATTTATCCTATGAAATTAAAGGACTATACAGTTTTATAATGATGATGACGATGATGTTTTAACGTCATCAGGCGATGGAGAAGTAAAATAATATATTAAGATGTGGCTGAAACTAAATTTATTGCATTTATTTAATCATCACTACATTGGGTTCTTTCTGTGGGATCCTAAAAATCCCATGTGGACTAACCACTACATCATTAACATCTACAGCCTTCGTCGTGAACTACACAATACATTTTTCTTAAAGGATTACTATGTCATAGGCGTCAAAGATCCCTCGATGCATGGCTTCTCGTATGACGATCATGCAATCCTTTAATAAGTCTGCGTAGTATCCTCCTCCTCCATCATCATGGTTACTTTATGCTGTGCAGGCAATATCCTGTATTACCATATAGAACAGTTTCCCTTTTAACACGACACGTTGACAGTCTCCTCTATTCAAGAGCCGACAAAAGAATACTCCAAGCTGGGAAGCATCCATCCTCATGACCCATGTGTACATCCCACGTCTAGCTCCTAAGACAATTTCTCCAAGGATTTTCTCTTTCCTGAAAAAAAAAGTATTCATGGGCATCCTCCACATAATGGTGAAAATTTTTCTTTTTAATTTCACAACGAAGATCAGCATGCAAATTATAGAAAATATCTCCAAATTGAGGATCCATTTTTATCTGACAATTCCTCTCACTCTTCCCCATCTATATATATTAATCAATAACCACTATTAACGGGTCACATCTGAATATATTCATTATCAACTTAATATATGTCACATCTATAATCTTTGCTTTAATAAAGCAATATATTCCTTTGATTTTAATGGCAGAATCCTAGTTTAATAGTGAAAAATATACAACATTGGATGTCATATATATTAGAAATACCACTTGAAAAAAGAAAACATAATAATATAGGATGTCTGACAATATATGTAGATTGTAAAAAATATTCCTCTTCGAAAAAAACAGTGGCTGAAAATAATATATTTAAATATAAATAGAATCCTGCGTTAGGAAAAAGTTTTTTCTTTTTTACAATTCAAAATGTTAAGTAGGTCCCATATTTCCCACTTTATACTGTACATTTTTACTTTTACTATTTGCTTTTCACTTTGTCGATGTCAGCTGTCTTTCACTACATAAATCTGAATATATAATATTCAAACTCCTCATATTCCTCTTTTGAAATTCAAAATAAATGTGGGATAATTTTTTATTTTATCAAAAAGTATTCATTTTCTATGTGCCAACTGTCTTCCACTATATCAATCTAAATATATAATATTTAGAGACCTTTACATTCAATTTAAAACTCAAAATAAATGTGGGAGAAAGATTCTCCACTTTACACTGTAAAGTACCTTTTACTATTTACTTTTTAATTTGTCGGTGCCACTTGTCCTCCACTACATAAAATTGAGATATAATATTCCATAACATAATCATTACTTTATGGGTCCCACCTACTTTATGACGTCACCCCCGTGGTGATGGGACCAAACGCGTGCCTAACGGCGAGCGGGGGAAAAACAAGTAATATTATATTGTTTTTCTCCCCAAGGAAAATGACACAAATGACTCCACTTTGGTGTTTAGACAGCCGGTGGATCTAGCCATTGTTGATTGGCTGCGTATTTCAAGTTTCGTAGTTGTGTGGCCCATAAAAATGGCTGTTGCGTTTTTACTCTAAATAAGAAGTCTGATTTTGAAGTGGAGTCATTGAGGATGGCGGTCCAGATGGTATCCCTGTTCTTTTTTGGACTGCGTCTGGTTGCCTTGAGGACTCTCTTGTCAATGAAATTTTCTTCCTTTGCTATGTAGTCTGCTACGTGGGCGTCTGAACGTGGTACTTGCATGTTTGGATGGAAGATGAGATTCATGTCTTGTGAGTCTTTGATATCGCAGTGTGTAGGAGTTGTGATGTTAAACCTCTTCTCTGTTTGCAAAAGGATGTGGAGGTGAGGCTTATCGTCTTGGTGGAGTTCCGCAGCAACACTTATGTAGGTAGGGTTGTATGGTTGGAAAAAGGACCAAATGTGGTCCAGTACAAATTGTGCAATTAAATTGCACTGAGAATAGGTTAGGAATAGTGATTTCCCTTAGACTCTGAAAGAATGGGGAGGTTTAGCCATATTTATGGTAGTTTCTCACCTGGGAGGGCTTTGCGTGGTAAGGTATAGGTGAGAAGATGAGAAGATGTGGTTATAAATTGCCCCGGAGAGGCATTTATGTCGTTTTTCTTGGGGGCAAAACAATATAATATTACTTGTTTTGCCCCCGCGTACGTTTGGTCTCATCACCACGTTGGTGAAATTATAAAGTAGGTAGGACCCACAAGGTAATGATTATGTTATGCAATATTAAATATCAATTTTATGTAGTGGAAGACAAGTGGCACTGACAAATTAAAAAATGAATAGTAAAAGGTACTCTACAGTGTAAAGTGGAAAATCTTTCTCCCACCTTTATTTTGAATTTTAAATTGAATTTAAAGGTATCTGAATATTATATATTTAGATTGATGTAGTGGAAGACAGCTGGCACATAGGAAAGGAATATTTTCTGACAAAATAAAAAAATATTCCACCTTTATTTTGAATTTCAAAAGAGGAATCTGAGGAGTCTGAATATTATATATTCATATTTATGTAGTAGAAGACAGCTGACACCGACAAAGTGAAAAGCAATTAGTAAAAGTAAAAATGTACAGTGTAAAGTGAAAAATATGGGACCCCCTCAACATTTTGAATTGTAAAAAAGAAAAAGCTTTTCCCTTACGCAAGATACTATTTATATTTAAATATAGGAATAATTACACTTACTTCCCCTGATGTTTAAGCTTATTACAGGGACCTTCCCTGTAGTCTCTGAAATTACACTAACCTCCACTGAGTTTTAATTTTTAACATCAATTGCACCAAACTGTTAAAATTTTCGTTGAGATTTAACGAAAATTGCCCCTCCCACTCCAAAACCATTATTCTCACCCCAAAATCACCATTCAACCCACATTTTTCCCCC
>JAOTRH010000020.1:10446341-10520254 GCA_034768845.1 Heliamphora exappendiculata | reverse complement strand
CAAGGACTTGACCCTGATTAGTAACTTTGATTTTTTGACTTTTTAGTTAAAATTTTTAAAAAATCAAAATTGTCTATTTGGTAAAAAAGTTAAAAAGTTAAAAACTTAAATTAAAAAACAAATTTTTAGAATATTCTATTCAAACTCCTACCATTTTTAAAATTCATTAACACTCTTTATCCATAACTTATTTACTATCACTACTAACTATATACAATTGTTAATGTCAAATATATCGAAAAATAAAATTGTCCATTTTAAATAGAAAGCAAAAAAGTTAATTTTAAAGCAAAAAAGTTAGTTTTTTCTTTAAACAATTAACTTAAAAAAATTAGTTTGAAAGTTAAATTACTAAACAACTTATTTTGAACGCAATTTTAATTTTTGGATAAAAACTCAAAAACGCAAAAAAAAAATATATATTAGCTTTTAAGGTAGTTTTGATAGCAAAATGTTTGTGAGTTTGGTGACAAATAAATTTTGGTTGCCAAAAGTCTACAATTTCACCACTGGTTTCAATTTTGATAATCGAATTTGATGATCAAAATTCAATTTAAACATATATTTTAAATGTATATATATGTTTAAAATATATATATATAGTAAATTATGATTTTGTGTTCGTTCTATTATATATAGAAACCGAATAAAATCAAACCTCGTAAAAATCATAATTATCTTGCACAATTTTTGTATATCATTTAGCTTGTTTGGTCGTGCTTGATCTTTCTTGACAATTCCCATTGATTTTCCATGAATTTACTTACCATATTTTTTAGGATTGGTGATGACATCATTAACAACATCATATGCATCTCCGAATTTGAAGCTGGCATTGGGAAGACTGGTTGACAGCTGATTCAGAAGCGTGCTGGCCGCTTGATTGAAGCTGAGTGCCAATTTGTTGGTTTTGTCCTGGCACCCACCGGATGAACTTAGGACCCTTTGCAGGGGAATGCAGCCCATGGGTCCTAGTCCAAACACCATTAGCTGCCGTGCACCTAGCCTATGCAATAACTAATAAACAAAACCACATTCAGTTACTGTAAAATATTTTTTTTTAAAAAGAAAATAGAGAAAGAACTAGGCTCTGTTTGGCATCTTGGTTATATATATTTTTGGCTATTTTAGAAAAAATGCTAAGGCCCTGTGTGGGATAGCATTTTTATAGCTTTTTTTTGCCTTTAATTTTTTTTAATGTTAATTTAAACAATGATAGTTTTTAGATTTTGCTCTTTACAAGAAATCAAAAAAGTAAAAAAAAAATTGACAAAAAAATAAAAAAAATTCAGATAAGACAAAAAAAGGCACTTTAAGACTTTTATATGATTTTTTCGTTTTTAATACATTTTTTAAACTTTTTTAAAACAGTTATAATTTTAAATTTGTTTCATAATAATGAATCGAAAAATAAAAAAATTAGTCCAAAAAATTCAAAAAGTTCATAAAAGACAAAATAAAAAACCACTAAAAAAGCTAAAGCAAGCAGAGAATAAGCCTCTCTGAAAAGACTGGCTTTTATGAATGTTTTTCATCATTTATGAATGTTTTCATATATTTACCAATCTTTTTGTTTTTGTTTTCTTACTGTTATACTTAACTAATGGAATCTAAAAAGTAAAAAGAAAAATTGAACCAAAGTAGAAAAAAAAAAAGACATAAGAAATTAAAGAAGTTCGCAATTTTGTTAAAAACTTTTTTTTATGGAATATATTAATAACCACTCGTTTGTTTGGCGGTAAATAATGGGTAAAATATGTATAAATATATATAAAGTATATTAATAATTATAAAAGTGATAGGCCCATGTATAAAAATGTATTGATATTGATTTATTTCCATTATCCTGCTATCCACTACTCATTAAGCGGTTAGTATTACTATTGTTTTTTTATTGATTTTTTTTCTATAATCATGCTATCCACTACTCATTAAGCATTTAGTATTACTATTGTTTTTTTCTAATTTATTTCTATATTTTGGTAAAGTTTTTTTACTTTCAAGATTCTTCTAGTTAAGAGTAGTATAAAAAGTTTTTTTTTTTTTTTTTAATATTGAACCACATAAAAAATCATTAGAAATAAAGAATCAAAAAAAAAATAAAATCTTAAACATTCCAAACAGAGCCAACATGCATCGTTCGATAGACAAGAAAAATTCAAAAGAAAAAAAAAACTTTCTAGCTTTTCCCGATGAGCTTAAACTCTAATGCCAATACAAGCATTAAAAAAATCTGAAATTATTGCATTGAATATTAAAAGTTCATTGTAATGCTTATTAATAAAAATATAAAAGGTTGACATATTTGTTTATTGTTATTCCTTTTAAGCAAACTCTTTCAAACTAATAAATTTAATTACACAGATACACTCACAGAATCAATCACGGTTTTCTTATAAGATTGTGAAATCGGCATAGTATAAGTCTCAATACTCTATAAGAGTGCTGTAACTAATTTTGTGATTAGTACATGTGCACGTAGCGCAGTCCTTTTCAAAAGCTATTAAACAAACCAACGAACTTCCTTTTTTTGTTCTGATTGTAGTAGATCAATAGTGTGAGCCAAACATGGCCTTAATTAATAAGATGCCAAAAAGAATAAAAGAAACTTTTGTACCGTAAGTTGGGCTTGGAGAGTTTCCATTAAGTAGATAATGAAGCCCTGATCGGAGTACGTATAGGAATCACTGTTAACTGGCGTCAAGTAGTTGTTGATGAAATCGTTGCTCCCCAAAGCAACCACATACCGCGCTTCTTCGAAGAACTTGTCCGATGCCTCTTTCCCAACCTTGGCTTCTATCAGATCTTGTGTTCCTTCAAACAACTCTATCTGCTTGTACAGGCACAACCTTTGAATCTGCAAAGGTCTCGTTTGGTAAATGGCTTAATTAGGTTTTTAATTAAAAAGTGGAAAAAAAAACTTTCTAGGTTTTTCTTTGGGTGGGCTTAAATGTTATTGATTCATAAAGTGGAGTCAAACAACTTTATGTCGGTATCTTAGCCAACAATATGCGTCGACAATGACAATTGTTAAAATTGATAATTGGTACTTGGTACTGTGTATTATTTGTCGACAATGACAATTGTTAAAATTGATAATTGGTACTTGGTACTGTGTATTATTTGGCATTGTCCAAGTAATAGATTATGGGCATCTAAAGATAAGTTGAGAAAAAATAAACAAAGATAGTTTGAATACATGTGAGGTAGGCAAATAAATGTAATAATAAAGAAAAATAAACTTATTGAAGCCATTAGAAAATTTTGGCATAAAAATAGATTAATCAAAAGAAGCCTCAATGTTGAACTAGTGGGTAAAAACAGAGATCACTTTGTCTATAGCTTAAGAGCTGAGGGTGCAGTCCAACTAATAATTGTGTTAGCTCTTTCCACAAAATGTGCCATCTTTTGGTTTAATCACAAGTCTTCAAGTAATTGTGTTAGCTCTTTCCACAAAATGTGCCATCTTTTGGTTTAATCACAAGTCTTCAAGTAACGCAATTTTATTATTTGAACTGAACTCTTTAATTCATACCGAAATGGAGAGAAGTTGATAAAGCTCGTGAAAAAAAATATAGTGCCCTTGTTTGTTCTTGCCGAATTAAACTGCATTCTTTAATTCATACCAAAATGGATAGAAGATGATAAAGCTCGTGAAAAAACATATAACACCCTAGTTTGTTCTGGCCGAAAACAATGGAAGACAGAATAGGACTAAGCAACATGAAACCCTTCATTTTTTTATATCTCATTCGAAATAAATAGTTTTACATTTGTATGTAGAATTTGAACTAATAGTTTAATTTTATTCGGTATAACAAATAAACCCATGAGAATAGTTGGGGTTCATTATTCCGAATTTATAGGTATAACACTTACAAAGTAACCACCAGTTTCGTTCAAGATCCCTCCACCTCCAGAGGCATAGTTCACTCCATTTTCAAGTATATCATCTTCTGTCAAAGACGGATCTAGAAAAGCCGGTGGCCTTGGAAGACCCATTTGATCCCCTGAAGTAATAACATTCACGAAGTTATCAAAATAAAATAAAAATCACGAAGTTAATTTTGCTGTTCGCTTTTATACTTTGAACGAGAAAAAAAAGAAGATTCCATTCAATTATACTGTAGCTTAAGATCTCAAAAGAATGAAAAAAATTAATACATTCATAATACCGGTATATATTAATCGATATGGGACAATAA
This sequence comes from Heliamphora exappendiculata, assembly GCA_034768845.1. Taxonomy (NCBI): domain Eukaryota; kingdom Viridiplantae; phylum Streptophyta; class Magnoliopsida; order Ericales; family Sarraceniaceae; genus Heliamphora; species Heliamphora exappendiculata. The sequence goes on along the minus strand of JAOTRH010000020.1, from coordinate 10,516,049 downwards.
AGATCAATATAATAATAAATATTGACATTGAGAATCAAGAATTTTTTTATATATCAATTGATATAATATAATAAGGCTTCGTTTGTTTCGACGGATTAACAATTCATCCAGACTATTAATTTGGATTATAATCTAATTCGATGTTTGTTTGAATAAAAAAGTTTCTGGACTAGTTATTCGGACGAATTGTTAATCCACCAAATGAGAGATAATTTAGTAAGAGAGGTGTGGAATTAAAAAATATTAAATTAAGAAGTAAATTTAAAAATTTTTAAAAATAATAAAAAATATTAAAATATTAAAATAAATAACATAAATTTTAATTTATTAATTTATTTAAATTAATTTTAAAATAAAATAACTTAATATCAAATATAAATTTATTTAATTTATTATTTATTTTTTTACAATTTAAATATAAAAAAATATATTTTATTTTATTATTAATATCACTTCATTATCAATCACATTGTGGTACTAATTTTTATAAGTTATCAAACGATCCCTAACTACATAAGATTGATATTTGGATCCCAATATGTGTATTTATTAGTAAATATCATTGGAAATTTGTTAAAATGTCAATTGATGTGATAGGTAATGATGAGCAAGAATTAGCTCATGTGTTTGAGTGTTTTAAAAATTGATTTTTTTTTTATAAAAAAAATTAATTTTTAAGTTAAAATATTTAATATTTTTAAAAAAATTTATTAATTTTTAATTTCTTCGTTCAAAAAAATAATTTATACATAACCCAAACACACACAAAATAATGTCAGTATTCGGACATAACAGCATAAAAGTAAAACACAAGGACATAGTAGATATTTTGTTAAAAATAATAATTATTATTATTTTAAATAATTTAATTTTTTGTTCTATCTCTTTTTTCTAAAAGAGTATGTACTACTACATGTATGTATGGACTTTCAGCCACAAAAATTATATTATAATCATCCATTTATACAAAAATTATATTATAATTATTCATTTATATTAAAATCTTAAGTGTTATGAATATCAATGCAAACTGATGGTCAAAATTAAATTTTTATAATTTTATAATTAAAATTTTATGTGCAAAGCATTCTTTTTGAAAAAACTATATTTTTTAAAAATTAATTTTTTAAAATAAAATTTTGCTATATGCACATATACATAACACAAATCAAAATTAACCCCTCTCATATAAATCGATCTATTGCCTAAACATGTGCAACTAATATTTTTATTTTAAATATGTATTTGATACGTCTGCGCGAGTGTGGGAGTTTAGACTGCAAACTTTATATATAAAATTTATTATATTTAGCATGCTAATATTTTTTAAAATTTTTAGGTAACTTAAATTGAACACAACATACATGGCCTCTACCTCTAATATATATTGCCCTATTTAGGACTCAATTGGCAATTAGTCTATAAATTAACTTTTTTCGTAAGTATTTTTAGTAAAAAAATTAAATTTAATTCAAAATAAGTTAGTTGATAACTTAGTTTTTAAGTTAATTTTTTAAAAATTTGATTATTTAGATAAAAAGCTAATTTTTTTATTTTTATTTAAAATGAACAATTTTATTCTTCATATATTTGATATTAATAATTATATATAATTGATAATTATGATAAATAAGTTTGAATAAGATATATTATTATCTTTTTAAAATGGTAAAAATTTGAATAGAATATTCTAAAGGGTAAATTACATTGACTTCCTCCCAAAATTTTTGATAAAAACAAAAAACTCTTATGTGATTTCAAAAATTACACTAATTTTCTATCACATTTAATTTTAATATAAAATGAGCTCAACAATTAAAATTTTCATTATGCTTAACGAAAATATTTTCAAAATCACCCTAACTTGAAATCATTTCAAACCACTTAAAAACCACCCTCCCAACCGCCCCAAATCACCCCCAAACCACTATACAAACCCCCCACTCTCTCTCTTTGCTGTCTGTCTCTCTCCTCCATGCCATCTCTCTCTCCCTCCCTATCCTGTTTGCCCCATCTCTCTCTCCATCTCTCTCTCTCTGCTCTCTCTCATCTCTCATCTCTCTTCTCTCTCTCCTTTCCTCCCTCTGCTTTTCCTCTCTCTTTCATCTCTATCGTCTCTCCCTCTTGGTCGTCTGGTGGCGACGGTGTGGGGGTCGCGCGGTGGTAACAGTGAGGGGGTCGACGACGGTGAAGAGTTGATGGTGGAGAGAGAGAGATTGCATAGAGCAGAGAAAGAGACCAGAGAAAAAAGGTCGGCGATAGCGACAGTGTGGGGGTGATTTTTGGGGTGAGGAGGTAACAGTATTTTTCGTTAAAATTTTTAATAGTTGAGCTCATTTGATATTAAAATTAATCATGAACAGATGTTAATGTAATTTTTGAAACTAAATGAAAAAATTTTATTTTTGTCAAAAATTTCAGGTGGGTCATTGTAATTTACCCTATTCTAAAAATTTATGCTTTAATTTGATTTTTTTAATTAATTTTTTAATTTTTTATCAAACGAATAATTTTGATTGTTTGACATTTCTTTGGCAAAAAGCCAAGGTTGCGGGTTTGAGCCTGTGTTTGTACGAAAAAGTTCTGTTATTTTTTTTTGAAATTTTTTTTTGTCTTTATAATGAGATAATTTTAAAAAATATATTAGTTAAAATTATTTTTTTTAAAAAATTATTAAAGATGAAAATACTAAAAAAAAGAAACTAGAAAGCCTACTAAGTTTTTTTCTGACATATATGAATTTTTTTTATGTTTTGATAAAAAGAATTTAATTTTTTATTTTCACACAACAAGAGGAATGTAAAAAAATATACTCATTTAAATTAATATTAAAAAATATTTACTAAAAATAAAAAAAAATTATAAAAAAATTTAATCCAAACATAAGCTCAGTTTAACTGCATCTATTGATTGAAAATACATAACTAATCGAAGATTGTTAATTTTTTTTTAGATAAGATTATATTTGGTTTAAATAACACATTATTTTACCAATAAAAACAGTAAGAATACGATTGGATTGAAATCTTGTCGGACTTTTGCATACCTATAATATCAGCAACAGTGCGGCCATTAGAGAATCTTCCGTTAGGCAATCCGTTCCCAAAATCAATTCCGTACCAGGGCAAACTGGCCTTGGCGATGCTCTTGGAGAGGTAGTCGTTGTTTCCGACGTCGGAGAGCGAGTCTCCGAAGATGAACTGCACCATTTTGCATTGGCACTCATCGATTGAAACCCCAAGGAGAGTCACGATTATCGTCGCTACCGCCGCCGTTAACCTCCTCATCTTTTACACGCACCACCGCTCCCTCTTTAATTTCACTGAAACATGCGATATATATATGTGGTGCGATTGGAATATTGGATAGATAAAACGTAAGAGTTTTGAAAAGTATTATCCCGGGAGGTTGAATTTTCAGTAAAATTTGAATGTTTGAAATAGAGAGATGGAAATATATATATATATATATATAGAGAGAGAGAGAGAGAGAGAGAGAGAGAGAGAGGAGGAGTTGGGGTAGAGGGGAGTTTGATGAACTAACGGTTGCTGGTTGAAACCTACTCCTGCGAGGTAGTTGCTGCTACTAACCGTGGAAATATTCTTGCGTGATTAATTGCTCATATTTAGTGGCGTAACAAAATAAACTCTTGGTGGTGTTTGAGAATGTAATTTATAAATTATAATTTATAATAAAAATTAGGAGTGTTTAGTAAAAATTGTAATTTATAGTTGAATTTAGGTTTAAATTAGGTTTTTTGTTTAGATTTTTTGAATTTTTGGCTTTTTTTATAAAAAAATAAATATAAAAATATATTAAAAAAGTCAAACATAAACTAAACAAATAAACTTTTTAAGTGATTTTTAAACAAAAAATTTTTTTAAAAAAATTAGTCTAAAAATAGGCTGAGTCTCTGGTAAATCATGTGAGTCTTAACTGAGACTATGTATTTAGAGGTAAATCGTGTGATTTCCAGGGGCATTAGGCAGGGAACTGGACATTATGTCGGGGTATCGGGCAATCAATTAGGCAGGGAACTGGGCATTATGTCGGGGTATCGGGCAATCAATAATTATTCCCGAGGCTTTATTTGGCAATTTGACTTTTACGCAAGTTTTGGTTTTTTTTTAAAATAAACTATATAAATAAAAATTTTGTTTAGTGAATGCTTGTTTTAAGCTAAAAAATATTAAATTAAAAAATTTAACTTAAAGTGACTTTAAGTTAAAAGTTAATTAAAAAATTTAGTTTAAAATTATTATATTTTTTAAACTTATTTATAGATAATTTTATATTTAATATAGATTTTATTTAATAGATTTTGACAAATAAATTTTAAAAATATAATTTTTATAAAAAAATAAATATGCATAATGGTTATAATATTTTTTTATTAAAAATGTATAAAAAATGTATGTATAAAAGCAAAAAATCTATAAGCCTTTGCACTGGTAAACATAACTTTTTAGATTTTTGGACTTTAAAATGTAAAAAGTCCAGTTTAAACTCGGCTTAAACTAATTTCCAAACGTGGCCTTAAGTGTGGAATAAGCGTAGTGTTTGTCAAAACTGTTATTAAATAATTATTTTTTTTATTTTTAACAATTGTTTTTATTATTTTAGTTTAAATTTTTATACTTTAAAAGAATCATCACAAGGGATTAGAAAAATAAAAAATTCTAACTAATTTTTTCTTAGAAAAAGATTTTAAAAATTGATGAGAAAAAATAGCTATTTTAACATAAATTAATTTTAATATTTTTTAAAATTTTGATAAAAAGAAATAACTTTTTAGATATATTACCATGAAAAGTTCTTAAAAAAATTATAGTAAAATAAAAAAAAATATTATTTTCACTAGCTAAGGCAAACACCACATAGGTATAAGCAGGGCTCATCCCCTAATTGTTTTTAAAATATTTATATAATTTTCTTTGGATAGTGATTTTTGTACTTTTTCTTTTTATTTTGGCACTCATTTGTTTGCTTTTATACATGTTGATTTACAAATTTTATTTTTTATTTTTTTGACCTTTAGCAAATTTAGAGTTAATTTGGACATGATTTTGTGCTGATTTTATTTACAGTAATGTTATAGTTATAATTATTACACCACCTTATATGGCAGTTTGTATGCATAACACATTAAATATTATAAGTGATATCATGTATGTTGTTATATTTTGTATATAAAAAAATATCTCAAATATAAAAACCGTGGCTATAAAATTCGATCAGGCAATATATATATATATATATATATATATATATATACAAAACTCAGATAAAATGACTAATATCTTCATCGATATCTCTGCAACAAACAATTTAAAGTAAATTGTTGATAATTAATTTCACATTCAACACTATTCTATTTTGACAATGATGTTACCACTGCTTGATTATGATATTTTACCTCCACATTGCGAGTTTTCAACTTTTTCTCTTTTCAATTTCGAGTTTTTTAATTTTTTAGTATAATTTTGTAAAAATTTAAAAATTATTCATTTTTTTTTTCTCAACCCCTCAAATATAAGCTCAGGTAGTTCTGCTGCTCCTTCCTATAAAGTACATATAGGTGGGATTTTGAGATTTGTTTGGGAGAGTTCACCTAACCTCGGTTACGGGCATTCACATAGTTGGACAATCCTTTTCTCCACCTATATGTTGGCTAACAAAGTGTAATCTCACCCCCAAAAAAAAAAAAAAAAAAAAAAATATTTTTTTTTTAATAAATATTTATATACACTACATTAAAATGTACTTTTTGCGTCAAAATTTTTTGTGTCGACGGTCATAGTTGTCTCTAATAGTACCTTTTACGATAGTTATAATTTGTCGTCTCAAAAAATAGACTATTTGAGACGGCTTTTGGCCGTCGTAAAAATTAGTCGCCAAAAATAATCTTTTGAGACGGTTTTTTTTGCCATCGAAAAAAAATGGTCGTAATAATGGGTTATTTGAGACGGGTTGTTTACTGACGCAAAAAATAAGTATTTTGAAATGATTTTTACCGTCGTAAAAAATTGAACGCAAAAATAAGTTATTTGATATGGCATTTTACCGTCGTAAATAAATGAACGCTAAAAAATAATTATTTGAGACGATTTTTCTGCCATCGCAAAAAAAATGGTCGGGATATTTGCGTCGGTTATTTTCCAACATAACAAGATGGCAGAGAAAATATATTATTTGCGACGGTTTATTACCAACGTAAAAAAATTAAACGCAAAAAATAAGTAATTTGATACAGTATTTACGATCGTAGGTAAATAAATGCTAAACAATAGTCATTTGAGATAATTTTCACGGTCATAGAAAAATATGTAGTAAATAAATTGACGTGTTTGTGTATTTTTATGACGGCCTAAATAATAATTATGATTAGTTTATTTTATGTTATTTATTTATTTTAAATGTATTTTATTTTATTAATTAAAATATTACCCATTAAAATATTATCTTTTTAATTTCTTTTATTAAAAAATTTTAAAAATTAAAAAATTAAAAAATTCTATAAAAACATAAAAAAACTAAAAATTAAAGTTTATCGAAAATAAACTTATAAATTAAATTTATTTTTCTTTATTAATTAATTCAAAAACAACTCAAATACTACCCCTCTCTCTCTCTCTCTCTCCAGACTAACGTTTTCAATTCTCTCAATCCCAGTGCTACCTCACACCCAAGGCTCGGCGCCGCTCTTTATGTCTCTCGCCCTCTGGCTGACGCTCGGCGCTTGTCCTCTGACCGTCCGTCTCCCGACGTCTCCGACTCTGTTCATCTCTTCCGCTCGCCAATCGCTGCTTGCTTGCTCGGTCGCCGCCGCTCGCTTGTCGCAGTCGCCGCCGCTCACCGCTCAGTGCATGGTTTGTTTTGATGGGGGAATTGTTTTGTCTTACTCTTGGTTTTCGAAGATCGCATGTTTCTGTTTGCTTTTATTTTGTGGTTGCATTTGGGTTTTTGGTTAAATGGGTTTTGTCTTCCAAATCTAGATTTATTTTTAGCTAACTAGGTTTTTGCTTTGTGGATTTTGAGAAATTCGACCCTAATTTTGTTTCATTTAATGGAAGAATGGTAACTATTTGTCGCTGCAGTCAGTCTATCTGACGCCTGTGGAAAGTGGAATTTACGTTTTTTGTCAAATTATATATCCATTGACGCGAGAAGTGTTATGTTCTTGATAATAATCAAAATAAATCAAGGGAGGTTGTGAGGTGGATGGGAGTGGGAGTTTGGTTGAGGGCGATGCCTTCTAAATGGCATTACCAGCAATCCCAATCTAGGGGAAGAGTTAATCATAAGAAGCCTATCAGTGGTTCATTTCTCAGAGAAATTCAGGAGACGAGACAAAGAGAAGAATCCTAACAACAAATCCAGTGCTACTGTTGGTAAGATCGGTGAAAAAAAATGGTAATCTATGTCAGAAGCTAAGAAAGCTCCTTATATAGAAGAGGGAGAAGAGAATGAGAAATATGGTATTGTTAAGTATGCGTATATTGAAGCATAACAGAAATTTGAAGTGGATGATTTTCGGTTTTAGGTTCATCTTTTTTCTTTCTTTCTTGGGTCCCACAAGTCAGTTCTTGAGCTCATGTGTGATAACAATTGCTAACGGGAGATTAGGCCATTAGCTACAAAAAGGGAAGTCCTTTGCAGGAACAAACAAGAAAATATACCAACATCAGTAGAGTAGGGAGAAAAAATCTTGAATTTAGGCCTGTTCTTTTCTTATTCACAAAAATAGAATCTTATATGGTTTAAATCATTGTGTATCTTTTGATTTACCATGCTGGGAAATGTGGGCCTCAGTTTACACATTTGCTTGTGCAGTTGCATATCTCTCATACTTGACAATTTCTATCTGCCAGTTCAAGGTATATTTTATTTTTGGTTGGATTCAGTAGAACATTATTGTTGTAAGTATATGTGTTAGTTACTTGGTCTTGGTTAGTAGTGGAAAATGAAAGAAATAAAGATTTTGAATGCCAAACCAAGTCGTGTTGTATGAGATTTTCTTATGAACAAAAAGGGTTTTGTTTTACTTAAATTATTTGCAAAACTACATTCTCGGGGAGTGGGCTGATATTTTCTTATGGACACAAAAGGTGCTGCTTGCTTCTATTCTTCTTCAAGCTTTGATTCAATTTGAGGTTTATATGTAAAAACATCATCCAACCATCCAATCTTTCTAAATAAAAGCTTTGATTTAAATTGAGTTTTATATGTACAACGTCATCCAACTATCCAATCTTGCTAAATAAAAATTTAGTTCTGATTTTTGTCTCATAAGAATGGTGAGAGCATCCATCTTGTGATAAAAATAGGCATCACAGCCTTATAAATGCTTTTGGGTTAGAGAATGATGCTGAAGCCACTGCAACATCGTGAATGCCAGTATAAGTTGAAGCTATGAGTTTTCTTTTGGTTTAGAACTCACCTTACGAAAGGACACTTATGCCAATGAGAACTTCTGCAGGCATTCAGAAGACTATATGAAGCAACTGATCTAGGATGGGTTTTTGCCATCACCAAACATGAACTGGTAAGCCTTCTTATTAGCTTTTAACAGTATTTCATCTACCGATATTCCACCTTATAGGCTGGCATTGTTTTTATGGAAAGCTTGCTTGTACATTTTTTTCTGTTCTTATGCATTGTGCTCAATTATAAACATCATTTGCAGATTGCAACAATTGTTGACGTTGTATATGGTGTTTGGGGTAAATATTGTCTTCAAATAACAGGTGTGTCCTTGTTGCATATCTTATCATAACATTTATCGTTCACTTGGATCTGCTTAATTTTTATGCTTAAGAATCAATATTCCATTTACCAATGTCCAGTTAATGCTTATATCCGTGCAGAGTCTCAGCTTCAATTCTAATTGCGAAATGTGGTCAAATATCCGTGCAATGAGTCTATATTTTTATTTGATTCGGTTCCACTGAACTGACCTGGATACAATTAACTACCTTTGTGAAAAATCTTTGTAATATATGAATGTCAGAAATAGAATGTAGCGAACTACCATTGTGAAAAATCTTTGTAACATATGAATGTGTTCTGTGTGTGTTAAAAGTCCTTCGAGGAGATTGATCAACAATGAAACATGTTCCATAGCTCAGCAACTCTATTATCTTCAAAATTTTGAAGTTAGCTCCAATTAGTGATGATTCCCAGAGTTGAGAGTTACCTCATAACGTAGGTGTAGGCATACGTTATTCTTCTAAGAAAATAAATCAGCCATGGTACACCAAACATTGCACAAAGTAACTTCTAGGCATAAGTGACGTGAAAAGAAACGGAACTCAAAACCGATTTTCGAGCCGAAAGTTGTCATATATTGTAGGTGTAGACATACGGAGTTCTTTTAAGAAAATAAGGTGTGGGCATACGTCTTTTTTCTTATAATTTAAGTTGTGCATGGTCCAAATTTGACAAATAAGCTCGTATTGACACCAAATTTTGTACAAAATAACTTCTAGGCACAAGTGACGTGAAAATTTAATGGAATTCAAAACCGATTCCCGATATGAGAGTTATCACATATTGTAGGTCGCCGTTCTTCTTAGAAAATAAGTTTTGCATGGTCCAAACTTGTCAAATGGGCTCGGATTGTTACCAAACTTTGAGATAAAATTTTTGTTGAGCTTAGTGTGTGGTGTTGTTAGACTTTCTTACATTTTACAAATTCTCACTTTCTTACATGTTTAAATGTTAAACTTTTTTTGTTAAACTATTTAATGTCTTATTTTTTTATTGTGGTTAGGAAGAAAAATATCATTAGTTTGTTTTAATATTCCAAAATTTGATGTGGCGGAGGGAATTGTTGTTACTACAGATCTATTGGAGGATGTTGATGGAGTTGCTTTGAGTTCAAAATTTTGAAAGATTTATGTTGATAAAGTCAAAAAGCGTGACGCACCTATAGAAAGAACTCGTCGAGGTGTTAAGATAGTTAGGGAAGTTTATGGTCATAATTGCTTGGCGATCTTGTGAGGTAAGTTACGAATAAAATTTTATTTGTTGATGGAGTTGCTTTGAGTTCAAAATTTTGAAAGATTTATGTTGATAAAGTCAAAAAGCGTGACGCACCTATAGAAAGAACTCGTCGAGGTGTTAAGATAGTTAGGGAAGTTTATGGTCATAATTGCTTGGCAATCTTGTGAGGTAAGTTACGAATAAAATTTTATTTTTTCATATAATTTTATATAGATTTTTGACTTCATGAATTTGATGTCAAATTTTTTATTCTTTAGGTGTTCGAAAAAGACTAGTTTACGAAGCGGCTAAAGGGGAAATTTGCAAAGCGGTTAAAAGATAAAATCACATCAAATTAATTCGTGATACATTAGTTGTTGAGTTTTTTATTTTGGTTTTATTTTAGTTATGTAATTAAACTTATTGTTAATTGAATTGTTTTGGTTGTAATGATATTTGGTTGCATGAATTGAACGGATAGATGTAATGGTAATATTTTATTTGGCTTGAGAATATATTATATATTTTTGATATTATTTTGTATTAATGGATGTTTAGAATTTTAAATTGTAAATGTTAATTTTTTTTATATATTTTGATAAACAAAAAATATTATAAGTGAAATTGAATTTTTTAATTACCCAAAAAAGAAATTGAATTTTTTGGGATTGTTTAATTACCGGCGTAAATAGAACCTGTTGCAGATAATAATTTTGGCGATGGTATATTTTTACTGCCCGACGCAGAAGAATTCTTTTTGCGACGGTATTGATAGCCACCACAAAAGAAATCATTTTTTAAATGTTTTTGCGACGTTTTTTAAGCGGTCTCAAAAGGTCTTTTTTGCCGATGTAAATTTATTTGGGACGGTAATTTCCGACGCAAATAGTTTTTTGCGACCCCACTATGTACTATCTCATTTTCCGACGCAAATACTATTTTGCGACGGCATATTGACCTTTTGCGACGGAACACTCTCGACGCAAAAGCCCTTTTTTTTTTAGTAGTGATACCCACTCTTATATCTTATACTTGACAAAGTTTAAATTCGATCCCAACATGTCATTTGAAAAACTAACATTCATACCGTTAGGTTAAAGACCACTTTGTAAAAAAAAAAAATTAAATATACCATACAAGATTTTGTTCACACTGAAGATTGGAGGTGGTTGTTTAACCTCAACTTAAGTATTATAATGCAGTGTCGATGTACTTGTGCACATTTAGATCTAAAAAATTTATCCAAAAATAAAGGGGTGGCGAACAGAAGATGATAAAAAGAGAAAGAAACACACCCAAAAAATAAAATAAAATGCAAACTACACACAAAATAAAATAAAAGAGAAAAAAAATGAAGAACAGAGAGAGAGAGAAGAAATGGAAAAAGTGACCAAAGGATAAAAGGGTAATATTGTCAAATTTGACAAAACAAATACTTTTTTTTTTATCAAATCAACCAATTCTCAAAAAGCTAACTTAAAATTTAATTTATCAAATAAGCTACTTGGTTAAAGAAAAAAGTAAAAAAAAAATCTAGTTATCAATCAAGCCTTAATTTATTGAGAAATGCCAAGTTTTTACATTATTTAATAGTTGAAACTATTTCATTATCAAAACTTCATATTTCTCATCTATATTACTAGTAGTGAACTCTTGCCACAGTTTAAAATATTTTATTTATATTATTTGCAACTATTTTTTATTTGCGGAGAAGGTTTAACAAATTAATATTTTTATGTGCTCTTCTACTTCTTTGAGGCTAGGACATTGTGAAGATAAATTTCTTTAATTTGAGAGCCATGTTGTTTAAATTTATATATTGATTTCAATTAATGTAAATTGTGCTCGTCTTTATTTGTTATACAGTTCATTTAATTTAGTTTTATTTCAGTTTATGTTAATTGGGTTATCTTTTATTAATTACATGCATACATTTTTATGTTTATTCACCATTTTATCATATATACATTAATACATACACACAAAAATTCGCTTAGAAAGTATTTAAATATATAAGTAGAGACTAATAAAGAAATATATGTCGTCAAATAAAATATAACAATTATTATATAAATTATAATTGTTTTTTATTAATAAATGTAAATTATTCTTTTAAAATTGTCACAAACTTAATTTAAGTTCAAGACAATGTTAATAATATTATTTTTATTTACTATATCGTAAAAAAAAATACAAGAAAATTGGACCATGTCAAAGTCATTTTCTTCTTGGTTAATATATTGCAACTAAATCACCAAGAGAGAGATTCACTTTTAAAGATTTGTTACTATTTTTCACAATTTGCTAATTTATACTTCCTTTTACTTGGTTTAAGATTTAATTTATTATATTATTCAACCAATTCATATGATGATCACTATATTCAACATTTACATAAACTTCATCCTAGATCTATTTATTTCACCATTTAGTTCTCATTTTGTAAACTGTCATTTCTTTTTTACATGGATAATTGGCCAATTTAAGCCCTCAGAAGATTCACATAATTCCAAAATCTAAACATGATGCAATTTTCTATTGAATTTTAAACTATTGTGATCTTTTTCTTTTACTTGATTATAATCTTTGCAGATATGCAGCTTCGAATTCCTGAAAATTTTTGACTGATATTCGTAGATTTGTAGCTTCCGATTCTTGATTCTGTGGTTGCCTGAACTGATTATTGAGCATTGGTGTTATCATTAATTTCCAACCAATCTATATGAACACACACACACACATACATATATAATTGATCTAGTTTCACTGCACATAGTTGTCGTTTACATCTCTGGCCCCCTAACATGGTTTTTAGATTTTCATTGACATTATGATTTTTTCGTTTGTTATTTTGTTCTGATCAATTTTTTGTTTTGAATTGTTCATTTTAATGCCTAATGTAATGATTTTTTTAATTGATAGTTGTTTTGTATTTTTATCGTTATGATTACCATTCATCATTTTGATTAATTTTCTGTTTTGGATTGGTTCTAATCTAATTGAACTAATTCTACTGCATATAGTTAATATTCGCATAGGGGACTAAGGGGAGGGCCTTAGCACGGCGGTAAAATTTGATTTGAGCATTATGTGTTTGAATCACGGAAACAGCCTCTGCACGCGTAGTAAGGCTGTGTGCATTCAAATCCCGCAGTGTGGGGACCGCCCTATACAGTTGATATTCACATCCTGACCTCCTAACATAGTTTTTAGAATTTATAACATTATGATTATTGTTCGTTATTATTTTTTCTATTCCATACATTCCTCCAATTGTACATGGAGTTGTAAAGTTCAGATTACCTGCTGTTGATCATATACTATATTGAAACTCTAGATTTGCAGTTTTCTCATGAGATTAGTACACGGTATGTCGGTATTAGTTTGTATCTGGTTGTTGCAGATGTGGATAATGATTTGTTGTTTTTCAATTAGAACAATTGGTATTCAAGTTTTTGTTTGTTAAATCTAAAAAATGAATAACATTTTCAAATATCATATGCAACCTTGAAATGCAGCTAAAAAAAATCCTTCTGGTGTCTGTTGGGTTGAATTATTCTAGTTTTGAGGAGTGTTGATGGAAACTGGTTCTCCCCAGAATAATTAGTTCTTTGAAAGAACAATTTCTTGAGACTGTATTCCTTCTACCAGATTTAACTAAAACCAGCACACTTGAGGATATGATGCCCCACTATGATACGGACGAATGGCTTTGGTTTTGTTCCGGTTATGATTTATTATTTTCTGTGAAGTATTTACCAAAGTAATTTCTTATTTCTTATTTTGTGCAATGAGTAAATTAGGCTACTGATAGACCAAGGGATAAAGACCCGGTGAGGTGGCACTAAAAGACTTGAATTACAATTACTATGCTCTTTTGTGACTTTTTTTTTTAATTTTATTTTTCGATTCTGGTTATTGTCTTTAATCTGATCCTGTTAGTTTTAGTTTTTCCGCTTTTGGATTTGTAAGATCTTTACATTTTGAGGTGGTTCTGTGTGTGTTTTTACAATAATTTGAGCTGATTGAATAAGATTATTTACTTCAAGTGATCAATACTTGTATAATTTTCTGACAAAATAAGTTCAGTTTTGAAAGTAAATTGAGTTCTCAATTCTAAATTAATATTTACATTTTAGCTTCATGTGTGCTCATTGCAACTCTTTTCGTTGCCTTTCTTTTGGTTTTTATTTGTTTCATTCAACATGTCAATGGTCTCCTATTATTTATGCTGCAAGAAATGATCAATTCTTATGTTTTATGTATAATATCTTACCCCATTTACCCTAAAAGTTCTTAACAAATTGTTGCAAAAGCGAGTCAGGTCTTTTTGAATGTAACTAATTTTGTTCCACAAGTGAGTCTTTGGTTGCTATCTCCCATTTCGTTGTGTAGTTTAGTTATGTAATGATCTATTGATCGTTTCTTTATTTGTGTGCTTATTCGCTGGGTTTATGTTTTCTCTTGGATCTTCAGTAAGAAATCAGATTTATATAGCTTCCGAGGCAAAGGGCATGTTTCTATTACTTTTTTAAAGAAGTGCTGGTTGTTGTGTTGATCTCCCATACTCCCCCTGCACTTAAAACATACCTTCCCAAGAACAATATGCATTATATCATTGAAGTATAAACATTGATCTGATATTGATTTTAGTTGCAACAGATTTGCCAAACGAACTTTAAAAATTACGTTAGGCGAAAATCCTAACAGTGACGATCTCTACGACATCAATGCCAACATAGTGAAAACCTTGGTTGAGGCTGTTGCTGATAACTGCCCTGATGCCTTCATCCACATCATCAGCAATCCGGTTAAATCTACAGTACCCATTGCGACTGAAGTTTTGAAGCAGAAGGGTGTTTATGATCCGAAGAAGCTCTTGGGTGTCACTACTCTTGATGTTGTGAGGGCAAATACATTTGTTGCTCAGAAAAAGAACCTGAAGCTTATTGATGTTGATGTGCCAGTTGTGGGTGGACATGCTGGTATAACAATCCTGCCCTTAATGTCCAAGACAAAACCCTCGTTAGTTAGTTTCACAGATGAAGAAATGTTGTGGATTTTCAGCACACCAGAATTTCAATTTTGTAGGTCACCTGAAAGTTTTTCCTTTCCTTATGCGTTGCAAGTTCTTTTGCGACAGAGAATATTAGGTGGTGGGGGTTACACCAAATGTTGTAGACTTTTGTTGTTGTTCGGCAGCATGTAGCCATGTAATACTTAAAAAAATCATTTTCAATAACTTGGTGGGTTATGGCACCAAAATATTGATGACATATGAGCGTGTAGTGCTTAAATTGTTCATCGATAACATTTCTCTCTTTATATAAAGCAAGAACGTATATGTGGTAGTAGAGTGCTATTTTTTAAACCATGTGTTACATAGATTCAGGTTAGGTGTTAAATGCAGGTAAAATTTTCGACTCATTTAATTTTATATCCAAAAAGAGAAACGTGACAAAAATATTCATATTTTTAATTTATTTTTTTAATTTTATATGGTAAAATAGTGTTTAAAAGGTACATAAAGCATTTCATGCATAATAAGAAAATTTTAAGCATAATTGATAATTGTATGATAGATTTGAATAATTAAATATGTTGTTTGCGGGACGTCATAAACCTGTTAAAACAAATCTCACAGGTATTTCATATATTTGTAAGACACCATGAACATCTAATACACATCTTCTGTGTAACTGTGTTGCACCTAATTTGATGATCTGTCGCACCTCAAAAACCTCATATTGTGATTTAAACTCATATTGTTTGTGTTATGCCGACAATGCACAACACGCATTGGTTCCTGAACATATTTTGTGAACAGATATTACTATAAATGTTAGATCAATTTTGTTTTTCTATATTAATAAAAAACTCAGCGAGTTCTAAATAATAAAAGAATTCGATCATATAAAGATATTCGATAACCGAGCCCCTTGGCCTGCACAGCAGCGTGTTGTTCGTCTCCGCATAGCATGCACCGCTGGTTTTCCGATATGTTTTCCGATATGAGGTTAATTTGTGAGGTTGTTCCTACCCTACTGAAAGCTAGTTCTTGTGGCTGGGGACTGGTGAGGCAAACAGTCAAATGCCAGAGATTTTACTTGCCAGGTCTGAATTGTACGAATCACTATTTATTACCTAGCAGAATAAACTTGAGTTGGGGAAGGGGTAAGGGTTAACATTCTGCTGGGAAGTTCAACCCTTCATCCCTTTTCAGGTAAGACTTGGAACTGAAGTGCCCATATAACCTTCCAAAAGTACCGAGGTAACAGAGTTTCAAAATGTTTTCTTCATTGAAGTAGCCTTCATCCATAGAGAAATATAGTCCCGGTAATCTTAACCCAATGAGTGATACGGGTTTCCAAGTACCACTATAAATCATACGAAAATGCTATTTATTTACATCGATAATCAATTATCAATTCAGCCACAGAAAGACATAAGAAATGAGACTCTTATTAGGTAAAAGTCCAAACTTTTATATCTATCTGTAATTAATTCGGTGATTTGTTTTTTGTGCCCATAGCACAATTGTAAATCATAATTACATCATTGTCAAATTACAAGACTAAAATAATTTTTCGATACAAAATGGGTTTGGTCCGAAAAGTCTAATGACATTTTCTTTAGAGTTATTTTTCTTTTTGTTCTGAACATTTCACATATTTTAATTTAAGTTCGATTTCTTGTGATGAGAAAACCTAAAAAGTATGTCCGGTCCAAAGTTGAGAAAAAAATTTACTAAAATGGAAAAAAAATCGCAAAAGACAAAAAGGTTGTTAGGTTGGTTTTTTCGTCTTAACATAACTTGTTTTAATTTTTTGTTAAAATTTACTTTTAAATTCCTCATGACAAAAAAAAATCTATAAATTACACTCATTTGGACTAATGCAAAAATGTTTTTTTTAACTAAAAATGAAAAAAATGTATAAAAAAAGATAAACCAAACTCACGCTAAGTTCAAGAATTACTCTGATAGAATAACGAGCCATCTGATATCTTAAACTCCCTGTCACCGGTAGCATAGGAACTTCTGAAACAAACTGCCCTCCTTTAACTAACTATGCAGAGCCAACTGTTTAGCATCTTCAAGTTTAGGACAGATTTTCAAGATGATGAAGCCATGTCTGTCAGCAAGTTAACAATTTCAGAAAACAACATCAACGCAAGTACTACGGTTTTGGAGAAAGATTGCAGTTTTAAATTTGTTCTTCTACTCTCTTATTTCTTTTGGAAAGTGAACAATACCTCACACAAGCCCATAATCTACATATAATCCCCTCCTATTTTGTCAAAAATATCGGTGCAAACAATCTATAGTCGATTGAGAAATGAGGCAGATATGAGATTGAACTTGCATCTTTAAAAAAATAATAAAAAATAGGAGGTTCCTATAATAAACCCTGTGAAGATTCTATGAATCATCTCCTGGAGGGGGGTTGTGGTTTATGGACTAAAACCAGGCTGATGCAGCTCCAAGCCTCCAATTAGTGAACCAACAAAGTCTTTGATTCATTCGGTATTTGGCATCGGCTACAATTCCTCTTGTATTTTTCCATCAAGTGGAAATTGAATTACTTCTCTGCGTTCTTTGGAACAAAATAGTTTTTGAGTGAATCAGATAATGTTCCATGAGATCCATTTGGCTGCAAAACTCTTTGAAAATGAAAGTTCACTTGCATCAGCTAACAGCTTGGGCAGAGGAATCATCTTGCCAAGTTCCTTACCTTAGTTGCTTCGCCAGAGCACCAAAATTAGAGGCCAAAGATAGTTGGCCCCTGAAAGCTTCCAAACCTTGATTACCCCTACCAATAGTCATCGCAGGAGCAGCGCCCTTCTCGGAAATGATGAAACCGGCTGCGATCTCTAATAACAACCTCTCGATCATAAACACCAGATAGCACCTTTGCAAAATTGTGACAATCAATACAGGTCCGGAGATTCTTGGCCACTCTAATTGTCGTACCTGGTGGAGTTGCAAGAATGCCAAAAGCCATGGCCAACTTCTCACTGTGAAAAGAGAGTCTAGTTTCCTTTTCGTCAGTACCCAAATTATGCAACTCTGATGTTACTTCAGCAACATAACCAGCGATTTTCAGTTGCTTTCCAATCTCATCTAGCATCTCGTAAATCTCCTTCACTCTTGAATGTGAAATATCATCGACGACAAACTCATGTACTTCTCCTTTCAATTCAATCGAACTACAGCCCGGTGTGGTTTGGATTCCTTTCTCCTTCATCAATTCCCTCACCTCTATCACCTTCTCCCAATCACCAACTGAAGAATAAATATTCAACAACAGAATATAATCCCCAGCTTCTTGAGCTTTGAGTTCAACCAAATGCTCGACAACACGTTCTCCAAGGGTAACATGACCATGAATCCTGCACGCTCCAAGTAAAGTCCTCCACATTGTAGCATCTGGTCTACCCTCCATTGAAAGTATAAGCTGGTAGGCCTGTTCAAGCAAACCAGCACGACCCAAGAGGTCGACCATGCATCCATAATGATGTATGTTAGGCATTATACTAAATTCTTTGCTCATAGAATCGAAAAACATCCAACCTTCATCAACCAACCCAGAGTGACTGCAAGCGGAGAGAACTCCCGTAAATGTTTGTTCATCAGGGGCAACACCTATTCTCTGCATCTCCCTGAATGCTCCAATAGCTTCTCTCCCATGTCCATGACTCGCTAAACCTGAAATTATAGCACTCCAAGAAACCACATCTTTATTGGGCATTCCCTCAAACACCTGATAAGCCTTATCCACACATCCACATCGTGAGTACATGGCTATAAGAGAATTGCAGAGATTAAGAGCATTCTCATATCCACGTTCTCGAATATAATTATGAACCCGCTCACCAAATTCCAATGCACCCAAGCTGGCGCAAGCCTGAAGTGCAAACAAACAAGTAACATCATCCGGTTGAGACCCACACCGCGCGCTCTGCATCATATCAAATACACCCAAAGCATCCCGGGTTCGACCATTGCGGGTGTGACAAGAAATCAAGACATTCCACGCAACAGTATCTCTTTGGGACATCTCATCAAACACCTTACAAGCTTCACCAAACTTCTGGCAACTTGAATAAAAATCCATCAGAGTAGTCAGCAAAAGGCTATCGGCTTGGTGCCCATCTCTCAAAATCATAGAATGGACTTGTAAACCTCCCAATAACGAAGACATTCTAATACACGACTTGGTAACGAAAGAAGAAGACAATGGGTCGGGAGTCATACCTCCCTGTCGCATGTCCCGGTACAATTTGAAGCCGTCCTGAGGGGAATCGCTCAACGAGTAAGCTCTGATCATCGTGTTATAGTGAGAGATTTTTGGTCTCGGAATTTGAGAGAAAATTCGGTAGGAATAGCTCAGATTGCGGGACGGAGAGAGCGCGACGCCGGACAAGAAGGCGAGAGAGATGGTGGGATCTTGAATGAGGGATGTACGGAGGAGGTGGGCATGGATTTGGACCAAATGGGTCTTTCCCGAACATGATTTTATGAGCGAAATCAATGTCCAATCTCTCTGGGTAGTTGTGGAGAGCGTTTGGGTTCGGCGCGACTGTTGTCGCTTTTGTGAATCTGCCGTGGCTGATGGTTTGTCCAATGGCGGGCGTGGCTGGTTATAGGGCGGTGCTTCGAGTGTAGGTTGATGAAGGTGAAAGGGAGACGCTGACGCGAAACGAGGAAAGACATGGCGATACAATTTCAAGGCAGAGCGACGAGAGCGGTACGAGGCGAGCAGATGTGCAATTGCTCTCATTGACACTTCTTCCTCGCTCTTGACGGGTTGTATCAAGATTGTGACACTCGTTTCAGCGTGTATCAGTTTTGAGGCAAAAACAAGAGTTAATTGATTAGTTCTTTATAATTTTATATATGTAATTCATAAAAAAAATTTATATCATTTACGATTTTAATTGCTAATAGTACGTAGAGCGAATATCTTCTTAAATAAGTATATGTTATAAATATTACTATTAGGAATGGTAATTTTTTTCACTTTGTACTCTGCTTTTGTACATTTTCGTCTTATTATGTACAGATATTTTACATCTCGATAACAAATAAATAGAGATAATATTTGTTCCTTCTACCTTGTTATTTTTTTTTTGCTATGCGCCCGATTACCTAAAAAAATATTTATTTAAATATTAATACATATATAAAATTTATTTTTAAAAAATATATAACACACTAAAAATATAAAAATATTATATTTATTCCTTATTTTTAATTTTTCTTTTTTATATTTTTTATTTTAAATTTTATTGATTTCTATTATTTTTACTCATTACGTAAATCAACAAATCTTATTAGTATCATTCTTTTAAAATTAAAAATTAGTCCATAAATATTCTCGCTTCCCCCACCTCTCCTGCTACTTTCTCGATATATTTTTTTATTTCCACCCCGATAAAACAAGAAATGAGAATAAAAAACATCATTCTCAAACTCATCACACCCTGTTGCCACCTCTATAATGACTATTGTTGTTTTCAGACTTAGTCTTTTTCTTAACATGTTGAGTATATTTCAAAAAATAAAATTGCAATAGATTTGCTTAATTTCTAAAAACTTATTTTAAAAAAATAATTCCAATATTTAACAACTCTTCAACCCGTTAAACTATTTAGATCACGGTTGAAATTGCCAAAAATTTCACCCAAACTATTTATTTTGATAATCAATGGGTTGATGATGGATTAAAACAACTCACTCACCAAAAATAGATTAATTGATAAAATAGATTAATTGGCTATTTAGAAAGAATAATATTATAATGATCATATTACTAATTATATTTGGGTACTGCTTTCTTGTTGTCTTGAAGTTGCTCTACACCTTATCAATTGGACTACTATATACTAACAGTTTTGCCTGTGGGTTGGATACTTTAGCACAATGAGGGAATACTATCTTTAGATATTATAATTATTTTATCTGTTACCTTTTAACCTCTTTAACAATGGAAAAAGAAGTTTGGATCTTTTGGGAATGGCATGTGGTGCTTATGTCATTTTATTAAGGTAACATTTGTTATAATTTTTTTTAAAACTTTTTTCTAGTCATTTTATTTGGTTAAAGGTGGGACAAATCATTACTATTTAACAACTCATTATGATATATTAAGGCTCAAAGATTAACGTGGTTTTATGCCACAATGGAAACTTGTTTACAATTGACAAAATTGGGAAAAATATTAATAATTCGTTTTATTGATTAAAATCCAAATATAATAGAAGTTCTCATAAATAATTCAATTGAAGCTTTACGCCCAATTACCAATTAAATGGTCAAATTAACTGAATGGCATTTCATATTAGGGTTAATTAGAGGCCCTAATGTGGATTTTTAATTATAATTTCGCACTTTGCTCAGTTTCATACTAAAAGCCATTTTCAGTACTTCACTTGCATTGTAAGGCTCCAAATTTCTATGAAAAATGTTACTTATTCATGAAAACAAATTTAGAGTCTTATTTGAAATAAAAATAATAATTTAAATTTAACTGTATGGAGTGTAAGAAGAGCAGGCTTAAGGGTTTAGGGGAGAGAGCTATAACAGTTATACGTATCAACCGATATTATTTAAAACTTTGTAATGAGGCTTCAAATTAATCTAAACCCATTCTTTGCCAAGAATTCAATCCATAGAACTGATTTTCAACTTTTCATAATGTTCAAATTTGGAACATTAAATCAGAAGAAGAAGAACAGCCAAACAAAAGAGACTTCATCTCTTCTTCCTCCTCATCATCATCCCAAGTCACGTAATCATCTTCTGTTGCGTCGGTAATGGCACGGTTAGTGATTGAAGAAGAAGGAGGCTCCATCATTCCCATGAGCTTCCTCTTCTTGTAGTTAGCCTTGAAACATGCTTGCCTCAGCCTCTTCGTTTTGTCCTCAAGTTGGAGATCTGGCACCTCCTCCAACAACTTCTTCTCCTGCTCCAGTATTTCTATGGCGTCCCTCAACCTTCCTTCTGCCCCTTCTCCTTCCTCCTTACCCATTTCCTGCACAACACCATTTCCATATGGATATACACGTATGTATGTATTAGAATTCTAAATTGTGCAATACGTTAATTAGTTCCAAATTCTAAATTACGGTTTCAAAGGGGTTTCGCTATTAGTGATACGGTCATATATAAGCCAATGTCGAACAGTATCAATTAATATATGATAAATATCGATATAAAAGTCAAAAATTTCAATATATATCGACCAATACAAAACATAATGGATAGGACTTAAAACCCTTAGATTACAAAATTCAAAAAGTTTTTGTTGTATCAATCGATGTCGAATAATATCGGTTAGTATATGATAAATATCAATATGAAAGTCGAAAATCTCAATACGAAACATAATGGATATGACTCAAAACTCTTAGTATTACAAAATTCAGAAAATTTTTGTTCAATTTCTAAAGTGAAATTCTCACTAGTTCAACGCAAGTCAAGAAATAGCCCTCTGACATAAGATTTCCATGTAAAAAACACGACAAGCATAAAAAGCCTCTTGTAACATCCATTCTGACCGTGCTTATCTTGTATAAGAAATTAAAAACAGATGAGATATTTTTTTTTCAAGAAATTCCCATTACGAAATAAATACTATTTTTTCTTTTCTATGGAATCAAGTATAATAACTACATACATTCATTCAGTGATACAATTACTAATGGATTAATATTGAAGAATAGCATTCGATATATTAATAAAATATCAACATCACCCCTTGATTTTTAAAATCCTAAATAAATGTGTATAAAAATACATGAATGTATATAAAAACTAAGATTTTTTAAATATTAATCATTACGTATCTGACTTATACATAATGGAATTTTAGTTTTTCGATATCAACTTCTACTACCGGTTGATACTGCTCAATATTGACAATACATGCCCATATTATCGATATTAATAAGCCTCCCAATACTGCAATTTAGGATCCTAATAAAAATAGTGGGATGTAGTTAAGAAGGGAACCTGCACATTCTTGATAAGGGTTTGGAGGCTCATCAATTTTCTATGAGGCCACCGACGAATACCCAATTCCCTACACCTTTTCTTCAAGAGCGTCAACCCAACGTTGAGTTCCTTTGCCGCCTGCGTTATTGGCATATAGAAGTGTTGAGAGATTGTCTTTCGGGACAAAGTCTTTGAACTGCTGCTTCTCTCTTCTCTGCAACTATTATTATTAACCTTATTCTCTTCTTCAGCAGATTCCTCAATTGTTTCCCCATCATTATTATCACACAACAGTAATGGCGGTTGGCTCTGAAGCTCAAATTCAGTAGTAGTAGTAGTAGTGCTCATTACATCGTTCCATACTCCAAACCCATTTCCATAATTAAACAAGAAATTCTCTGCAAGATCAACAGTGAAACCAACTAACAATTAAGAAAAATAGGAAAGAAGATCAGTGAATACAATATCCGCCATTACAATGCTTATCAATGTATCAAATGATAATATTTAATATTTAACATTTAATATCGGTTAATTTATGACTATATTATTCATATATATAAATACATCTTTAGATTTAGCAATTGAGAACTCTAAAGAGATCACCTTGGATTGGACTTGGGCTGGGTACAACATCCAAGGAATACCAAGGGTCTGTTGTGATTGGGAAGCTCCCCATCAATGGCAAAGCATCGAAAACAATCTCTTGTGTTGGAAGATCATAGTGACAGTCCATTGAAGAAAACCAACTTCAAAAGTAGAAAAAGGAAGAGAAATGAGAAGTCCGAAATATGCTCGATTTCTCAAAAGAAAGAATACATAGAATAAGAGTACAAAAACTCTTTAAGAAGTTCGATCTGTACATTAGTAAAACAGTTCAAAGAAAGAACTGATAAGTTGAATCGTAAAACAAGGATCTAACTTTGTGGAAGAAAGTACATCCAAATTACATATTTTAAAGATAATCAAGAACTAATAAGAGAACTAACATGATTATATTTTATGAATTTGTACAAGAACTAACTGGAGAATGGTCAAAGATAATAGAAATTATAAACCCTAATGTTGCGGATTACCTGAAGTCAAGCGGGGGTAGTTGGGTTGGAAAGGTAAACGTTTGTTCGTCTTCTTGTTTTGCCATAACTTCATATCTAGACCATTGAGAGAGAGAGAGAGAGAAGATTCTGGTTTTTTGGAGTCCACTAATGGCGGAATAAGCAAATTATCAGGAGAAGGAACAAAAATAGAGAAATGGAGAGAGAGGGGTTACAGAGGGAGAGAAGACGATGAGGCAATTTATATGGGAGAGAGTAGAGACGACGGATTGGATATGAGAATGCAATTATTAGTGACTAAAAACGTTGGAAATGGTGCGCCGTCTAGTGGATGAAACTGGCCAACTCATGCATGCACGAATGAATTATCATCATTGATTATTGTGTTTGTGAAGAGAGAGAGGGAGAGGTTTTATTTAATTTTTTCTGTTTTCTTAAATTTTTGTTTAGTTTTGGTAATTTTAAAGCTTTTAAGTATATAAATAATAAAATTATTTTTTAAAAATTTTGAGTTGATAATTAACAATTTAATATGTATCAGTGCATTTAATAAATTTTGTATTCGTTTTACTGTTCATCTTAATTAAAAAATTATTTATACAAATTTGGCCAGTTAGGAATGAGAATCAAACTACACTGAAGGAGAATATTAAAAATATAAATAATAAAATTGTTTTAATTTTAAAAAATGTAAGCTTTGGGATAAATTTATAATTAAGAATCTAATATTGAGCGAGGGAGGTAGTTTCAAATTATTGATTTTTATCAAGTTAATGGCTGGCTGATTGTTTCAAATCTACGGAAGTTTTGATGTTAATTTGGCCTTCCTTTCCTTTTTTTTTCTTTTTTTTCTGTGCCATTTGACTGGATTTAATGCAATTCGAATCAAACTACACTTCGACTCTAGGGTTAGATAAAACCCTTGGGGAGTATTTAAACTCTGTTTTAGTTTTTTTTTTTCCTTATTGAATCAACTAGTTGTATACTTTTTGAACATTAAGTTTTGATCAACGAATTTTTACAATTATTTTAATTATCCAGGTTTATGACGAATGATCTGTGCCTTTTTAAGATAGATTGTGTTAAGTTCATGATCAGATATCATTCGGTAACTCAGTTTGAATATGTAGTTACTACAGGTTTAGATTGAATCTTGTAAAAGAAAATTAAACTTAACAGGATTTGAAATATTTAAATTTGGTGAATTTGAAACTCTAAGGTGTTCTCTCCATTAATTAAGTCATTTAATTTTAACTTTGGTTATTTATTTTTTGCATTTAATTGATTCAAACACCAATTCTTTAATTAATAACTTGATTAAATTTTTTATTGTGAACGCATTGTGACTTAGCTTTTTTGTTCTTGTTAGAATAATTCCTGATCTTAACTATAATTATACTAAATAATAATTTTTATTAAAAAATTTAAATAATTATTTTTTATGCGATAACGACCATATCAATTATGCATGTGTACTTCTTGTATTTTTCCCATTTTTCTCATAAAACTCTGTATTTTTCGTTTGTTAAAGGGTGCCCCATCATTACACAGAGCACAACAATTTTATCCTCCCAAAATTCCCCATGCCCAAGAGTAAAATCATTATGCCGGCTAATCTGTATCTTGTTGGTACATTTAGTTTGTTTGAATTATGAATTTGTAAAAGAAATAGAAAAGATTAATAAAAAGTTAAATACGTAAATGTAATTATTTTTTATTTTATTATCTTTAATATATATTTTTCTTCTTATCTTCACTTATATTTGTGTTACGCAAATAGTTTAAGAGTTTTTTATATTAGAGGTTAAATTTTATTTTATTCATGTATTGGTGAATTTGATTCTGCCTAAAGATACTATCAAATATAATTTAATGATAACAACATAGCTAATGACGATGGTATAATAATAATGCGAACATTAAAAAAAATACTTCAAGAGAAAGACATATAATAAATAAATTTGACTTAAAAATAGATATTTGAAATATGAATTTTTCTTAAAATGTCCTACATTTTTAGCCATATTGCATATATTTTATGCATGTACAAACTTTTAAAAAGTATGCAATATATTCTTATATAAATATTTACAGAATTATATGAGTTCGGGTGTAAATTGAGATTGGGAACAACAGACTCGTCTTCTAATACAGCTCGCTAAAAATTACGTTTGAACAGTTTATGAATGTCTTCGCAATAGACATGATTTTAGCAAAGGTGATGAAAATGTGAACTCCTAACCATTTATGCGTTGAAGAGACCAATTCTTATTTTGTGCTGAAGCAATTTATAAAGCATAGGCTAAAAGAGGTGAAATCAAAGAACATTACTTGAATACTATTATAGGTACACGTGAAGAAATTATCAAAATGGCTGTATGGGACATTTTAGCTATATAAAATTGTCAAGTAGGATATTCTTCACTAAAAAAACCATGAACTATTTTATTACATAGATTACAATGCAACAACACTGGTCGTGAATAGAAAACAAAATAAAAGAAAAGAAAAAGGAGGGGAAAAAAAAAAGATTTTACTCATTGGATGAGCATTAAGCAGTTACTTGGGCTAATTTTGTTTTGGGCATTGAATTGAAGTGTATAAATACAAATCATTATCACAGATAGTGATCATAACTGAATTAAATTATAGTGATCACAACTGAATTAAATTAAAATTCATTCACTCATCATTCAAGGTAACTGTTGAGGCGATTACAATAAAAACATGTTAATTTATCATTCCTATTAATTTCTTCCCTTATTGTAAATTTGTAATTGAGTGGAGGTAAGTAAGCTCAATATATCAAGCTCAAATCCTTTACTTATTTATCTTAATGTACTCTCAATCATAGAACTGTGCCCATTATATTATGAATAAGTCTACTAACACTAAAAATTTTACTAAAATTCTCTACAAAAAGAGAAAAAAAACATTGAGGACTGCATTTTTATACACATCTAGTACAAATTTAAAAATTGTCCAGTCTTTTTTTTTTTGCAGTGCACAATGTTTTTAGTAAGATTGTTAGTAAACTTTTTAGTATTAGTAAACTTAGGTCTTGTTTGGTAGCTTGGGTTTAAGCTAAAAATCTTATTTTAAATTACTTTAAGTCAAATAAGTAAAAAATTGGTTTAATGAATTTTAAAGATCGTTTAAAGTCAAAAGACAATAAGTCAAAAGACTAAGCAAGGCTTTAAACCCAAAAGAAGTTAGGGTATTTTTTTATTTTTACAAAAATTTATATCCAATATAGATTTTGTTTTATAGATCTACGATGAATAAGTTTTAAAAATATAATTTTTATATAAAAAATAAATGTCTCTAATAAACTTAGGATATTTTAAAAAATATAAAAGTATTTTGGGTAATGAAAAAAGACAAAAAGGCCAATGAGTGTCAAATGAAACTTTTTGACTTTTTTGAGCTTTAAACTAAAAGAATTTACGCATGTTTGATTGATCGAATTAGATATATTATTGAATTATATATTTTATGTGATTATATTTTTCTTGTTTAAACTCAACAAGTAGTGAGAAGATTACGAATTTATTGAATAATTAATCCCATAATAAGTGAGATATATAATACTTAAGAGAATATAGTATTAATAATATATTCATTGCTAGTCCTCTAAGACTACTTATCAAGTGAAATTATATATTCTTTTATTCTTAATTCGATCAATCAAGCATAGTCTTTAAATCCAAATTTAAGCTCATTGCCAAAAGAGATCTTACTCTATATGATATGTCCTTACTAGTTTATGGTTAAAGTGAGGAGGTTACAGCTCTTTCAAGTTTAATTAGACTTATTTGTGGGCAAATAGTATTGATAAACATGAAGTATAGACATAAAATAAAACCGTTCTTTTTTTTTATTTATGCATGTAATTGGTTACCACAATTATCACAATTGTTAGACCAATTTCGAGTTTTCCCCAAGCTTCATGGTGTATGTCAAAGTTTATCAAAACAGCTTTAACTTTTTTAATTTTTTTCCCAACATTCAAACCAATTTATTTATCACAACTTTTTCTCTTTTGTTTGATGTCTCAAGGTGTCCAAGAGAGTTTACCGCACCTTGAATAACCCATTTTGATTAATTTCCCACATTGTTTTCACCTTGGTTCAACCTGCCTATAAATTAGGATCAACTGTCCCAAGCAAGCCTATTCCAAACTCATGGACCAAGACAAGATTTTAATTTAACAAGCCAATGATTCTTACAATCTATTAAAGAGTAGATATTAAATTTTTAAAAAAATATATTTTGAAATAGAACCTATACCATCTTGAAATATTTAATATCACTATAATTATAAAATCTTCCAAAACTTAAAAAATGGCGGCCCCTATTCGCCCCTTGGGTCGTCAATGCCCAAACTGCTATCAAAATAGGATCATCTGCAATGCATTTTTTGTGCAATGCATCAATCCAAGGGTTCATAATGCACAAAACTGGTATACAAATGAGCCCTTGGATTGATGCATTGCAAACAAAAAAGAATTGTACAAGATCCTGGTCCACAGGTATCAGCCCCTGATTGTTAGCATAGCCTAAACAGTAAACATCACTATTACAAGCAATAAAAAGGCACACATGTGACTTCAAAATAACTTCAACAACTAGGCATTAAAATATTCAAAACTGGATATAGCAGTAGCTTTGATTTGAGTAGATGAAGGAGAACAAAAGGACAAGCTATTTGTTTCATCTTCTAAGACTTACAGATAAAATCCTACAACCAAGTCAATCCCACCTCTCAGATAGAAACAGGGACAGCACTTCAGTTTCTTGACTTACCACCTCTTCCACGGCCACGGCCACGGCCATGGCCATGTCCGTGCCCACCTCGTCTTCCACCACCACCGCCGCCACCGCCACTTTTTCCTCTGTGACCTCTACCACCACCACCCAATGCCTTGTTGACATCAGATTTTATTTGCATGTTTTCGGGCAAGGGAAGTATGTGGTCCACGCACTTCCTGAAGCTGAAATCGTCGACAGATTCGTCATTCCTTAGGAGGAAGAAGCAGCGGCTTTTCCACTGGGGATGATAACGGACTTGGAAAGCTGCAATCCCTCCACCAATCTTTTTGTCTGACTCCAGATGACCCTTCTTAAGCAAGTCTAGCAACACCATGTGCTCATACTGCACACACACAAGCATGGAAAAAAAATAAGTTTTAAGTAAAACCATAGATGGGAAGTTGAGCAGCCTGAAGCTGGCTCCAAATTGAGCAAAAAAGAAAACATGCAATCAAGCCCTAATACATAATATTTAGAAGTTCAATTCAGAAAAAAAAAACATAGTATTTAATTCAGATTTGCAGATGTATTTAACTAAAAGCATTCCAGTCTATGTTTAAGTAATTTGTTATAAAAGCCAAAACCAAACTTCGGGTAACAATTATATTATGCCTGTGTTTGGCCTGGCTTAAAAGGCAGGTTTTTTGGCTTTTTCTACAAAAAAAAAAGCCACTTGGTTTGTCTTAACTTGGCTTTTCGACTTTTTTCTCTCACAAAAAAGTCATGATTTGACATCTACTTTTACCCAAAAAAGCCAAAAAGCCACTAAAAAAAGCTAGTTCAAACACAGGCTATATGGCTCCTCATATAAAGTGAAAAAACAAGTTTCAAATTATAGAAGTTTAACAAGCAAGGTAGGATACTTTCCTCCAATATACAAGCACAAACACATATACATTTATAATAGCAACACACAACAACAAAATGCACTAAACTACACCGTATACATCCAACTTAAATAAGACTTCTTTTAAAGTATTAAAAACTTCCGAATGAGTGGACAGACCAAACATACGAAGAAATCTTCAAAAGCTTAGAATGAGTGGACAGACCAAACGGACCAGACCAAACTTATGAAGAAATCTTCGAAAGCTTAGGAGACTGATCGCAAACCATAAACAACACTAGTGAGAAGCAGAAGAGTAGTATAGAAATAGGCGGTAGATAATTACAGTGATTTTCTTGCATACGACACAAGCGTTAGGGATGTATTCACAACCAAAAATGAGATGCTCATCCCTCAAACATGTGAAAATAGAGGATCCTCATGCAGATTCCCTCAATGGCAAGGCAGTACACATGAAAAGCAGCTTAGCAGTCATTCAACCCATTATTGATTTTGATGGTTATTGATGAAAAAGACACCATGCATGGTGCCCAAAACAAATGTCAATTTGGCAAATCGAGCAACAATGACGGGTGAAAATAGAAAAGAAACACTGAAGTACCATTCAGAATGTCATAACCTTATGGACATTTGAATTTGGGGAGGCTAGCTCTTAGTTGAATGATCCTATTACTGGGGTGGCAAATTTGCTTCCGATCCTCGCTCTCGCAAGTAAAAATTTTGTAAAAACCTTGCTTCTATCGATAAAGAATATCGCTCTCAATTAGAATGAAACCTCTCAAACATATAAATTCCAAATAAAACAAAAAAAACTACGAAATAAGATAAAATTTATAGAATTTTATAAGATTACAGAATAAAATAAAATTAAATGTGTTCTAATACTTTATATTTACATAATATTTATTTATATATACAAAAATTCATATTTTAACATATATTGCAATTAAGTAAAAAAAAATTCTCAAAAATATATAAAATATATAAACGCTCCTATAAGTGCTCTTAACTATAGACTTTTCTATATGCTCTCACTCTCCCGCCCCCGATTTTGCTCCCACTCACATTCGTGCAACTAAGGGCTAGGTGTAGAGTTCTCGGGAAGCATAGCGGGCACTTTAGTGGCAAGAGAGTAGCATCAGAGATGCTCTGCACCCCCCCCCCCCAGAGAGTTGCAATGGGGAACCAAAGTCTTTAGGCTTGCTGAATGAGAGTGGCTTCTTACTTGCATTGCATGGAAGTAGATACGCTGTTGTTTACCAAAATAAAAATTGATCTCCTTCGAAAGGAAATTTTCTTCGAATTACTCAAGCGATTGCGTACGGATTCTATGCCTTGTTTCAGGATTTTACCAGAAAAAGCCACATAAGATGATATCAAAGTAATAAAATTGAGATTTTATTAATTTCGATAGAAAACCAATTACAGAAGCTCCGATCTACTCCTACGAAAAGAGAAAATAAAAATATCCTACATGCTCATCTATAAAAGACAAGATCTCATTTCGAGCAGCTGAATCGATTAGCAAATCAGTTACAGGCATAGGATATTCATCTTTTGGGCTTACTGTATTGAGATTTTGATAATCAATACAGACCCTTAATTTTCCGTTCTTTTTCATGATTGGGACTATATTAGATAACCATTCGACGTATCTGGTTGTTCTAATAAATCCTGCTTTCAACAATCTCTCAATTTCTTCTTTTATTAGAAGAACTACTTCGTTACTCATTCTCCTCGATGGTTGTTTATGAGGCAAGAAATTAGGTTTAATAGGTAATCGATATTTTACCAAATTCCTATCTAAACCTGGCATTTTTTCATATTTCCAAGAAAAACAATCTTTACAATCATGAAGAAGACTAATAAGTCTATTTTTCATTTCTGCATTTAGTTCAGAACTCACATAAACAGGTCTAGGATCATCACAAGATCCTAAATTAACCTCGTCTAATCTATCCTACACTTCTACATGATCATCATCTAACTTTACAGGTGCAGTTGTAAGTTCCTCTATAGACAAGTTTTTATAATTGTCTGGGCTATCATCTAACACACATTCAGCCCAATTACAATTGGAATTGTCTTCCTCAAGAAGTCTTCTTTCGAGAAAAACAAGTAAAGTCTTTGAAAAATAGACCTAATTGTTTCTTCCTCTTTCATTCTAGATTCACATTCCCTCGTATCTTTTCTCATCAATTTCGGTTTTAACAACAGGCCTCTTGATTATAGTAGGCCTTGGAAAATTTTGACTGGCATCCTTAAATCCTTCTTTCATCACATGCAGCAATTACTCTCCAAACATATTAGAATTTCCAATCATCTCGAACGGTAAACTTTCTTCAAGGTTGTATAATGGTGCTTCAACATTGTTGGTTTCGGCAAAAAATGGATTCTTGTCAGCCCAACATATTTCCATGTCTTTGCCGCCTTCCTCATCTCTTAAAAAGATGAGAGCTTGGTATATGGATGATGGGATACATCCATTAGAATGTATCCAATCTCAACCTAAAAGCATATTATAGTTTGAAGACGAATCTACCACAAAGAAAGTGGCATTCATCTTTCTTCCCTCAATCGACAGGCGTAATGCTATGACACATCGCGTTGATGAAGCTCCTCCAGCGAAATTACTCACTGTAACTTCTGATGACAGTAGATCACTTTCCTTCTTGTCTAACACCTTCAACATCCTTAACGGTAGAATATTAACTATAGCTCCATTATCAATTAAAACTCTATTCACATTTTTTTCTTTGACCACAGCGGTAACATACAATGGCTTCATATGTTTTATCAAAACCTCCTTTGGTGCTTGTATTACCACTTGAGATTTTCCTGAACCATCCTTCTCAATGCCTATAGTTCGTGACAAAGGCATTCTTTTCCTCGCTTCTTCTATAACAACAACAGCTTCTGACCTGTCTTTAACATCTCCGTCAAGACTAACAAGTTGATTTGGTTTTTCTTGAAATATTTTTGGCAAAATCAAAATCATATTACAATCGACGTTATATGAGATCAATCCAAATTGGATTGCTGCTTCTAATCTTTCTCTAAAATCACTTGAATCGTCTGAATTCTGGCTGTGTTTCTTCTCTGGTTTCCTATCTTCATCCATATCTGATGCCTTAGTTGACTTTGGTTCATCATCGTCAAATAATAATAGCTTTTTAACCTCTTCGAGCTTCTTTGCCAATGCTTCCTTAGTAGAGTTTCGTTGCCCCCAAGCCTTTTGATCAGGCTGTTCATGATTTACGAACTTGATCCCTTCTCTGGTCCATACCATGTTTGGTGCCGATAGAGCACGAGAGGGTGGGCTTCTTGGATAATTTGGATGTACATCTAGTAAAGTTCTAGCAGCGAATTTTCTTTGCAATCTTCCCTTCTGAGTTGTGATTGCCGGAGTATACCAATTTTCTGGAGATGGAAATTTTGGGTGTCTCACTCTTCTCCATCGATCATTGGGTAAAACTGGAGGTCTAACCATTCTCCTTGGCTCATCAAAATGTTGATTGTTCTGAACACTTTGCCAAGGTGTTGGTTTCCCATGGGGCCTTGAAACTGGTCTTTTTCTTTGATGTTTCGTCTCTTGAGTGCCAGACAAACATGGGATAACAGGGTTTCCTTTCCATATGAATGGTCCATCGTGTAATCCATAATCTACTTCTGGACCAAAAATCCCAGGGTCTGGTCATTCATATATTAACTTAGCTCTATTGTAAATCTGCAGATCTCCTCCTCCCATTGTATTGAAACGAAGAACTACCTCTGAAAAGCCAGTTTTCATTTCTTTTTCTGCAATTTCGATTTCAGCTTCCTGCACTGACCTTCGACATCTTATACATATATATTTTTGTTCAACATGTTTTGGCATTTTTGCTTTTCTTTTATCAGACCTGGTTGGTTTTTCTTGTTGCATCACTTTATCTTGCACAATTACACTGGGTAATTTTCTAGCAGCCTTTCCTAAATCGGCTGTAATCATGTTGATGTTCAGCATATCAAGAAATGGATCACTATCCACTTCCATCACCTCTTTTCCTTTCGCATACTGCAGCATTCCATTCTGGATTAAATCCTGTACGACATTTCGAAAAATTATGCAATTATTAGTAGAATGCCTAAAAGAGTTATGCCATTTGCAATATTCTTTACCCCTCATTTCTTTGTAAGGTGGGATCGTATGGCCATTCGACAAGATTATGAACCTTTGTTTCATCATTTCGTCGAACAGTTCATCTGCTTTCGATAAGTCAAATGAATACTGTCGCAAAACAAATGATTGGTTCTTCCTGTTTAGCTGTGTTGATGGCATATTCAGAGGCTTTTCAATTCGCTGTAATGTATCACATATAATTGGTGTTTTCCCAATAACTTGTGCAACATCTATTTCTACATCTCCTTCTACCTCCTGATAATAAGTCCCTAAGGCCGTGGATTTCCTTTGCATTTCTTCTTTCAATAAACTTTCATATCTAGTTGCTCTTGAAGCTAGTTCAAACAGATCTTTAAATTCCATCCCTTTGAACTTTTTCCGTAGTTCAAAATCAAGCCCATTTTGGGCTAATTTAACTACCTTAGTCTCAGGCAAATACACATGACATCTATTCCTAAGTCTTTTAAATTTACTAATAAATTGTTCGGCTGTTTCCATCGAATTCTGTCTAATTTTGGCCAAATCAGCCATTGTTACTTCAGATTCAGTCCTGAAGAATTGAGCATGGAATTGTTCTTCCATCTCTTGCCATGTTTGAATTGAGTTAGCAGGTAAGTTAATGAACCATGTAAATGCTATTTTGGTCAATGAATGTGGAAATAGTTTCATTTTGAGATAATCGCTTCCACCAACTTCTCTATATTGCAAAGTGAAACGACCAATGTGCTCGATGGTCGACTGACCCTCTTCCCCCAAAAATAGGGTAAATTCAGGTATTTTGTAATTTTTAGAAAAACCTAAATTGTCTACTCAGTATGGATATAGTTTTCGAAACATAAGTCTTTCAGTTCTTCGAAGAGTAGGACCATATAAATCTTGCACAACCTCTGCAATTTGTTCCCTATTAAGGACAAACTGTTGTCCAATCATAGGATTAACATTCATTAGTTGTTCAATTGGAGGAATAGGTTGTTCAACCCTGAATGGATCCACCACTTGTGGATTTTGGTAAGGTGGATCTACCACAGGTGGAGTCAAATAAGTTCCTAATGTAGGTCTATTTGAATTAAAAGGTCTATAAGCTAGTAGACCTATTCCATGAGGATTTCTAAGTTCGTAAACAGGGTTATAATATGTCTCTTGTCCTTGAGAGATTTTGGGTTCGAACATAGGATTATAACTTACCTGTTGCTGCGAACTCCCAACTTCTAGAGCCATCAATGGCTCTTGTCGCTCTTAGTTTATCCGTACTTGTGACACGTTTGCATGTATCATGTCATTTGATGTTGATCCTAAAGGTGGTGTCACTGCTTCAAAACTCTTGATGATCTTCTACATTGCCACTATTAGATCTTGATCTTCTACTCTTGGATTACTGATTATATCAAGCAATTTTGGATTATTGAGAGCCTCGATCACTTTTTGTCGCTCCTGTATAGAGAACCTTTCTAGGTTCTTTAATTGCCCGTTTGAACCATTTGATTGGTCCAATTCATTTGCGGCACTGTGAGTAACCTCTGTAGAGGCTACACCTTCTTGGACTGCTTTATCCTTACGTGTTTGTACCATTTTGTTTTTCTGACTTAGTATGATATCCCACCGGGCATGCCAAAATTTTGTTTACCAAAATAAAAATTGATCTCCTTTGAAAGGAAATTCTCTTCGAGATACTCAAGCGATTGCGTGCGGGTTCTATGCTTTGTTTCAGGATTTCGCCAAAAAAAGCTACAGAAGATGATATCAAAGCAATAAAATCGAGATTTTATTAATTTCGATGGAGAACCAGTTACAACAGCTACGATCTACTCCTACGAAAAGAGAACAGAAAAATACTGGCGGATTGCCAGTTTGTGTGTGGATCCCCTTTGCTTCATTGTGATCGATCATATTTATACAAAATTTTAATAATTGTCGGCAACTTCTAATAACTGCCTTTGAATTGCAACACATGGCTCGCAGTCTTTTATCCACATCTCATGATTCCAGAACTTCGGGTTGCCACTTGTCACGTTTGCCTTGAAACGTCCCTCAACTGCTGTGGTCGTGGAGCAGTTATCATCATACACGTTCCTTAACTTTCGTGGTCATGCTTCAACTGCACAGAATAACCTGTAAATAGGACAGTTATCACAAACGTGTGTTTTATGTTTTTATTGTGACACGTGGCTTTTAAAGCAGTCAGCCCTTTAAATCAATTCTCAGATTAACGTTATCTTCATAATCCAAGAATTAATTTCGATAGAGCGATCTCGAAAGAAATCAGCTATTGAAACCTAAAAAGTCTCTTAACGAATTCCCTTTCATTCGATGGGTTATCATTTTCATAACTTTCGACAGGTATACTTAACCCTTACATTTATTATTAATGAACTTATTATATGGGTTAATGATTCTATAACCTTCGATAGATTAATTTAACCTTTACTATTTATAGGAATATAATATGGTATAAATATTTCGATAGACTATCATAACCTTTGTCATCATTACTAATAATGTTTATTCGACGAACTAATAGTTTTCACAACCTTGGATAGATTATTTTGTCCTTTGTTAATAATAAACCTTATTCGACAGGCTAGCTATTTATAACCTTTGATAGGTTAACTTATTCTTTGCCATTATTACCAATAAGGCTTATTCGACGGGTTAACAGTTTCATTACCTTTAATGGGTTTATTTTATCCCTTGTTCTATTAGCAACAAGCCTTATTCGATGGGTTAACTATTTATAATTTTAAATAAGCTAATTTAACCCTTAATATTTATTATGAATAAAATGTAGTGTAAACAGCTTTATAGAGGGTTGGGCCTTGGAGACCAACTCACTTGAGCTCATTTGCATCATGTGATTGAGAGGAGAAAAGGGGATGGGTGGCTTCCTTTTGTGGCATGAAAATCTGAAGGTAAATGCTCTACTGAGGGTGGCACCAAAATCCAAGGCCTCTAGGGGGAAAGGCAACATGCTCGAGATGAGATTGTCTCAACAGAGCAAAGGAGGTGCTTCAAGCTGTGTCTGTGTCCTGCTCTCCTTAAGTCTATAGAGAGGAACACACAGTGTCTTTTCCCATCATGAGACATCCTAACCCTAAATGGTAAGTAAGGGAGGCCCATTGATTACTAGCATGGACAAGAAGTCACTAAGCTGCCAATACTGCACTATATATCTAGCAGAAGACTATAGGGAAAAAATTTGTGAATTTAAGTCATCTAATATGCCAATGACAATCCAAATTGAAGAAAAGCTTAATTTCGAGTAATTGTATCCCCACAGTTGAAGCATCAAGAAAGTTGCCTTTATCAAGATGGGCATTATATACAGGCATACAACCGTTGTTTTCTTTTCCTACATGCATGCAAATTCTCTACCAAAACAGATAGATTATCAATGGTTAAACCAAATTATATCAAATTGATTAAGCTCAAATTCAAACACAATTCAAACAAGCCATATGAGATTACAAACAATGCAAACACTGAAATTACTTACAGTTTGAAAGACATTTCAAAATTCTGGTCACAGAGTACATAATCACATATGCAACTAAACTTAGCCAAATCATAATCTAGGAATGGAAATCGGTGGGGCAGGGAAGATTGGAGAAATGGTAGGCGCGGGGTAGGTGCAGGGACATAACGGGGATACTTAATAAATCTTTAAAAAAATTATAGTAATGGGAGTTAGAAATAAATGGTAAAAGAAAAATAATGATTGTTGAACAATTAGAATTAAAATGATGAAAAATAAAAAATAGAGAATAAAATAAGACATAAACGCAATAGTCTTATATTTTAGTCTTATCATATTTTTAAAAACTAAACTTTAATATATCTACACTAATTGAAAAAGTGAGAACTCTCATTTGATGTGGCTGAAGTTATGCCCATTTTTGAATACCAATATTACTGGTATTTAGTTTTCGAAACCAAAAACACCCTCAATTGATTTTACTCCATAAACTTTTCCTTAATTATTTCATTTAAGAATTAAACCTGCTCACAATTTTAAAATTAAATTATTTTATTATTTAATTTTTTAAATTTATGTAAATCTTTAAATTCACACTTGCATATGTGTGCTCACCGCTAATATATATAATTACAAAAATATTTAATTTACATAATCAAGAATAAAAAAAATAAGTGTGGGAAACAAATACATTTTTTTATCGGGAACAGAGAAACCCATTTAATTTTAAGCATACAGGACAAGAGAAATTGTAATCTCTAATCACAATGAGAAAAGCATAATCAAAGGAAGGAGATAAGAGATTGGCCAGCATAAATTGCTTGCATACATTAGCATATATTTACCTTGTTGGCATTGAGATTGGGAGGCCATGAATGGAGTAACTTGTAGAAGTAATCAAACATCTCCACAGAAGACCCAAAACTCTTCGGGCCAACGGTTACCCGACCCGATTCATTATCGTCGTCGGCTCCCCCCGCTTTCTCCTGCCGCTCTTCCTCGGCGGACGTCTCCGCCTTCTGCTTCTTCCCGCCGCCGCTCTCCTCCTCGGTCTCCTCCCCTTCCTCCCTCTCGCGCTTCGGGTTCGCCTCGCCGCCGTCATCGGCGGCGGCGGCGTCGCGTGGGGTTTCGTCGGCGACGGTGTTTGGTGTTTCGAGGTCCATGTCTTGGGTGGGAGGGTTTTCACTCTCCGTCGCCGTGATGGTTTCGGGGACTTTGGTTGCTGCAGCTTCCGCCATGAGGATCTCTTCGCCAACAATGAGAAGGCTCAACAAAACCCTACCTCTATTCTAGGTGCCTTTAAACACCATTTAGGATTTTGGAGCGAATTCCTTTGGCCCGGGTCCGAGCATTTTTTTTATTAATTCCAAAATTAATTTCCAAACTAATATTATTATATGAGCTTATTTGGTTAAAATTGTTTAGGAATAAGTTTTAATCATTTTTGTCTATTTCATAAGATTTTATTTTTAAAATATATAATTATTTTAAACAAGTATACCCCTATATATATGAATCACTAATTAAATCTTTTCTTTAAAAATTAAAACTTTCAATATTAAAATAGGTAACAGTTTCATCATCAAATGGAAACAAATGTGTTAAGTGGTCTTCACTTTTGGCAACTTTTATATTAGCTTTTATTTTTCACTATTTTTTATATTAGCTTTAAAGTTTTTTATTTTAAATTATTCTGCTATCTAAGTTTCAAAATGTTCAACAATCTCATTCTTTTTGGTGAAACTCAACTTTAATCTTATTTTTCCGTTGGATTTTCGTTGTACGGTCTTTATTTTGTTTTGTTTCATAATTTTTAGAGTTCATTAATATCAATTTAAACTACATTTTTAATAGTTGTTTGTATTTGTGTGATTTATTATTATTTTGTTTACAAATGCAAACAAAATAGAATGGAGACATTGTTGGAATGATGTATTAGTTTAACAAGATGATAAATTAGACATTTTAAAAAAATGAAAATATCTTTTTCAAAGAAACGAGACAATTTTTTGTTTAAAAAATTAGATATTTTACAATAATAAAAATATGTATAAAATGATATAATTTTTGAAATGAGACATACATGCGATGAGACATTTGATTTTTTTAATATATATTTTTTATAAAAAAAATGTAAGATTTTTTAGTTACATACAAAATGACCCATTTTCTACACAAATGAGACATTGCCAATTACAAATAAAAAAATGAATCATTTTTTTTAGAAATAAGAATTTTTAGTTACACATAAAAAAATATCTTATTTTTGCACAAATAATATATTTACAATTACGCATAAGAAATGCCTCGCTTTATGCACAAATGAGACATTTCTATATACATATAGCAAATGTCTAATTTGTGTTTAAATAAGACATTTTTAGCTATACAATTAAAATATTTATTTTTTTGCACAAGTAAAATAATTTTAGCTATACTTAAAACTTAATTTGTAGAGAAGAAATGGAAGCAAAATATGTTACTATTTAACACTTTCAATGTGACATTTCCAAAGTATTCAAAATAAAACTGCATATTTTCAAGAAAATAATAAATGGAGGGGGATGGAAAAAGTAGCAAAAAGAAGATAAGTTGAATAGGGTAAGTGTTTGCAATCTCCCAATTAAAAAAAAAAAAAAACTAAGTTAAAATAATAACCTAGAAAAAGTAAGGCTTCGATTGTAATGTAGACCCAAGGCAACTAGAGTTCCTTGGATAACAAAGGAAAAAAAATTTAAAAATTAGCTTTTTAAAAAAAATTAGAGCCCTAAGATTGTTAGAGCTGCCAAAGGCCTCAAAGGAAAAAATTAATAGAGCAGAAAAGTTATTTATGAAGGTAGAGAGGAGGGAGAGTTTAACATTTTTTTTTTTCTGTAGACAATTTCATTGAAAGTACGTAATAAACAAGTTTACGGCACAGTTGTAAATAAGTTAATCTATATTAAAATTAGTATTTACATTTCATTTTTGTACAAAAAATTCTAGAATTTGTGTTTAAAATTACTTTAATATACATATTTTAATTAACATTATAATATAAATTTAGAGTGTGTTAAATCAACGCCATTTTTAAAAATGCATGGTTATCGTTGTTTAATTTTACTTTTAGTTTAATAAAATAGTAAATTATTGTAATATTAAATACAATATTATACCATTTATTTTATCTTATTGATCTTTTAAATTTAAAACATTGCAGGGTTTTGATTAAAACAACTCAAAATAAATGATAGATAAAAATTTACTAAACTTTTACAATATTTTTATTATTTCTTGAAATTCTTTTGGTTCAGTGAGATAAAAAAAATAATCTAAATATAAAGTCGATACCATTTGATTCACTTGATTAAAAATTGTCTATATTTCACTGTAATTGATCAATTAAAACTTATATTTTCTTGTGAAAATATGTTTCTAAATGCTAAGAATTATAACATATTGAATAAATGTGACATGTAGGCAATACTGTGTAGACGATATTGTGTAATACTTTTAAAATAACATATAAATAATATTGTACGGTAGTTTTAGTAAATAAATCATTATAATTCATATTATGCAAAGAGTAATTCTACAAACCCATAATTATTTTCAGAATTGAATCCAAAAAAGTGAAAAATTATTCAATGCCACGTGTTAGTCTCTCTTTTTCTTTCTCTCTCTCACCGTGTGTGTCTCTCTCTCTCTTTCTCTTTCTCTCCAAGCCCACTCGCTCACCTTCTCACTCAAAGCTGCATTTGAAATAATACTTATTTACTTATTTAATTTCTTATTAAATTTTGTATCATTTAATTATTCTATTATATTTTTTTGACATTTTATTTGAATTCATCAAAAAATAAAATTTTTTTAATCAAAATATAAAAAAACCCAATAAAGATAAAAATAAGTTAATAAATTAAATTTTATATTACTTATTTGATTTTTAGTAAAAAAATTTATTTTCTGATCAATTTTATTTTATTTTCTCAATTCATCTCATTTATATAATTAGAAAAAGTAAAAAAATATTATTTAAAAATAAAAAAAAAATCTCTTCCAACAACGTGCGGGTCTTCTTCAGCGCTGAAAAAGACCCATGCGTTGTTGGAAGTGAATTTTTTTTATTTTTTAAATATTTTTTTTTTATTTTTTCGAATTATATAGATGAGATTTATTGAAAAAATTAAAAAAATTGATTAAACGATAAAAAAAATTACTAAAAAACAAATAAGTAATATAAAATTTAATTTATTAACTTGCAATATAAAATTTAATTTATTAACTTATTTTTGTCTTTATTGAGTTTGTTAATATTTTGATTAATTTTTCTTTTTGATGAATTTCAATAAAATGTCAAAAAATATAATATAATAATTAAATGATAAAAAATTAATAAAAAAAGTAAATAAGTATTATTTCAAGGAGAGCTTTGAGTAAGAGAGCGAGTGAGTGGGCTGAAAGAAAGATAAAGACGGTAAGAGAGAAGAGGGAAAGATTTTTCGTTTTTCTATGTTCAATTTTGAGAATAGTTATGAATACGTAGAATTACTCGCATACGAATTATTTTTTTATTTTTAATTATTTAATAAATATAAATTATTATATTCAAAATTTATTGCTATATTATTAAATAAAAATATCTTCAAAACTTGTTAAATAATATTATAAGAGCATCAAATAATTACTCGGCCCCACACGGTTCTACATGTCGCAATTTGGTAAAGTTATTGCCCCACTTGTGGGCTTTGGTACTTCGCATATTCAAACCCTTCATTTTAAAGCTTAGAAAAAGGGAGAGAATGGTAAGCAAAAGCAAATGTCAACCTCAACAACCCAGAAAATTTAGTTTTTAGGACAAATTATAGTTTGCACCCTTGTATTTTATATGAAATTTCACTTTAATCCTTTATTTTTCAATGATGTTAGTCGACTCCTTTTCTTTTTAATGATGGTAGTCAACGGCATTGAGGATCTGCCATGAGCCACCAAAAGGTGACATTGCAATTTAATTCCGCGTGTGCTTGAAATTTTGTTAAAAGTGTATTATATTGCATAAAATATAATATGAACTAATTGGCAACTTTGGTATTTTGGCATTTTAAGTCCAAAAGTCAAGGTTGCTCATTTTGTAAAAATAAAAAAAAAAACTAAAATGTCAAAAAATTAAATCAATAAAGTATAAACTTTCACAATATTTTATTTAAATTCACGTGTAACTTTTAAAATATAATAATACTACTTATTCATAACTTATTTATTACCACTACCAACTCATATAATTATTATTATCAAATATATAAAAGAGTAAAATTATCCACTTTGAACAAAAAAACAAAGAAATTAATTTTTTATCTAAACAACTAATTTCAAAAAAACTAAGTTACCAAACAATCTACTTTAAACTCAATTTAGTTTTTTGGCTAAAAATATAAAAAAATAAAAAAACTAATTTTTAAGCTAGTTACTAATCGGGCCCTTATATTGATATGACAATTAAATTAATAATTTTATTATATCATTATATAAACTTATACCAAACTATAAAGGTGGTATAAAAATTGATAGGATATATTTTTACTCAAAGTTATGTATTGGATTGGATAAATTTTTTTGTTGAATTTACTCCAAATTTGGGAGATGATAGAATATATTTATATTCTTCTCTTATACGATGACGTGGATGAATTGAACTATATAATCATATCTAATTTAGTTATGCTCCTATCGAAATTCCTCACACACACTTAGAGCTCATTGGGTTGAATAAATATATTTATAGAATAATTAGTGAACTCGATTTATTATTACTCATACTATTATAGATTGAATTATTAATGTAATATTTTTTTATACTTATTGATGTTTTGACTGAGAGTATGATAATTTAAAAATAAATAATATATTATTTAATTTGATATAATTTTAATGTGATTATTATAAAATTACAAATAAGTGGAGTTAGAATAGTCTTGTGACTCTACATATGTGGGCGGTGGATCACTATTAGTCCCAAGGTGGAGGACTTACGATATACTTAGATAAATTAAAGGGATAGTTCAATTCTTTTTTTAATTTAACAAATCAAACAAGAATTATATGAAATTATTTTAATATAATTTAATCTCACTTCCCTTAACATTTAAATAAATAGGGTCTTTTCTTGTTTGGTCATGCACTCATGCTCTTTTGTTTTGTACGATTTTTTTTTACACCCAATAAGGTGGGTGAAAATAATATTTATTCTACTACTAATTATATTAATTAAATATACTTTATATAAATGCAAATAGAGAGTTAATATTTTATAAAAATACAAAA
This sequence comes from Heliamphora exappendiculata, assembly GCA_034768845.1. NCBI lineage: Eukaryota > Viridiplantae > Streptophyta > Magnoliopsida > Ericales > Sarraceniaceae > Heliamphora > Heliamphora exappendiculata. The sequence goes on along the minus strand of JAOTRH010000020.1, from coordinate 10,472,426 downwards.
ATATTATGTTTATTTTTTTAAAGTTCTAATAATTTATCCAATATTATTTTCATTTCGTGGTAAAATTCTCATGCCACGGCTCCTCTTCCACTACTTCTTCGGGTTTTTTCACACTACTCCAATTCTGATAAAATATAGGATACATTCGTGCCCCATTTGGGTAACTTAATTATTTGTTTATTTGTTTATTGATAAATAAGTAAAAATATAAATAAACTAATTTATTTGGTTTAATTGATTTATTTGCTTATTTACTTCGTTTAGGAGAACACTTACTTATTTGTTTATTTTGACTTCTTTAATTTATTTTAGCTTATTTGGCTTATTAGTTTATTGTTTATTGGCTTAAATCATGCTAATTTGACAAATCAAACGAAATTATTTATTTGTCTGCGTATAAGTCAAATAAGCCAGTAAGCCATTTACCCAAACAAACTTCATATTTTTGTCCTTATACTTGTATGCAGCCCATTTCATACCCGTTCCGTTTGGAATAATTGGTTATTTTTTTTATTTTAATTGGCTTATTTTTATGTCTTTAATGAATTCTTTGTATCGTTTGGTTAAATTATTATATTTTTTCACTCCTCTCATTGAGACGAACCAAAAAAGTAAGAATTTTTTTATTAAAATATTTTAAAAAATTAGAAAAATAAAAAAATAAGCAAAATAAGTTAATAAGCCAAATTTTATGTTTTAATTATTTTTTGTTTTTAGTGAACTTTTTAAATCTTTCAATCAAATTTTTTTATTTTTCTAGTTCATTTCATCGAGACGATTTGAAAAAATAAAAAATTTTAGTCAAAAATTTAAAAAAACAAAAATTAACAAAATTTTGCCCAAACAAGGCCACTACATCTACATCTGGCATTTTCATTTTCATCGTACACTAATAGTCCCATTACAATTATTTTTTTATAAGTTCCATAGCATCATTATGCACATTTAGGTTATATTTGTAATGAAAGATATGATTAGCAGAGATTAAGAATGTCTTTGGAGTTCCCATAAGAGTAAAATTAGATTGGATATAATTATTGAATCTCATTCAGTTAGATCATCCTATAAGAGAGTATTAAGAATATATCTGATCATATTTTATGTTTGGAGCAAAAACTATATCACATTTTTTTTATATGACCTTTAATTTGGTATAAACTTATACAATACTCAATTGGTAAGGTTGATGTAGTCGTCTTACATGTGATCGCCATGTTATCCATCGTATAAGTCATATTAGCACAAACATCATATAACATAATCACTCTAAAAACTATATATAAATATGTAGACTCATATCATATATTATACAATTTAATACACTTTTATCAGAAGTCCAAAAAAATTATAAGAGTGTATATATAGTTTTGATAAGAGTAAAGTATAACTATACAATCTAATTTAGTTATGTCATCAGAAGAATTAAGAATATATTTTATCCTATCTCATGTTTTAAAGTAAATTTAGTAAAAGTTTTATGCACTCCAATACAAAAATTTTAAAAAATATTGTTGGATATTTGGTTATGTATATATTAAGCAACAAAATAGAAATGCTGTCAAATAAGATCCAAATTTTTTTTAAAAATTCTTAAATAAGACCAAAAATAAAAGTAAAAATCAAATAAGGCCAAAAATGTACAAAAAAAGAGGTAAAAATTGATAATCTAAAAGACAAAAAAAAATCACTAAAAAGATTGCCAAGTAAAAAATTAATATTAGAACTTAGTGCTAACTAATCTAGGTAATAGAAAAGAACAAGAAATGTAAATAAGGTAAAAATAAAAATTTTAAGAAAATTAAAGAATTGGAATAAAAAATAATAAATATCTAAGGACCATCTCAAAAACACCCAATTTAAGAAAACAAAAAAAATATTTAAAAAAAGTCAATTAAATAACACAAAAAACCCATGAAATGTAGCAAAAGTAAAATTGGTAAAATTATCATGAAAAATGTTAATCACGACCCAATGGGCAATGCTTAAATAGTATATAATGTATAGATATCTGTGTAAAGTATATTGATATTTTGTGAAAGTGGTAGACTTCACATCTAAAAGTGTATTGATATTAAAAAAAAATTATTTTTATTAAATTATTAACCACCGCCCAGTGAACGGTGATTAGTACTACCCAATTATCATATAGATAATCCATTTTTCTATCTAATTCTTTATATCTTCCCGTTCTACCCAAACTTAGGTACTGGGATAATTTTTTTTAGAGAGCTCAAGTGAGAAGTCCCATTCTAGTATGATAATTTGGGATTAGTTCCATTTAAAAAGCTGTATTCCGTTAAGTTCTATTTTGTTGTGATTTTTGATATGTGCCCTTCATTTAACCATTTTTGTCGCGCTCAAAACACATACCCATTGTTAAAGCGCTCACCACTTTCCTCGCCGAAATTGAAGGAAGCATTTATGTCAGTTGATTTCTCAGCATCTTAAAAGATTGAAATTGGAATCCCGAATATCTCGGCGACATCCCCAACTGAAACCATATCAAAGTTCAACTACAATCTACAGCATGGAAAATGAGAAGGAAGAGTAAGTGAAAACATCACCATTTTAAATCTTTGTAAATGCGAACCCTAGGTGCAAAATCTTTGCATTGAAATTTGATTGATACCGGGTTTTTAAAATTCAAACCCTAGATGCTTCATTTGAAATACCATATATGTGACAAACATTCTTATTCCGATATTTCTCATTGTGCATTGATCGTGGTAGCAAAAATTAATCAATACGCTTACGAAGTCTGGCATTCCAGTTATCAGATATTACTTCAGTGGCAACAGTTCTGAGTTCTGAGTTCTCAGTTATAATTTATACCTTGAAAATTAATTATAAGTGATTACTACGGTGGTAGCAGTTCTCAGTGTCAGTGTAAATGAGAATACTAATTTGAAATGAGAATATAATATGTCAATGTCAATGAGAATGAGAATATTGGGTTGAAATGAGAACAAAAATATATCAATCTCAATGTAAATGAGAATATTGGATTGAAATGAGAACATAATATGTCAATGTAAATGTAAATTTGAGAATGTTCTTAAATTGTAGAAGTTCCTAGAAATGTGACCATTTTTGAATTTTGTGAGTTGACTTGTGTGTATTTTGGATCCACTTCTCTGTGCTTATAGTTAATAAATATTAATTTCTCAGTGATCATTTAACTGGTAACAGTTCTCAGTCATTATTTGACTGGTAATAGTTCTCAAAGTGATTGTATCCAATATAAAATGTTTGGTCTTTAATTATTATTCTTTGTGAAAGTGTTCTCATTGTAACGTATTGACATTCATAATGAGAATGGCCTCATTAAACTCTGATAATCATAACCGTATTTTGTCATTAAACTATTAATGAGAATGTAGCATAGTGAGAATCTTCATAATGAGAATATTCTCATTTTCCATTGTAATGCGTTATCATTCAAAAAACTAACCATTACAATAAAAATTTCTATAAGATTGCACTGTATTTTCATTTGTAAATAAATTCTTAATGAAATGTGTTAAACTATTAAATGAGAATGTGGTGTAGTGAGAATATTCATAATAAGAATGTTCTCATTAAATTATAACGTAATGTCGTGAATTAATTTTTATTAAGTGTTGATTTTTTGAAAAAAATTTCACATGAAACATTCATAATCTGTGACATTCATAATTGTAACATGAGTGTTGTTCACATGAGTGTTGTTCTCATTAAACTGTGGTATTCATAATTGTATTTTGTTATTACATTATTAAATGGGACTGTGGCATAGTGAGAATGTGCGTAATGAAAATGTTCTCATTAATCTGTGCCGTAATAAAAATATTCTCATTAAAATGTGTTAGAAAAATAGTGGGTTTTGAATAAAAATTATAACATGATTTTTAGCCAACTTTGAAGCTAATTATCTTTGAGTTGGATTAATCTTTTTTGATGATTCCAAGTTCTAATTTGTTTATCTCCATGAGTAGAGTAATCATAAATTTTGTGGCATTCAAAACCATTAATAGGTGAATGAGGAATTGACTCCAAAAGTGTGCCATTGAAATTGAAAAAATAATGGTAACTTAAAGCTATCTCACATTACTTGGGAAAAAAAATTGTGAGAGTCCATCCTAGTATAAATATGATTTTTCATCCCACATTGATTGTGAAATATTTGGGTGAGTGGCATATAAAATCTAGGTTTGAGATAAATTGTTGGCTTTTTCGGTCATCCCAACTTTTGTTGGAGGAAGAGTTATGGACAAAGTTCTACTTGGTCCATTGAACCACACACGCGCAAGCACTCCGCCGCCGCCGCTTGCTCGTCCGGCCGGCCGTGCCGAGCTGGGCTCGGGTCCCTGGGTCGCAGGTTGCGCGTTGGGTCGGTTCAACCCTTATTTTTTTTTGAGAAAATTTTATTTAATTAATATTTTGAATTAAAATTTTATTTATTTAAATTTTAAATTAATTAATGTTACCGTTACCGTTATTACCGAATCGTTGGCGGTTCGGGACCGTTGGAGTCCGGTTTGGTTCGTGTTTGTTGGGACAGACCGAACTGGTATCCGTATCCGTTCGGTTTAGTCGAACAATCGCCATTCATGCCTATATATAGGCAGGTTCCAGACCCATTCCAGTATCGATTTTTCCAATTCTCCATTGCCGAAACTTTGAAAAACCTCTGCATATTTGTTCCAGTCATAACCTTCCCGAGAAAGTTCAAACACAGAAGCGTTCGCTGGTGTGCAGATCGTCGTGCTTCTTTTGCACACGGAGACTGTTTTATCCTGGAAGCTGACGCTCGATCAATCGCAAGCACCGAGGCGATTGCGTATTCTGTCTTAAGGACACAACATTCAACGTTGGACTCGGTCTAAATCTTCGTTTCTGTTCTGGAAGACAATTCCAATTTCATCTTACCTGTTCTGTTTTCTTTCCATAGTTTCTGTACTATTTTGTTTTCTTAAAAAAAATTTAAACAGTATTCTGTTTGATTACAGATTTTAAAAACTATTTAATTTATAGTGCTTGTTTTACTACATTATGTTTATTTCGTTTAATCTGTTCTTTATTTATTTTCTATTTCTGTTTTAACATTTCTATTTCAGTTTTAGAAAAATTCTCAAAACAGTATACTGGTTTTAAATTTTTCCATATGTTTATGATTTTATTAGGATTTATTATCTACTGTAATATTCAGTTTTAATGAAACAGTATACATTAATTTTGTTTTAAATTCTGCAATTACTTTCATATCGTTGAAGAATTTATCTTTGCTTTAATCCGACAGTATATTGTAATTTTCAGAATTTAAATTCGACTAACAACTTAAGACAGAATATCTTATTTTATATTTCTGGATTTATTCATGTCGGTATTTAAGTTATGTCACGCTTTAATATACATGTTGATTGGTTAAACTTCAGATACAGTATTTTAATTTACTGTTTGTCGTTTTATAAAATTAGATTTATTTAATATTGTTATTGCAGTTTTAAATTCTTGTGAATAAGTCTTATAAACTTATTGTTGGATTATGTTTTGGCGGTAATTCGGTTTTTGCAGTTATGGCAATCGAAATCGACAACAGAATGGACCCTACCTCTACTGCTTCTACCCCTATGGTGGCTTCTATTCCAACCATCATTTCGGCCTCTGTTCCGGCCCTGATTCCTGCTACAGTTCATGTGAGCCACTGGGAGAAATCGGAAAAATTCAATGGGGTAAATTTTAAGAGATGGCAGCAAAAGATGCTGTTCTACCTGACGACGCTGAATCTGGAGCGGTTCCTCCATGAGGATGCTCTCTCGTTGTCTGAGACTGAGGGCGTTAAGCAGCTTGTGGCGGTAGTCGACGCATGGCGACATGCTGACTTTTTGTGCCGTAACTACATCCTGAACGGTCTGGGTAACACGTTGTACAACGTGTACAGTCCGCTGAAGACGGCAAAAGAATTGGGGGATTCACTTGACAAGAAGTACAAGACAGAAGGTGCCGGGATGAAGAAATTTATCGTCGATAGATTCCTCGAGTTTCTTATGGTGGATTCAAAGATCGTCATAAGCCAGGTCCAAGAGCTTCAACTGATTATGCATGAGATTCATGCCGAGGGCATGACACTGAGTGAGTCCTTTCAAGTGGCTGCTATTATTGAAAAGATGCCACCATCTTGGAGGAATTTCAAGAACTATCTGAAGCACAAGCGCAAAGAAATGAAGCTTAAAGACCTGATTGTGAGGCTTAGGATTGAGGAGGATAACCGCATTACCGAGAAGAAATGGTCACAGGGGTTCCAATTTAAGGCGAAGGCCAATGTAGTGGAACAAGCCCAGAAAGGGAAGAAGCAGAAGAATCACAACCAGAAGGCCAAGGGTGGTGATTCTAAAAAGTTCAAAAGAAGATGCTTTGGGTGCGACAAGCCAGGCCACCGGGCTATGGATTGTCGAAGTCACAAAGACCAATGAGGTGCCTCAAAGAGGCAGAAGCAATCTCAGGCCAACGTTGCTGAAATAGAAAATCTCTCATCTGATGTGTCTAAGACGAACCTGACAGCAGTGGTGTCCGAGGTCAACATGGTTGGATCCAACCCAAGGGAGTGGTAGATGGATACCGGTGCAACCCGACATGTGTGTGTAGATCAAAAAATGTTCACCACTTATCAAGCAGTGACAAGTGGAGAACAACTATTTATGGAAAACTCTTTTACTTCAAATGTGGAAGGACAGGAAAAGGTTGTGCTGAAGATGACCTCCGAAAAGGAGCTGACCCTCACCAATATCCTGCATATGCTAGAAATTCGAAAAAATTTAGTGCCAGGATCTTTATTGAGCAAAAATGGGTTCAGACTGGTCTTTGTGTCTAACAAGTTTGTACTGACAAAAGAGGGAATGTTTATTGAGGAATGGTATTTGTCAGACGGCTTGTTTAAACTGAATGTATTCACAATTGTTCCTAAAACTATTAATAAAAGTACTATATCTTCTACTTATATGCTTGAGTTTTCTTATGTGTGGCATTGTAGATTAAGCCATGTTAATTTTGAATCATTGCATAGATTAATTAACATGAATTATTTACCTAAATTTAAAATTGACTCAAATCATAAATGTAAAATTTGTGTAAAAGCTAAGTTAGCTAAAACGCCTTTTCAGTCTGTGAAAAGAAGTACCGAGCCTCTTGGTTTAATCTATAGTAATATATGTGATTTGAAATTTGTTCAAACACGAGGAGGTAAAAAGTACTTTATCACTTTTATAAATAATTGTACTAGGTACTATAATGTGTATTTGCTAAGGAGTAAAGACGAAGCCTTAGAAAATTTTATAGTGTATAAAACAGAGGTTGGGAACCAACTTGGTAGAAAGATTAAAGCCTTAAGGATTGATAGGGGAGGTGAATATGAATCACCTTTCGATAAATTCTATTCACAACATGGAATAATCCATCAAATCACAACTCCCTATACTCCACAGCAAAACGGAGTTGCTGAACGAAAAAATAGGACTTTAAAAGAAATGATGAATGATTTACTCATTAGTTCTGGGTTACCTCAAAACTTGTGAGGGGAAGCGATACTTTCTGCCAATTACATTCTCAACAAAATACCCTATAAGAAAAAAATTAAAACTCCGTATGAATTATGAAATTGTCGAAAGCCTTCTTATAAATTCTTAGGAGTATGGGGGTGTTTAGCTAAGGTAGCGGTTCCAGATCCTAAAAGGATCAAGATTAGACCAAAAACTGTCGATTGTATATTTTAGGATATGCAAATAATAATAGTGCATATCGATTTTTAGTACACAGAAGTGATAATCCTGATATTCAAGTAAACACGGTCATTGAATCTAGAAATGCATCGTTCTTTGAACATGTATTTCTATGCAAATCTACACAATAGATAAGTTCTCTCAAAAGAACTTATGAAACTGCAGTAGGCAGTAACCAAGTGGAAGATGAAGATCAAGGATTGAGAGAGGATGATAAACCTAGACGTAGTAAACGAGCTAGAACATCGAAATTCTTTGGTCCGAATTTTCTAACATTTATGTTAGAAAATGAGTCTCAAACTTTTAAGGCTGCAATGTCTTCCCCTGATGCACCTCTGTGGAAAGAGACAATCAATAGTAAAATTGAATCTATCTTGTAAAATCATACTTGAAAACTGGTAGATCTATCACTTGGTTGTAAACCTCTTGGATATAAATGGATATTCAAAAAGAAAATGAGAGCAGATGGATCAATTGAAAAATACAAGGCGAGACTTGTAGTAAAGAGACACAGGCAAACTGAAGGGGTGGACTACTTCAATACTTACTCGCCTGTAACTAGAATAACTTCCATTAGGATATTGATTTCTATTGCATCATTGTTTGATCTAGAAATACATCAAATGGATGTTAAGACAGCTTTCTTAAATAGAGATTTACATGAAAAAATCTACATTGAACAACCTGATGGTTTTATAGCTCCAGAACAGGAAAAAATGTTAGTAAACTTGTTAAGTCCCTTTACGGGTTAAAACAAGTACCTAAATAATGACATGAAAAATTTGACAGTGTAATGCTGTCAAATGATTTCAGAATAAATGAGTGTGACAAATGTGTATATGTGAAAGACACTGACAAATGTTACGTCATTGTTTGTTTGTATGTCGATGACATACTAATCTTGGGTAGTAATAATTATATAATTAAAACTGCCAAGATATGTTGAACAAGAAGTTTAACATAAAAGATATGGGAATAGAAGATGTTATATTAGGAATAAAAATTACTAAAATATCTTATGGATATACCTTATCTCAGCCCCATTATGTTGGAAAAATTCTTGATAAATTTGATATGGGTGATACCCGTATTGCAAAGACACTTGTAGATATAAATCTACATTTATCTAAGAATACAGATAAAGGCATATCATAATTGAAATATTCCTGTATCATTGGAAGTCTCATGTACTTAATGAATTGTACAAGACCCGACTTGGCATATGCTGTGAGCAAATTGAGTAGATATACTAGTAACCCTGAGACTGACCATTGGCAAGCCATTATAAGGGTACTAAGATATTTGAGATATACCCAAAATTATGGGTTGTACTACACTAGATATCCAGCTGTATTAGAAGGGTACAATGATGCTAATTGGATATCTGAAACTAATGACTCAAAATCCACGAGTGGATATGTATTAACTTTGGGTGGAGCAGCTGTGTCATGGAAATTGTATAAATAAACGTGTATAGCGAGATCCACAATGGAGTCTAAGTTTATAGCTTTAGACAAAGCTGGAGAGGAAGCTGAGTGGTTTCGTCAATTTTTAGAAAACATTCCGATGTGGCCTAAACCTGTGCCAGTCATCTACATACACTGCGACTGTCAATCAACAATGGTTAAGGCACAAAATAATATCTATAACAGTAAGTCTCGACATATACGTCGCAGATACAATACCCTGAAACACTTGTTCTCGAGTAAAATTATTTTCATTGAATATATAAAGTCTAAAGATAATATAGTGGATCCGTTAACCAAAGGTTTAAGCGGAGAGCAAGTTAGTCGATTATCGAGGAGAATAGGCTTACAGACTATGAATTAAGAGTCACTTCAATGGAAACCAAACCTTGCTGACTAGAGATCCCAAGATCTAGGTTCAAAGGGACAACCGAATTGTGTGTGACTCAGTGCCTTCACTGTGGAGATAAAATCTCTTATCCATTTCTATGATAGTATAGTGATACCTGTAGCGTTATCAGGTTAAGCTATGCTTTTAATGGTTTTTATACTTTGAAATTCAAGTGGGGTATAGCAGGATACTCTTAATAAAAATCACCTATATGAGTGAGAATGGGCCAAAATGGGCACAACCGTGAGAACATTGCTGTGTTTAAAAAATTTCTGTGTGAACTCTATTGTCTTGACTTACATAAACGGCTAAACAGTTCAAGGCATCGCGCCCACTGGTTAGCCAGTAAGTCTGATAATTTTTCACAATGGAAGGTTCAAAACCAAAAGCTACCTATCATATACAGAATTTTTCTTTTTAAACTTTCTTAATGTCTGCATCTTGTTGCATATTCTTTTTCGTCAAATTTCATTCATGTGGGGGGTTTGTTGGAAAAATAGTGGGTTTTGAATAAAAATTAGAACATGATTTTTAGCCAACTTTGAAACTAATTATCTTTGAGTTGGATTAATCTTTTTTTATGATTTCAAGTTCTAATTTGTTTATCTCTATGAGTAAAGTAATCATGAATTTTGTGGCATTCAAAACTATTAATTGGTGAATGAGAAATTGACTCCAAAAGTGTGCCATTAAAATTGACAAAATAATGGTAACTTAAAACTATCCCACATTACTTGGAAAAGAAAATGATGAGGGTCCATCCTAATATAAATATGATTTTTCATCCTACATTGATTGGGAAACACTTTGGTGAGTGGCATATAAAGCCTTGGTTGGAGATAAAGGGTTGGCCATTTGGGTTATCCCAACTTTTGTTGCGGAAGGAATTATGAACAAAGTTCTCCTTGATCCATTAAACCACACGCGCGCGCCGCCGCTGCCGCCTGCCCATCCGACCGGCCGTGCCTTGTCGAGCCGAACTCGGGCTCTGGTCCGGGTTCGTGGTCCGTGGGTTGCAGGTTGCGGGTCGGTTCAACCCTTATCTTTTTGTAAAATTTTTATTTAATTAAAATTTTAAATTTTAAATTTATTTATTTAAATTTTAAATTAATTAATGTTACCATTACTGTTATTACCGAACCGTTGGCGGTTCGAGACCGTTGGCGTCCGGTTTGGTTCACGTATGTTGAGATAGACCGAACCGGTATCCGTATGCGTTCGGTTTAGTCGAACAGTCGCCATTAATGCCTATATATAGACAGGTTCTAGACCCATTCCAGTATCGATTTTCCCAATTCTCTATTTTCGAAGCTCTGAAAAACCTCTGCATATTCGTTCCAGTCATAACTTTCCCAAAAAAGTTCAAACACAGAAGCGTTCGCTGGTGTGCAAATCGTCGCGCTTCCTCTGCACATGGAGATTGTTTTATCCTGGAGGCAGACGCTCGATCAATCGCAAGCACTGAGGCGATGCGTATTCTGTCTTAAGGACACAACGTTTAACGTTGGACTCGGTCTCAATCTTCATTTCTGTTCTGTAAGATAATTCAAGTTTCATCTTACCTGTTCTATTTTCTTTCCATAGTTTCTGTACTGTTTCGATTTTTTTAAAAAAAAAAAAATTAAACAGTATTCTGTTTGATTACAGATTTTAAAAATCATTTAATTTACAGTGCTTGTTTTACTACATTCTGTTGATTTCGTTTAATCTGTTCATTATTTATTTCTTATTTCTGTTTTAACATTTCTATTTCAGTTTTAGAAAAATTCTCAAAACAGTATACTGATTTAAATTTTTTCCATATGTTTATGATTTTATTAGAATTTATTATCTAGTGTAATATTCAGTTTTAATGAAACAGCATACATTAGTTTTGTTTTAAATATCGTTGAAGAATTTATCTCTACTTTAATCCGACAATATATTGTAATTTTCAGAATTTAAATTCGATTAACAAAATGTTCTCACTGTATAACGAGAATCAAATTCATATTAGGGATATACTATTACTGCGAACTTATGGCGTTACCAAAATTCAGAATAAAAAAATTCAGAGTAGAATTGGAAATTTTTTTTCCAAGTCCTACTTTTATAAGTTACTTATACATAGATCTCATTCCAAATTTTGTTTTGAACGCAGTTCTATTCCCAAATAAGATTCTCACTTTACCCCTGTTTTTCAATTGTTTCTTATTAGGCGACAACAAAATAGTAGCATTTTCATTCCAACTTGTTTATCATAAAAATTCCTACACTGCGCGACATCACCCGCCCCCGCCAACCGACCAACTGCCGCCGTCCTAGTGCGCCACCACCTCCGGCGACCCCACCAGCGCTATCACTGGTCACTGCCATATCACATTTGGCACTCTCCGTCCCTCTCTGCCTTTCTCTCTCGTTTCCACCAGATCTGAGACAAACAGATGTTCGCTCTCTCAGGGTTAATAACCAAACATAGGCATCAGCGCTGCCACCCGCACCGTCGTCGTCGCCTCTGGCACTCGCCGTCGTCGTCACCTCTTGCACTCGCCGTTGCCGTTCGGGCTTTGCATTCCATTGCTGGCACAGTCGTCGTTGTCTGCATCGGAGGCAAGGGTTGCGAATTTGTATCTTTTAGCAAAAAAAATTTCGTCAGTTCAAACGATGATGCTATTTAGATTTTTTCCGTTATAAAAAATTAGAAAAGTAAAAGAACAACCAAAAAATAAGAAAAGTTCATATAATGGCAAAAAAAGCCATTTTATATAGTTTTTTTTGTTTTTAGTGAATTTTTTTAAATTTTTTTAAAAATAGTTATACTTTTAAATTTATTTTATCATTATGTATTGAAAAAGTAAAAAAATAGTTTAAAAAATAAAAAAAATTCATAAAAAACAAAAAAAAAATCACAAAAAAATCACAGAAAAAACTAAACCAAACAGAGACTTATTCTTAGGAACTGAGTGTCCAATCTAAACAATTAATTCAAATATAAAAAATACAAACAAACATAAAATACAAATTTAATTTGAATTATTAATCAAATTCAAACTTTTTATCCCTTAAAATAAACATGGCATCATAAGTTATACGCTATTTAGAAAGGTGAAGAATTTTGTATGAAGAAAGGGACGAATACAGTGCTTCTTTGGAATGGCTAAGGAGTTTGGTTTATAAGAATTTTAGTTTTTTTTAGAAAAAAAAATAATAAAAAAGTTAAATTGTTTAAATAATTTTTTGTAGTAATTTTTTTTTTATTAAAATATTTAAAATGCTTTTATTTTTAATTTTTAAGTTATAGTATTTAAAATATTGAAGCATCTGTTTTTATTTTTGTAAATAAAATTGAGTTTTTTATATAAGAATATTATAATAATTTTATTTTTTTTAAAAGTTAAAGTATTTAGGATATATATTAATTTGTTTATTTAAATTAAGAAATGAGAAAAAAAAAGTTACTTAACCTTTTTAAAAAAGCAAATAATACAACTTAAAAATTATTTTTTAACAAAAATGCCAATTTAAAAACAAGCCAAACAGGCACTTAGTATAAAAACTAATAAATTCTCTCTTAGTGGCAGATGATTTGGTCTGTACTTTCTCGATTTTTTGTGGGTCCACTAATAAATTTCCTTATTGTTTTTTGGGTGGGGGTACAGGTTAGGCCATAGGCCTAGGAGAGGGAAAGGGTTTTTCACTTTTCAACCGGGGCGAACCGGCGAAGGGTCTCCTGCAAACTGGACCCCACCATTGCACGTTGGAAAATTATTAGAATCACTTGTGTGGTATTTTTAGTAAATAAGATGGTGCAATATATATTAAATAATTTATTTTTATTATTTATTTATTTAATAAAAATATTTTAATATTATTTTATTTAAAATAAATTTTGTTGCCTAATTAAATAAAAAGATCATGTAAGCATGTCACCTAATATTTTAAAACTACTTATTAATTAGTCACGTTAAAAAATTATTAAACAATATTAGAGTAGTAGGTGCTCTTAAAACGATTACTCTCTTAATAGGGGTCGTTAGTGAAAAGAAATGAGGCACTGAAAAAATTAAATTATACTAAAATAAAGAGGCATTAGAAAGCGAATAGTTGCTTTTGGTGAAATTTTTAAAAGATTGACTACTACATAGAGAGATTTATATATCATTCATAAACGATAATAAAATTTAGAGAGGTAAAAAAAATAATTTTTAGGACGAAACCAATTTGATACGTTAGGCGGGCGAATAGAGTTAAACCAAGTTGAGCCACTAATAGAGTGGTGAAAAAAGCCTACTATACATATACTGAGTTAATAATTGGTGAAATATTAAATAAACTACAAAAAAAATTCAGTGCTAGAAAGATTACTCTCAATCTTAAGGAATTGGCCTGGTGATCTAGATTTGGGACTTAGGAATGTACTTCATCTTAAGTCTCAAATTTAAAATTTTTTAGGTACTATTAATTTTTTGGGAGCAATTCATACGAGACTTTATCTCGATTTTAATTGGGATCGCTGCAAGTGAACAGTAGAATTAATCACCCAAAAATTAATCAAAATACGTATAAATTAGCTCAAACAACGTGAGTTATAAAAACAAATTACTCACTAATGCTCCCATATTTTTTACCATGGTGAGATTTACTATATTATCCTAAAACATAGCCCCAGTGACTTTTCGTGGGGTTTTGTTTTTGGTTACATGGAGGAAACATTAAAAAAAATGAAAAATATAACAAATATTAAGTCCTCATTTGGGACCACTAAAAAGTTGTGTGTTTTTTTTTTATAAAAAATACTAATTTTTATGTTATAATATTTGAAATATCTAAAAAGTCCATTACTTTTTTTTAAGAAGAAAAATTTATATACATTCCAAATATATTATTTTAAATGAAATAACTATAGTACTCTCAATTAAAAAATTCACTTTACTCACAATAATAACAATTCAGTCTACTCACAATAATAACGAAAATACTATGCATCTATTTAAGATGTTTAAAAAATGTAGCTTTTAAAATGTTTAGTTTAAAAAAAATTGAAAGAAAAAAAAAATTGTTTAGGATAACTTGTTTAGGGTAATTTTTTCTTTTTAACTTTTTGTTAAAACGATTAACATGTCTTTATTTTTTATTTTTTATTTTTAATTTATAGTGATTGGAATAATGTCAAGGCTTCCCTTGTTTTTTGGGATTAGAATTAATTTTTTAATTAAAGATATTATAATTATTTTATTTCAAAATAATTAAAGTGTTTGAGATGTTTATAGACTTTTTTTCTTAAAAAAATAAGTAAAAATTTAATAAATTTTTTTAAAAATATCAAATAGTATAGCTTAAAATTTAACTTTTATTTGATAAAAATTGTCTTTTTAGATAGCCAAATTAAAGCAGGAACAACAATTAAAAAGCAAAAAAATAAAAGTATATTAAATATTTTAATAAAAAATAAAAAATTATCTTAAATAAATTATCTCAAAAACTTTAACCTTTTCTCCTTTTCTAAAATAAAACTATTTTTTAAAATATATATATATATTTTAGACATTTTAAACAAAGACTAAATTGGCATTTAGCAATACGATGATTGATACGGGGAACCATATTACCATCAATTTGTTAAGTTCGGATTCTTCCATATGGAGAGACAAATTGGGTTTGAAAGCAATAATTATTTAGAAGATTGTCTTTTTATGGCTAGTTTTGGCGTCGTTTGGCATTGGCTTTAAATATGTTAATGTTATAAGTTGAGTTTTTTTTTATTAAGTTAAAAAGGTTAAAAAAAATCTTATTTGATAGCTTCAATGCTTTTAACTTTTTAGTTTTTTTACTTTTATACACAATTTTTAAATATATTTTTAAAAATATCATAACTTTTATTATACATATTTATTTTTTATAAAAAAATATATTTCTAAAATATTCTTGTAAAAATCTATCAAAACAAGATTTAAAACGAATGTCAAATATCTAAAAATAAAATTTAAAAATTATAATAACTTCAAACCAAGTTTTTAGCCGTTTGGTTTAAAACCATTTAACGTCAAACTTTTTGATTTATTATTTTTTGATTTAAAATCACTTATATGGTTTACCAAATGAATTTTTTATTTATTTATCTTAAAAAAATTTTAAACAAAAAACCTAATTTATAACTCAATTGCCAAAGGAGACTTTTTACCTAATTTTTTTATGTTAGTTACAAGTAATACTACGCGCACATATTCTTAATCACAAACGAGCTATAGAAATTAAATTTTAACTATTTATTTACACGAGAACTTACAACACCTGTGAATTCTAATATAAATAAGTAATTAGAATTCAATTCTTATGACTCATTTCTATTAGTTATGGAAAGGGTAATACTGCAACTTGACCAGAAGTTTGAGTTAAACTATCACAATTGAGAGATGAGGGACCAAAACGAAATCCTCAAAAAATTTGAGGGACCAAAATATAATTTGACTCAAATCTTAATAATGTTGTTTCTAGGAAGGGTTCCAAAATGGCAGCCAAGTCCACTGGTTTGGTATTCACGACAAGCATTTTTTTTATTCAACCAAGATTTTTTAGGGATCCACTCCCAACCTTTATCCGAACCTAGAGGTCTGTTTTGTCCAGCCCCAAGAAATTAGGGGTTGTTGGATTTGGTTGGAAATTTTGATTCAAATAAAATTTGAGTTTAAATTTTTTTTTAGTTTATCATGTTATTAAATTTTATTTATATTAATTTAATTTTTTTAAAAATTTTGAAGAATATAAATTTATAGAAGTTTGTTTAGTTTTGAACTCGACTGGCACAAGTTAAATTAGATTAGATATTTTTTTATCTCCTATAAATATGAACGTAGTCTCAGATTATTTCGCATTCAAGTTGTTTAGAGAAAAAGAGAGAGACTTTGTGAAAAAGAGTCGAGTGATTTATATTTATTTCTTCATATATTGAAAATTTTCATCCGTGGACGTAAATAAATTGTCGAACCACGTAAAATTTGTTTATTTGTATTCGTTTTTTATTACTCTGGACATTTCTTGCCCAACAAGTTGTATCAAAGTTTCAAGTGGTAATTTGTTTATGTTTTATTTGTTGAGTTCGAATTGATTATTTATATTTATAATTTTTATTCGAAAGATCGTCTATTTGAATTTTCTGAATAAGTAAGATTTGAGACTTTGTAGCAGATATAGTCTTGTTCGTTTGGAAGAATTTATTTTTGTTCATTATAAGGAGTTTGATCTTCGGGTGGAGTTTGTTTTCAGATGAAGTTTGGCCTTAAATGAAATTTATCAATAGATAAATTTTGTGTCGGTTATCCAGTTGCATTTGTTGGTAAAGGATATGCTCACAATTTGGATGATAAGATGTATCATTTGAGTCAAGTTTTAATACGACTTGAACTTGACTAAATTTGATAATTTGAGTAGTCGTTTCATTCGGTTCACATTTAGTTTGGTCGTAATCTGTGCATCAATTCGTAATTTGTTTAGTTTGAAATTCGACACCTCTAGATGCATTTGGCGTCTCAAGACGCATCTGGTAGCAGTATTAATATGTCAATATGTCTGATTTGATGCTTTAGTCAACCCAAGTGAATTTGGCGCCACGGAGCGCATTTGAATGCAGATTTTATCCGTTGATTTGTTCAATTAAGAATTTGAGCACTTTTAGTGCATTTGATGGCAGTTTTGGTATGTTAATTTATTTGGGATATAGATTCTCGCCGATGTGAAGATTGCTTAAAATTTTGGCTTAAATCTTATTTGAGTCGGGATAGACTTCTAGTTTATCATGTTACTAAATCTTATCCATATCAATTTGATTTTTTAAAGAATTCTGGAGAATGTGAATTTGTAAAAGTTTAATTAATTTTGAACTTGACTAGCACAAGTTTGATTAAATTAAGTTTATTTTTCTTTCCTATAAATATGAACGCAGTTTCAGATTATTTCGTATGTAAATTTTGTTTGAGAGAGAGAGAATTTGTGAGAATCGAGTAATTTATAATCTCTTCTCCATATATTAAAGTTTGACACCCTGGACGTAGATAAATTACCGAATCATATAAAATCTGTCCATTTGAATTTGTTTATGATTATTCTAAGTTTATTAGTGGAACAGATTGTTTGAGTTAAATTATAATTGAACGCCTTTAAATTAGGATTCAAGTTAAAAGCAATGTATGTGCCTGTCAATCTGAATTAAGATTAAACGCTTCTAAATTAGATTTCAAGTTATAAGCGATGTATACGTCTGCGTAACTTATGTGCCAAACTAGTCGCATGGGCAGATGAAAGTACACTTTCTGTCCAACAAATTTTTTTTTCTTCAATTCACTATTTGAACTTTTTTCAATTCATTATTAATTCGCTCATTTCCAAAATCAGGAGGTTAGTTGATTTTCTAAACAATTTCTACCGAATGATTTAGAGAGTTTGACAAGTAAAATGATTAAAAATAAATATATCAATGAATTCACTAATTTTAGTAACGTTCGACAAGTATATTTCAGTATAACACATTTTAATTTCTAACAAGCAAAATATATTGTAAGTTTTAGTCCGCCTAACATGATTAATAACCCATTCATAAAGTATCCAACTAAAACAAATTAGTAGCAAGAGAAGTACTAAAGTTGTCCATATTCACAATAAGAATAAGATTTCATCAACAACAAATTCTTACTACAAAATTTTAGCAAATTAAGTTTAAGTTATCACTATTAAATTTCAACACTGGTTAAGTATTAAGTTATTAACAACAATCAACAATCAAGAACCGATGTGTACATGTAAATTGATTATATATATATATACATATAGAATAAGAAACTAATTATATACACTTTAGGCAGAATGAGTTGAGTTATAAATGGGTTAAAGAATTATAAATCGTAACATTTTTTAGTATTTTCTCTATATTCTTCGTTCATCTAGTTCAATCTAAGCTAATCTAATCATGTCAACCAATTCACACAAATAACCCTAAACAAATTAGGTTAGTGTGAGTGGATAAATTAAATTGAGTTTACCAATTATCTACATACCCATGCTAGAAATTGTCATGGTTAATTGAGTTTGGTAACATTGGAAGGAATGCATGATGATTTTTAACTTAGAAAAACATTTTTTTAAACATTTTTGAAGTTTTATGAATAGTTTATCTATTCATTTAGATCATGTTTAATGGGTTGTATTGAATAAGGAAAATAACAAAAAATAAGTAATACCTAAATTATATATTTTTAAATTATCTAAAACAATAAATATATTATGATATTATTTATTTAGTATTTGATTAAAATAGAATAAAACATGAGATACAAGTTAGAGAATCGTTTTTTATCGTTGAATAACGAAAAAAGATAATTCAAGGGAAGAATGAGTTACTCCAAGGGAATGAGATCATTAATCTTATTTGCATTATTAGGTCTTATTTGATTGGCCGAATGAATAATGCAATGGTATTTATATAATCTCAAACTATAAGTAATTTCTTGGAACTATTAGTAATAAAATTATTAATAATATATTATGCTAAGTATTATATATTTAGTATTGTGTGAAATTAGTTATCGAATGAATACCAAATTATTTCATCAATTGCTGCATTCAAAAAAAGAAAATACAATTTTATAAGATATGTAATCTAATTTTATGTTTAATTTGATCAATAAAAAAATGTTCTTAGTCCCTCATATGAACAATTTATAGTTTAATTCTATGCAAACAAATGCAATATTAAAAAATTTAAAAATTAGTTTTTTTTACCTCATAAAAGATTTAGTTCTATAACTTTTATTTTAAGAGATTTAGTCATATCAAATTTAAAATAATTATATTATGTTTAATTTGTTCATATTTAAGAGTTAATTTTTCTCGTTTGGAACAAGTTGAGAAATTCAAGTAATAAATTTATCAAACTATCATAACTATTGAGAATGCGAAGTGATACATTTTCATTTAACTAATATCCCAATTTTATGAACTAGTAAATGTATCACTTATCGCATATTGTGACTAAAATTGTAAAAAAAAATTACTACGGAACTAAAATTTTATTATCAGTTGATCATATTAAGACTTATACTAAAATTACTCTATTAATTATTTAATAAGATAAAATAAAGTTTAAAATAACGGAATTTTCATAATTTTAGTCCAATTTGAACCTTCTAGTCTGATCTTTTAAATGAAATAAAAATTACGAAACAATAATTACAAAAATTAAACAATGAATTATTGTTTAATTTTATTGGATAAAGAGAATATCCATTTGGTATTCCCAATATTTTAAAACCTTGTATATTTTTAATCTTATAAAAATTACTCTTTAGCTATTACGTTTTTGTGATTTGAATAATTCTTCCAATTTGAAAAAGTAAATTTATAACTAACTTTATGTCCTGTACTTATTCAAAAGTATTGCAACTTATAATTTTCGGAAGTTACATAAGTCTCCTTTTTGCAATAATAAATTATAAATGCATTGCTTGTATTGAAAAAATATAGCTATCAATAATACCAAGTCTATTATGAGGTGCATTTCAACTTAAACGATGAGTGTTATCTTGGAAGTTGCAATTTTTACTTTATTTCTTTGAAAAGTATAAGGCTTCATTTGATTTTTAGATTATTTTAAATAAATTGAATAAATAATAAAATTAAATTGTATCAATTATAATTAAATCTTAAAATATAATTATTTTTAACAATCGTATTTAGTACTAATTTTTAGTTGGACAAATAAAAATGAGATTAAATTGCACTAGATTTGTTAGTGCAATTTAGCCCAAATTATCATAATATCAAACGAGACCTAAATTTTTATTTGTTATCCCAAACTAAATGAGGGCGGAAATTAGATAAAAGGGACACATGAGGTTCACTTTTAAAATAGTATTTGATGAGATTAATAATTTTGTATTTGTATTTGTATTACTAGATATGAACTAGTCTACTAATTCTTAATTTATTTCTAGGATTAAATAATAGCAAGTTCTCAAAAAATTATTAATACTAATTTTTGGAATATATTTATTTCTTACCTAAAGATTAATAATCAATTCTTAAAATTCTTGTTGCATTGTAGTCCTACTATAATTAAATATGAACTATATTTTTTTGATATATATAATTTTATAATATAAAAAAATAATTACTTTTTTTTCTTATCCAGCAAATTCTATTCAAATTATCGAACATTTCCTAATATTTTGTTTGTTTTTATTTTTAATTTTATGAACTAAATAAATTTATTTTACAAATGAGAATAATTATGCTGATATTTGTTTTACGTGACAATTGTACTCCATTTGTTCTCAATTTTTCTCTATTCTCTCTCTCTCTCTATTTAAATTTTAATTATTTTGTCATTATACTTTAAATTTAATTTTTTCTTTATCTTTCATCAAAAAATATTTGTAACATATATGTATATATGTAATTCAAAAAATATAATTAATTTAGTATATTTTTTTAGTGATATTAAGAGTTTATGGTGAGATTATTAAAAATCATCTACTATATTATTATATTTAATATTAAAAAAATTATTCATTATTAAAAATTAATTTTATAATTAATTTATGTTTATAGGCATAAGTAATTTGATAGCCATTAAAAAGTTGAATTTTTAGATGTAGTACGTTTTTTATTTTGACTTTCATTTTTTAATAATTATTATTATTTATTTGCTGTAATAAATACTCATGGACCGGTTTGAAATAATTATTTAATTGTTTATTTTATTTGATTAATTTTTATATTTAGTAAATTTTTTTATTATTTAGTAAAATTATTATATTTATTGGCTCATCTCGTTAGGACGAGCTAAAAAAATAAAAAATAATCAAAATATAAAAAAATTTAAAAATAATCAAAATAAACTAATAGCTCAAATTTTATATTACATATTTTTTGTTTTTAATAATTTTTTTACATCTTTTGATTATTTTTTTAACTTTTTAAATTTATCTTATCAAGATAATTAGAAAAAATAAAAATTCTTAGTTAAAGGATGAAAAATTAAAAAAAAATAAACAAAATTCTAAAAAAGAATTGTCAATAATTCTTTATTTTATTTTATTTTATTTTACTTTTTTTGTTAACGGACGTTTCCGAGCCTAATATTGCAGGTTCGTCTAGACCGAGCCTCGAATCAGACGCGCAAAACCTAATCCATTCCCGCTGTATCTATAACTGTATCTATATCTGTGTATATATATATAATCTGTACCTACGCGTACGTATACATTAGCAAACACGCAGCGCTTTAGCTCTCTCATCAATTTCGAGGAAGAAGAGGAGGTCACAATTCGAGAGGACTCGTTCAAGTTCAACAGCCTCTGCGAACGCGATCGAAAAATCGCATATTATTAGGTATTTTTTATTCGATTTCCCCCTAATCTCGGTCTTTGAATCTGTTTATCAACATCTGTTTGGGCTCAAATTTCGATCGGTAGATATCGTGTATTTCTAGGGTAAGGACCGTAAGGTTGAATCAAAGTGTCCGCATTTTGTGATTTGTCTTGGTTTGTTGTCCTTTTCTTCTTCTTCTTCTTCTTCTTCTTCTTCTTTTTTTCTTTCTCTGCACGCTAAAGTTGATTCTTTTTGTGCTTTGGTTTCGATTTTGGCTGATATTTGATTGCCGAATAAAGTGAGGAAAACGGAAGGAAAAATGAAAGGTTTTTAATGGCCTTTTGGTTTGTTTTGTAGCGACATTTTTCCCTGGATTTTTTTCTTGAAACCAACCAGATTCTGGAGAGTCTAGTTTCCCTTTTGGGAGGGTGAAGCGACTCTTGAAATCTTCGAGGAGGAAATTCAACTCTATATAATTTGTTAGGTTCGAGTTTGTTGCTGGTAAAAGGCAAGGAAAAAATGATAATTCTCGATTATTTTTGATTTATGGAGTCTCTTATTATCAAATTCTTTTGGTTGTTTAAGATCCGACTGAACAATCTTTACTAGCTGAGCCTGGTACCTCCGTTTCGCTTCTTCAAGACCAAACATGTTAAAGTTAGAAAGTGTCTCAAAAACTTCAGCATGGATGGATAGATACCAGTATTTTTTTTGTTTGCCTTTTTAACTATCCATTTTATGATAAAAACATGGGAAAAGATTCAGTGAGCAACCTATTCTTTTTTGGGGTGTAGGGTATGAACTTATGAAATTTTGTGGTTGAAATCATGAATACTTGCAATTAAAGTTATGAAATATTTGAAATGTTAAATCAAAAGTTGTGGGTTATGAATTATGTAATTTTTTGTTACGAATTTTTATGGTTAAATTTATTAATTTGTCTGCTGATTAATTTATATATTTGTGTGGTTTAGTTATTAATCTCCATGGAAAAATTTATGAAGCTGGACCCTAAAAACATACCTTATGCCTTTTATTGCTCTTCTTTTGGATGTAATATTTGATGTGGTTCATTGTTGTGACTATCTTTAAATGGTTAATGAATTATATTTGTGGTGAATCAGGATTTTATTGTTTGGGATCTTGATGGGGGACCACCAGGTTTTGTGTGTTGACCGCCTCATTACACCCGAGTCATTGCAATCACTGCAAGGGGCCGATATCCCAGGAGCTTCTGGAGAGGTTTCCTGCACACACACCACTGGTCCGTCCACCTCAACCATTGATATTAAGGATGTAGAGGGACATGATGGAGCTGATGAACAAGAACCACTTATTCAGATGGCGGAGTGCCGTATTTGCCAGGAGGAGGATAGCATAAAAAATCTGGAGAATCCTTGTGCTTGTAGTGGCAGCCTGAAGGTATATCTTCACCTGAGCCCATTTTGTGGGTTCCGATATGCTGTGTTTGTGTGTGCACTTTTTTGAGCCTCACTGGTAATTTTTGTTGGTTTTGACTGTCTAGTTATGCTTGTATCCTTCTCCGAGTGTGATTACTGTTGACTCATGCATGATAGAAACAATATTAAATATTTCTCCTTTTTCATTCTGTAAATCATGAGAGAGATGGTCGCATATTCAAATGCATGAACGTAGGGGCAGGCCGATAAACTCATTTTCTGGGCTTATCCATGATTTATTTGAATCATTTTCTGTATACTATCCTGCCTTTATCCATGTATTTATTTGAATTCTTTCATGATCATCACGAGATTCTGTAAAACTCATTTTCTGGGTTCCCTGATTTCGTGTACATCTCTGATGTTTTTGAGCATATTTTTCTTAGTTTGACGGTTAACAACTTTTTTTTATCCAGTTTGCTCATAGGAAGTGTGTGCAGCAATGGTGCAATGAGAAAGGTGATATAACTTGTGAGATCTGTCACCAGGTATTGCTACTGCTGCTTCATTTTGTGGCCTTTATTGCTACTTCCTCTCTCTCTCTCTCTCTCTCTCTCTCTCTCTCAAATAATTGTATTATAGCACTGTAACTGCATAATTGCTTTTTATTATGGATTTTGCACACACTCTTGGAAATATACAGTTAGTTTGGTTTCAAAAACTAGTGAGCTAAATATATAATGAGCTATCACATTAGATTGTGCGCATATATGAAATTGCTTTGGATGATGAGTAGACTTGGGTTATGTCTTTCAATAAACCAAAGAGAATGTCTTGTACATTATCGAGTCTTTGCATGCTGAAATGTGTAATTAGGTATGCCCTGAGTCCATGTAACATATCAAGTTTCGTGCTTTTCTGTAGTCTCTGAAAATGTTGCCAGTTAATTTTCTTCCTGGTAATTTTTTTATTTGATGAGTTGATTATCATATTAACTTATTGAGAAAAATGTTATCTGCCTTCCAGCCTTACCAGCCTGGTTATACTGCCCCACCACCCGCTCCTCATTCTGATGATGCTACCATTGATATCAGGTAAGTTTAAGCTTTATGTACTTTTGAGTGTAATTTCCCTATTTCCAATAATCAATCCAACTCTTTTATAAGTTATAATAAATAGTCAATGAGTATTATATGTTGTATCTGATTGTCAATTATTTTCTTAAGAAATCAACTTGGGTATTTGGTTGATAACTAATAATCTCTTAACATCAATTTTGATGAATGATTAATAACCTTTTAAGGGGTTGCTTAAAGCAGTGGAAAAAGCTTGTGCTAACAAACTCAGAAATGAGAATTTCAGCCCGGGGTAGCCAGCCTTTTTTGACTAAAGTTGGAGGTTAGGTCTAAACTTTGGCTACCTTATCCAGGACCATGTTATCGACGGAACCCAACTGTAGGCGACTACCTTTTTCTTTTGTAGTGAATATTTTAATTTTGGAAAAATCTATTGTGTTAGTTATTGGAGTTGGAAAGTATGTTGAAATATTTGTAAATTAGATCTGCAGGCATACAAAATTCTTATATTACCATCTTTGTACGATAATGCAAGCTTGGCCTATGAAGCGTGAAAACATGGATTTGAACGCACAGGCAGCTACTTTGTGCAATTTTGCGCTAGCAAACTGGAGATCTGTGCGAATTCAGTCTATTATATATGATAACCTTGATTAAGGGGACTAGAATGGCTGGCCTTTTTCTAATAAGGAGACTCTAGTTTTAGTCTCCCCAGCTTTTAGCTAACCAATAAAATGGAACTAATAATGCTTTGCGTTTTCCAATCACTCTTTTCTTGGAAAATCCTATCGTTTACTTGTTGGAATAAAAATGCAACTGAACTATCTCTACATTAGATCCACAGCCATGTAAAGATTTATGATATTAGTTGAAACGAATGATGCTCTCAAATGGGCATCCAGTAACGAAACGAATGAATACATTTGGTGAGGCAACCGGAAATCTTGCTGACATTTAGGCTAATATTGACCTAGTTAAAAAGACATTAGTCCTCGTATGGCCACCACAAAGTACTCTGGAATCATTGGTCCTCGTATGTATTTTGTTTTTTGTAAATACCCTGTATAAATTACTTTTGAATCTTATTGATATTGCAATGCATATGCTTCAATATTGATTCGTTTGTTTCATGGTTTTGTTTCACAGTGGGGGTTGGACAATCTCTGGTACTCCTTTGGACTTGCATGACCCTCGACTTTTGGCTATGGCAGCAGCAGAACGGCATCTTCTGGAAGCTGAATATGATGAATATGCTGATACCAATGCAAGTGGAGCTGCATTTTGCCGCTCTGCTGCTCTGATTGTAAGCCACTGATACCATCATGTGCATGAACAGGAATAATGCGTGTTTGGCATGCTGAAACTAATAGTTTATAGATTGTAATTTGTAGCAGAAGTTCTGAGTGTTTGGAAGATTGCAGTTTATTGTTAAAATTCGTTATTTTATTTTCGGCAACTAGGAAAGTATTCTGATGCTAAAATATCTGTGCAAATTTACTTTTGAGCCCCAAATAGAGCATTTCCCTTCCAAATATTCGGAACATTTTACATGACCTTAATTGCGAAGTTCTGACAATCTGTCTCTAGCTTCCCCGTGGGGGGGGGGGGGGGGGGGGGGGGGGGGGGGGGGGGGGGGGGGGGGGGGGGGGGGGGGGGGGG
>JAOTRH010000020.1:10429700-10446241 GCA_034768845.1 Heliamphora exappendiculata | reverse complement strand
ACCTCTGATTTGGGTTGTTCAGTGACATTCTTTCCTGATTCTTGTATTTTTCAGGATCTTTCCACGAAGAGGACTATTAGTAGAGAATGGGTCTCTGGGGGGTTGTACCTGCTGGATGCTCATCCTGCTCAAGCATATTAAGCCGTATCATCTTCTGCCCTTGATATTCACTGTCGTGTTGGACATCCCAGTTTACCAAATCTCAAAATACTTTACTCTAGTTTGAAGTTTGTGTCGACTATTGAGTGTGAGTCATGTCATTTTGCTAAGCACCTGCGTGCGCCTTTTTCTTCACGTGTCAATAAAAGAGCTTCAGCTCTGTTTCAGTTAGTTCATTCCGATGTCTGGGGACCTAGTCCGGTCACTTCTTTATTTGGTTTTCGCTATTTTGTGAGTTTTGTTGATGATTACTCTCGCATCGCTTTTCTCTATTTAATAAAGCATAAATCTGAGGTTGTGTCTGTGCTTATCCAATTTTGCAAAATCAATTTGGCACGACTATACAAAATCAATTTGGCACTTGTGTTAAAATCTTGCGGAGTGATAATGGGGGGAATATTTTTCTACTGTTATGAGGGAATTCTTGATAAATCATGATATTTCCCATGAAAGGTCGTGTCCCGATACCCCCGAACAAAATGGGGTAGCTGAACGAAAAAATAGACTTGTGTTAGAAACAGCCCGGGCTCTATTGTATCATATGCATGTGCCTTATCAGTTTTGGAGTGAGGCGGTTCTTACGGCGTGCTATGTCATTAATTGCATGCTGTCCACTCTATTGGGTGGTCTTTTTCCTATATCTGTACTAATTCCTATGGCGCCTCTACATTCCTTGCCACTTAAAATCATTGGTTGCATATGTATGTGCGCAACACCAGACCGCAGGTTACCAAACTTGATTCTCGTGTCCTCAAATGTGTGTTCCTTAGCTATCCTCAGTATCAAAAAGGGTATCGGTGTTATTGTCCTGCCCTCCGTTGATTTGTTGTGTCTCGGGATGTCACATTTCTTGAGTCAATCTCTTTTTATTCACCATCTCCTTCCCGTCCATCTCCAGATCGCGAGTCATCGCCCTCTCCTTTGTCTGTTGATTTTATGCTTTCTCGGGTTACCACTGATGTTCCTGCTCCATCTCCTGAGCCGCTCTCAACGCCCCCTCCTGCACCTTCACCTCCAAGTGATCTGACCCCTGCTGAGCCAGCCCTCTCGTCGGTTGATCCGCCAGCCTGTGAACCCTCTATTGCTGCTCGTCGCCCATATCGCCGACGTCGGGATCACCCCAGGTATGTTGAGTCTTATAAGGGGTTGTTAGCTTCCTTACAGGCCTTTATTTCTGCACTGGATACTACTGCTGTTCCAGGAAGTGTTTCAGAGGCTCTCTCTCATTCTGGTTGGCGATCAGCTATGTTAGAGGAAATGTCCGCCTTGAAGTATAATGGTACTTGGGAGCTTGTTTCTCTTCCTGCCGGGAAGCAAGCCGTTGGCTACAAATGGGTCTATACAGTAAAGGTGAATTCTGATGGTTCTTTAGCTCGTTTAAAAGCACGCATTGTTGCGAAGGGATATGCTCAGACGTATGGCGTTGACTACTTTGAGACTTTCTCTCCAGTCTCCAAGATAACCTCTATTCGGTTATTCCTCTCTCTTGCTGCCACCAAGAATTAGCCCTTGTATCAGCTGGATGTTAAGAATGCCTTCTTCCACGGCGACCTTCAAGAAGAAGTTTATATGGAGTAACCTCCCGGGTTTGTTGCTCAGGGGGGGTCTGGCCTTGTGTGTTGACTTCGTCGGTCCTTATACGGTCCAAAACAATCTCCTCGGGCCTGGTTTGGGAGATTCAGTACGGTGGTACAACAGTTTGGATTACGACAGTCAGGAAAAGATCATACAGTGTTCTTTCATCGGACTGATGCAGGATGTATTTCTCTCGTTGTCTATGTTGATGATATTGTTATTACTGGTGATGATCATGCTGGGATTGGCAACCTAAAGATTTGCTTGCAGTCACAATTTCAAATGAAGGATCTTGGACACTTGCGATATTTTCTGGGAGTCGAGGTAGTTAGAGGTAAGCATGGGATCTTTATTTCTCAAAGGAAATATATGATTGACATTCTGCGTGATGCCGGTCTACTGAATGCAAAAAGTGTGGAGTCTCCGATGGATCCAAGTATGAAGCTTCTTCTTGGTGAAGGTGATGTGTTTTCTCATCCAGACAGGTATCGACGAATGGTGGGAAAACTTAATTATTTGACTACCATGACTAGACCAGACATTGCCTATCCGGTCAGCGTTGTGAGTCAATTCATGTCTGATCCTCGTACTCCCCACTGGAATGCAGTGGTTCGTATTCTCCGGTATCTCAACAGCAACCCAGGGATGGGTCTACAGTTTTGTGATCGGGGTCATTTGCGTACCGAGGGCTATTCTGATACAGACTGGGCAGGATGTCCAATCGATAGAAAATCTACATAAGGGTTCGCTGTTTTTGTTGGTGAGAACCTCGTGTCATGGAAAAGCAAGAAGCAAGATGTGGTATCGAGATCAAGTGCAGAGGCAGAATACAGGTCAATGGCATTAGCTACATCTGAAATTATGTGGGTTCGACAACTTCTCGTTGAATTAGACGAACCGCCTATGGGTCATACCAAGTTGTGGTGTGACAATAAGTTTGCTGTTTACATCGCTACTAATCCAGTGTTTCATGAGCGGACTAAGCACATCGAGATCGACTATAATTTCATTCTACATGAGTATAAGAACGGCACTATCGATTTTGACTTTGTTCGTTCTGGTGAACAGTTGGCTGACGTATTCACTAAATCACTGCCCGGGCCCCGGGTTCACTATATTTATAACACGTTGGGCATGATTGATATCTATGCTCCAACTTGAGGGGGGTGTTAATATATATTTAGTATTAAGATGTTAAGTAATAATAATAACCTGTGGGGATGTCCACAGTATCTACTGTAGGCTCTCATTTGCTTAATAAATACGTGTGTATGTCTCACAATGAGATACACGCTTTCTCGTATTCTTTCTCTCTTTTCTAACACTTATGAAGATAATAAAGCTACTGAATTGAAGTTCAAGAACTAAGCATCTATAGAAGCATTTGCATTCTTCGTTTATAATTTCATAATTCTACTATTTGGCTTCATACATCCAAAAGATTATCCATAATTGGCAACTACATATGTTATGCGATTATAAATATTACATCAACCAAAAAAAAAAAAAAATCTTTTCACTTGAAAAAAGATTTTTATTTGTCTAGTTATTCATTCTACACTTTTGACCTTGGCTCAACTTTTTTAAAATTTCATTTTGAAATTCGATTTTGATCCTAAACATATCTTCGGCTGCCATTTCCTCAGTGTGTCTAAGCATGTTGCCAACGTGTCCGATCCAAAAAATATTATAAAAAACGACTTGCATTTGAGCGTGTCCAACTAGTGTTCGAAACGTGATCGTGTCCCAGGTGTGTTGGATACTGATGCGTGAGGCCAGAAGATGTCTATTCTTCTTAGGAGGATGATGGTTGGGCAGATTCTTGCATATATTTAAAATTATAATGGGGTCAAATACTTGATTTTGAAACCATTGGATAGTTAAGTGCATATGTTGAAGGAAACATGCAATAACTTCCTTCAACATATGTTGACTATGGACTCTGGCTCATAAAAAAATAAAATAAAAATAATAGTAGTTTTTTTATCAGAATGTATTAATAATAGTTAAAGTGCAAGAGATTGAGAATTTAGGGTTAAGAAAGAAGAAGAGAATGGGGTTTTGGCCTTTGGGAACTTAACTTGTTTCCTTCCCTCACATCTATCTATTTATATAAAACATACCACGACATCTATTACAATAATACTCTTAAGACATGAAAAAATAAAATACTACTCTAACATTCTCCTTTAAGCTGGAACATAGATATCAAATATGCTTAACTTAAAAGTCAAGTGGTGGAAAAAATAATGAGCTAAAGGTTTGGTGGTGATATCATTGAGTTGATCTTTTGACTGAATATAAGGAGTAACAATATGCTTCTGCATCAACAAATTCCAGACAAAGTGACGATCAACTTTGACATGCTTAGTCCGCTTATGGAAGAGTGAATCATTAACAGTGAAAATGGTAGCCTGATTGTTGCAAAACATTTGCATATGATCAGGAGTAGCAACGCCAAAATCAAGTAGAAGAGATCGCACTTACAACATCTTGGATATTGTATGGGCCATTGCATGGTACTTAGCTTCAGCACTCGAACGAGTTACCGTTGACTGCTTTTCACTACGTCAACTAACAAGATTGCCACTAACGAAAGTGCAATAGGTGGAAATAGACCGCCGCTCAGAACGATTACTATCCTAATCTGCATCACTAAAACAATGAATAAACAAAGAATCAAAGGGTCGATACACCAAACATCGATTGGGAGCACTTTTCAAATAAAGTAAGATGCGATTGACAACATCGTAATGAGGTTGATCAATGAACGATTGGTCCAAAGAAGAATGTAATAACCGAGAATATGCATTAGCGGTGGTGGGTCTCTCACTGGCCAAAATCTGGCCTTTGAACTCCTCTCGCAACTCAAGATCCAAATTAGATAATGGAGATGCTATCATAAAATCCTCCAAATGGCGCCTCTACTGCAGAAAATTCGAGCCGAAAGGATGATGATGTAATAACTGATCCCAGTGACTTTTCAAACTGCCATAATATTTACCCAAAAGCTTACCAGACTGCCTAGTGATAAAAATTTGCTCATAAAGTTTATAAACGCACGAGACATTACTTTGATTTGAGAAAGAGTCATCAAGAGAGTCTCAAATTTTCTTTGAGGTATTGCAAAATTTCGCAGTAGTGGCAATATGAGGTTCTTGGCTATGCTGTAACTTACCCATAATAACGGAATCCAGACTTTTCCAATCGCCAAACTTGGAATTGCCTACAGGACGAGCATATGTAGTAAACTCAATTGTTTCTTGTCCTTGTGGAAAACTTTAAATGCGTGAGCTTAGGACAAATAATTAAGCCCACTTAGATGCTTAGATGTAACACATATGAGCATCTCATTGTCTTTCAGAATCAATTTATCCTTAGCTATATTAAAACAATGGAACCCCAAAAAAAAATAAAAAAATAAAAGCAGATGAAGAGCCAAAGAAAAAAATGTAGCCAACGAATTCAGCAACGATGGTCCAAATCCAAACTAAAAACATTCGATTCCCCAACGAAGTTGTGTCAACCAAAACCAAACCAAAAAAAAAAAGCTCAAGAGATGGAACGAAGCACACATAAAACCCTTGATGCTAAAAAACTGAGGAGCCAATTGAGTTTAAGAGAAATTGAACAACCAAACTGACTTAAAACACTAAATCAACACTAAATATGACCCATACCAGTATTTTCAACACCAACAGTGGAGAGATCGAACAAAAAAGCGCCGATATGAAAAAATCCAAAATCCGAAAGGGCCTTTGAACAACGCTAAAAATCTTGCAAAAATCACTATGAAGGAGAGAAGATTGAGATGAGTTGAGAGGCGTGATCAGCAGCTATAGGCATCCATACAAATGCTAACATCAGCATGACATCAACCCTAATATGTTGACGTCAACAACTATGTTTGCTTGTCAAGAAATTTGTGATTATCAGAGGTATATATTGAACACAATATTTTGCTCTGATACAAAGTTAAAGTGCAAGAGATTGAGAATTTAGGGTTAAGATTGGATTTTGAGAACTTAACTTGTTTTCCCCCTTCGCATTTATTTATATAAAACACATAACGACATCTATTACAATAATACCCTTTAAGACAAGAAAAAGTAAAATACTACCATAACAATAATAATACGTTATTAACTCTGGCTACAGATATCGACTCTTGGTTATTTCTATTAGTTACAATGTAAAACATTTACAAGTTAAAACACGGCCAAGAACTATAGGCTCTAGCTTCTGTGCTTTAACACCAAGATTTTGTTATACATGTTGGACTCGACAAAGTGTGATTTTCTCCTTTATTTTTGGGTGAGTTATAAGACTAGTAGTGGTAAAAAAAAAAATTCTGCTGGAGATTCTTTTTTCTCCTCCCTGTCACCTTTTTTGTGGGTGGGGAGATTGGGAAGGGAAGAAACATAAAGAAGAAATTCTGGACTGCTAGCAAAAAAATTTTGCATCCCAAAAGGTTATTATGTCTTTTCTTTTACTGTTCATATTTTGGATTGGGTTGATCGCATTGGTAATCGAATGAATTGGGTTATGATCGTTTTGATTCCAAATGACCAAATAATCGGGTAGGAGTAGGAGCCCTAAAGAGGAAGGGCAGGAGCACTCGATCCTTGAGAAATGAACAGGTTATGCTCTCTCAGGAGAAATCTGCGTGGACGGTTGCTTGTACGGTTTGAAGTCTTGCTTGATCAGTAACTCGTGCTTGATCAGATTCCTATCAAGACCACACATTTCTGAATATTCCCAAGTAAAGCAGTCTTTGTATTCTTGCAGAAGATTTGCAATTGTTTCAGCCATTTCACTAGATAGGTTCTTATTGACATATGTGGGTCAAGGTTCTGCTTATGTAATAGATAACTGGCTGTAAGTAGCTCCAGAACTGGTTAGGAGAATTTAATGCCTTGCTTTGCAATGGTTTGTCTTTTGTTTGTGGTAGGGGTGTGGGGAAATGGATTTTGAGGCTCATGCAAGAGTTTTTTGAGACTGATTCTGGTACTTCTGAACATGACGCCTTGGCAAAAAAAGGTAACTCTAATTTTCTTTGTGGCTTACATAATTATTTCTATAAGTGATTTTCTTTTACTGTCTATTTATTTCATATTTAGGGAAGAGATTGAAAGGAAATAAACGCTATACGCCACAAAAGAATTCTGTGGCCTATGCGCTGGTGATCACTCTTTACAGGTATACACCAAATTATTAATTAGGTTTATTATACGTTTTCTTTAATTTTTCTTCCATGTATTTATGTCAAGCAATTTCTCAGAGAATATATATTTTTTAAAATACTAGGGGGACTGTGAGTGGCAGTGATTTTATGCGTAAACAGGAGCTGATTGATGCTGCTGAAGCAAGTGGGCTATCTCGAGTGCCAATTTTGTATGTTCATTCGAGTTATTGTAAATGCATTTATTTTAATTTTTGCCCGTTGATAGTCTTCAATGAGTTTGAATTGTCATCTTGGTTACTTAACTGTCTTTAATTCTCTTAGGCCAGAAAAGGGAAAAGGAAAACCTGGACAATTTGGAAGCTCACCGAGGGACTGGTACAGCGGATGGAATTGCATGAAGACTTTAATAAGTAAAGGATTGGTTGTAAAGTCTAATTGCCCTGCAAAGTATGATTGCCATTTCTTTCTTCACCTTCCAACTATGCTCATCTTTGACTTGCTCATGTTTGATAAGCAGTATCGTTTGCTTTTTTGTTCTATTATGCTCATCTTTGACTTGCCTTCTGGTTGAAATGAAGCTAGTATTTGTTAAAGATGGACATGGGGGTTTCAGTTCTTAACCTTAAATGGTGGTCATTTTTAAAAAAAAAATAAGTTGCTTCATACGGTGGTCAAATGGTGCTGACTAGTAAAACTAATTTAAATCAAATATGGATGATGACTGTTCCCATGGAAATTGTGATTTATTTTGAGGTAGGAATTTGCTTTTGTAATTATGCTTCTAGGTTTTCCCTATTTGATTGCCTAACTAGATGATTTTAGAAATGCGTGTGCTTGATAAAGAAAATTAATTTTACTTCAATTTGAGCAGCTGATTTTTTTAGATCTTGTAATAGTTATGTAAAAAATCGATTACAAAGAAAAAATTTATTGGCTAAGAGTAAAGAATAATGAGATCGGAAAACATTTATTGGCTAAGACTAAAGAATAATGAGATTGGAAAGTGGAGTAAAATAAATAAGAACAAGGAGATAAAAAAGGGTGGGGTGGTTATATAACTACTTTTTGTGTGTAAATGTCCCTTAATGCCCTTAAACCTTAAGAATTTTTTTACTGTAAAAATAGGAGCATTCACTGAATAAAGGCACAGCTGCTTTGTATAACGGTATGAATAGTACCCATGACTCACTACCACATTGACATGTTACACTTCTACTTGTAAATAGATTAGTGGTTTAGGCTCTTACTGATTTCTTGTGTCTTGTCCTGTTGTTCATCTAAAACTTGGTGCTCTGTTCATGAAACTCTTTATTCTGCAGATACATGCTGACTGAAGAAGGCCGGGAAGCAGCACGTGAATGTCTCTTGAGATCTGGTCTGGTTGATTCATCTGAGCATTTGATTACAACAGAAAGAGTATCGGATCTGGACACAAGCAAAATTTCAAATTTAGAATTTGTTCGTTCTGATATCACTGAAGAAGTGACATTGGAATCTGTTAATTCAAGTTTGCTGAAGAAATCAATTGATGTTCCCCCTGAATCTCTTAATAGGGTAAGTAAAAAAAGAAGATAACATAATACTAGCACAATTTCTTTTGTTTGGATTAGAAAAGAAGTGGAGAGATTGATAGGAAAAGGACAGGGCTCAGCTAGGTCTTCTCTTATGTACTTAAACCTCCCTCCAAGTCACTCCAAATAGGCTCACGTTTAAGGTGATAGTATTTGTTGGTCAGGGAGTTGTAATAGGGGAACTTAGTTTCAGAAAAAGGTGGCATGTGCGATCAATTTGAAATAAGACCTATTGTGACCACAAAAACAACTGTTTCTCTTTTCTTTTCCCTTTGCTGAAACTAGCGAACTTTCATAACATTAGGATTCTAAAGCATTTATCTTCTCTTTTATTTTCTGTCCTAACTCCTAATTGAACAGTTTGTAAATCTTTGTTAGCAGGGAATCATTAGTTGCTTTTGTCTATCATCCCCATTTTATCATATTATTCTGAGACTATTGTTTCCCAATTTATAGCTTCTTGTGTACATTTTCTCTTGTTAGTTTTTACTGCTATTACGTAGTCATCTTCTTTCTCGTATTACCAAATTTTGTGGTCCACGGTTCTGTAGGTGTCAAACTTTTTATGAATAAATTCTGCCTGTCTTGACCTTTCTACTAGAAACACCAACACCACTTCTTGCAAGAAACTTGTTTTTGATTGTGGCATCTTTGGTTTTTAAACTAGATAAGTAGGTCTAGATAAGAGTAGTTCTTGGCGCAACAATAAGGTTGCTTCATTGAGACTTGGTTCCCCCACCGACCTAGTGACACACCAACCATGGCCCTTCCCTTTCTCCAATCATAAAGCTCCCCAATCCCTTTATTTTTCTTTCACCCCCCTGAATAAGTAAGGCCCTGCTCTTTCTAATTAATAAAAAATGGGGGCGAAGCGCCTGTTTGAAGTGGCGAAGGCATATGCTATAGTAAGAAAAAAAGTACGTTGAGGTTACAAAGTCACGACACACACACAACAAAACAGAACAAACAAAAGAAAGAAGAAAAGGGCCATGATCCTATGTTCATTTTCGCCTTGCCCCAATGATGAACTCGTAGCCCACGGAGCTACATACTGGAAAGATTCTATTTCTTTGAGTAGAGAATTGTTGGTTTGACCGATGGATTACGAGAGTTCAAACAATGTGATGGCCAAAGGAGACTGGAGTCAAAATCATTATTCTTTCCCTTTCCAAATGCCTACTCAAAACTAGGAGGGGGCATGGGTTTGAATCGTGGAAACAATGTATGCGGCTAAGGTTGCATACATTCTACCCTTTCCATACTGTGTGGAAGCCTCGTGCATGTGGCTGCCCTTCAATAAGTTAGTCCATACAGCTTTTTTTTTATAATTTATTTATCAGAATTAAGACTTGAGTAATTGAAATTTCCTTACCTTCTTGTCCTTTACATCTTCTACATTCTTGTTCACTAAAGATCATGCTGATTGTGTTCTGGAAGGAAAATAATAAGGAACTTTTATGTTAATAACTATAGAATCCTGTTTGTAAGCCATAAACCACGGATGAAATTGACATATTCATTAAATTTTGAGCAAAAGAAACAAAGCAATAAGACTGGAATTGGTGCATAGTTATATAAGGAGCGATTTGAATAGGCACTGAAGGTTGTGTTCAAAAAGATAAAAAAATAACAGGAAATAGTCATTTCCTTCTGTTTTTAATTATGGTTAAGTATTTTGATGGCTATGTGTATGAAGCACATCATGGAGAAGTCATTAGAAACTGAACTGAGTAACTTGTATAATTCAATTCACTAATGTTGTTGCTACATGTTTGGGGCCTTTAGGCAACTATATGTGAGAGTTGTTCTTGCTCATCTTTCTATACTTTTTGTTCATTACTGCGGCAGTACTTCTGCTCTTTATTTTAACTTTACGTTGATGTTATAGCTATGGAGTACAAATCATTTGCTTACCATGCTTGAAATTTCAAATGTATCCTATTGTTCATTTTTTTTCTGGTCATATTGTTTCTATAAGTTGACTTGTTGGTTTTAAGGGCTGTGTCCTGTGCAGTTGTATGTACATATTTTGTGTTATGGTATTATACCACTGATTTATGTTCCTTCCCGTAGTTTTTGCGTTTGGGGTACTCAAAGGAACAAATTTTTTGTGCCTTCAACGAAGTTTCAGAAACATCGCAAAACAAGGACACCTCTTCACTCTGGCCAGCTGTTCTCTGTCATCTTCGAGAAGAAAAAGTTTATGGGTTGCCTTCGGAGTCTCACAAGTCTCTAAGAGAGGATTTTCTTGCATCATCTAATACTTGCAAATCTAGAGATGGTAATAAGCTTCTCTCAAATGTGATGTATCATGCATGGAACATAGGATCTTCTTTTTCACTCAAACTTCGTCTTAATTGAGTACACTGTTAATGCCCATCCAGGTCATGGAAATCTTGTGATGCTGGAGAATAGTCAGATGGATTCTGATTGCAGTGGGGCATTACATATTACGAACTCTTCAAGTCTTAGTGCACATAGCTCTACCTTGAGAGCTTGCTCATCAAATGTAAGTGGCGATTTAGTTGATGATTCTACCTTTTGCTGGGAACATCATTCATCTGAACCTTACATTAATGTATCATGTTCTCAAGCAATCTTACGTGCATATATGGCACCTGATCACTGGTGCAGCACGTTTTACCATATTGCATGCTAATGGGAATACAAGGTACTAATGCCAACAATATAAGGATTGAACCTTGTGTGAAAGATTTTTCTGGCAATTTTTAATGAGCTTTCCGCGTCTTAGCCTGAGTAAAATCAAGATTTTTTAAAGTCACCTGCACAAGTGGCTCATGATTGATGGTTCAGGGCATTCTACAACATTGCCTGCTAACAGCTGCTAATTGGACACTAATGTCCAAAATATACAGATTTAACTTCTTTTTAAAGCAATCTATTGCAGTTTATCTTTTAACTTTTAATGATCCATCCCCTTAGTCTAGCATGGTGAAAATAGGATTTCTGAAAGCTTTAGAAATTTTCACCTTATAGATAACCAGGGTGAATTTCATTATTTATTGAGTTCTGATCTTTTATTTGTCAGACACCACTGGGTGCTTGAGAATTGAGTCTGATAACTATGCTTATGATTTTCCTTTTTGTGTACTTATGCTATGTGATTCGCATATTTCAAGATCTAACAAACACTTAATAAATTATGGCTCCTCTTTCTACTGGATGTTGTAGGGTTATCCAGAAGCTAACATAAATGATTTACCTATGCCGCCTTTAATATTCGGAGAAAGGTTTGAGGAGGCATATGATGTAATTTTGATATTGGATGATCGGGAGCAATTTGCTACTCGGGGGTTAGTAATTTCTGATCATTTGTTGTAGTTTCCTCAACAGTGCCAACTTTTACCATTTTGGGGTAGTGTGTTGATGACATTATACTGCCCTGATTATATCTGAATTATTCTGAAATTAGTTGTCTCAAAGTTCAATTTTTCTTGCAAGTTTGTTCATCTTTTTTTTTTATCAGGTCTTCTCTTTCCTAGAAGGAAGTTGACTTATGTAATCCATTTATTTATTTGATACTTGCATTTATATGCTGCAAAGCAGCAAGTCTATGCTTTCTGTTTCATGTTTCTTTGTAATTGTTAAGTTAAATGTATTATTGTACTTTTAGTATTTTTTTAATCTTATTATAAATAACAATGAATAGGGTGTAAATCCTAAGTTTTATGCTCTCATTAATTGTTTTTCTCATTCTCTCTCTTCCTCATTTTCTCTCTTACTCTTTTCAATAACTCTAACATAGTATCAGAGCTCGATCTTACGTAAACTTCTTAGCAATCCTTCTTCCTTTTTCATTTTTTGTTTCCTCTCAAATGTTTGATTTCGAAACTGTAACAAAAAAAAAAAACTTACTTGATGATTGTCTGGGTCCCAAAACTCGATTTGTGATTTTTTTCAATTTTTTCATAATTGTTTCATAGTTTTCCCTAAATTTTCAAACTTTCGGCGCCGCTAGGGTTTGTTCATACAAATCGCGATTGTGCTGTCGTTTCCATTAATTGGTGGTCTGTTCCTCCTTTATGGGTGCCAACTAGGAGTTTATGAGATTTGAATCAACCTTATTTGATGTTCGGAGTTGATTTCAAGCTCGGATTGGACTTTTTCGTCGATGTCGCGACTGTTTTCGCGTGACTCTCGCAGCTGTCTTGCCTTCCCTGCTTTGTTTCAGTCGATTTCATATGCTTTCGGTTCTGTAAGGGTTCACTAACATTGATTCAAGTTCTTGGATGTTCGATTGAAGTTTCTAGTTGTCTCTTAGGCTCCTTTGGTTTGGCGTTGCGGCGATTGGTATGATATTCTGGATCTGATTGATACTCTGTTGGGTCAAGTCTACTTGATTTGCATATGTTTTATGTCCATTACTCCCATCCGTTTCGGTCTGCTTGTTTTTGAGTTCCTATCGCCATGTCTGATACAGGAAAACCTTCTGGTAGTTATGAAGACACTGGATTGACTCGTTCAGGGACTTCTACTGATAATCCGTCCCTTTAGATTAGTCTTGTAAAGCTAGATGGTAGCAATTATTTAATTTGGTCGCGTTCTTGCAGTTTAGCCATCGCCACTCGCGGTATGCCTGGGTATATCACTAGTGAAACCAAACAGCTCACAGTCATTGGTTCTTCTCGTACACGCTGGATAGAGAAAAATGCTCTTGTTATGTCTTGGTTGTTACACTCTATGCAGCGCTCTATTAGTCGCAGTTTCTTACTTCTGGACATTGCACATCGGATTTGGTCCGTTGCTGCTCAGACTTACTCACAGACTGGCAATGATGCCTAGTTGTATGAGTTGAGGAAGAAACTCCGTGGGTTAGAACAGAGAGACCACTCATTGGCTCAGTATTACGCTGAGTTGACTAGCCTGTGGGGTGAGATTGATTATCATCAGGACTTCCATGCTGTTTGTACTACTGATGCTGCTGCTTTTCAGAAGATGGTGGAGAAAGAGCGGGTATATGACTTTCTTGCCGGTCTCTATGTTGACTATGATCCGATCCGTGTCCAGATTTTGGGTCGCGATCCATTTCCCACCCTGCGACAAGTATACGCCTATGTTCCGCAAGAAGAGAGTCGTTGTCATGTTATGGTTCCTATTTCCGGCCAGGAACGTTATGTGTTAACTGCCACATCTCTTCATCGCACCGGCCAGCCTAGTCATATTAAGTTTGGGGAGAAGAATGGCTATGTTGCCCGTAATCAGCTGCATTGTGACCATTGTGGTAAATCTCGTAATACTATTGATCATTGTTGGAAGTTACATGGTCGTCCTACTCCTGGACGTGGCAGTGGACGCGGTGGTGGGCGTAGTGGATCTGTTCGCTCCCACGCTCATCTCTCTGAGCTCTCTATTAGCACATCCGGTAAGACTGGTCCTCTTTCTGAGGCAGAGTTGACTACTCTCAGGCGCCTGATGACTGGGGTTGATATTTCCTCTTCTACTGCCTCTCCTTCCTCTTCCAACTTTGCTCATTCAGGTATATCTCTTATTGCACTTAGTGCAATTGCCTCTTCTACTCCTTGGATCATTGACTCCGGTGCCATTGATCATATGACTGGCTCTTTTACTTTATTTTCTTCTTATTCCACTTGTTCTGGTAAGGATAAGGTTAGAATAGACGATGGTTCTTTATCATCTATTTCTGGCAAAGGTTCTATTCCTTACTCTCCTCTACTTTCACTATCCTCTGCCCTTCATGTTCCTAATTTTTTTACTAATCTTTTATCTGTTAGTCGTCTTACCAGTTCCTTAAACTGTTCTGTAACCTTTTTTCCTACTCATTGTGTTTTTTAGGAACTGGAGACGGGGAAAATGATTGGCAGTGGTAGTGCACATGGTGGCCTGTACTTACTGGATATTCCGTCCTCTGCCCCTGTTCCACCTTCACCGTCTGACTAGGCTCTCTATACTGATACTGGCATCCTTCGTCTACAATTACTTCAATGGCATCGCCGTTTGGGACAACCTTCTTTTGGCATTTTAGAGAGATTTTTTCCCTCTTTAGTTAAACATTTCTCTAGAAATGATTTTTTGTGTGAGGCTTGTGAACTTGCAAAATATAAACGTTCTGTTTATCTTTCAGTTAATAAACGCAGCGTTTCTCCTCTCACTATTATTCATTCTGATGTGTGGGGTTCCTCATCTATTATTTTTATTTCTGGTTATCGGTGGTTTGTGACGTTTATTAACTGTCATTCTCGTGTTACTTGGGTTTATTTGCTTCAGACAAAAAATAAAGTCTTTTCCTGTTTTCAAAATTTTCACCGCATGGTCTGCAACCAGTTTGATGCCAACATCAAGATTCTTCGAACTGATAATAGGACTGAGTTTTTTGATGGTGGTTTTCGTGCCTATCTTGCGGCTCATGGTATTTTTTTTCAGACCAGTTGTGTATGCACTTCTGAACAAAATGGCATTGCTGAACGGAAAAATCGTTTTCTTCTTGAGGTTGCTCATTCCCTTCTTATTTCTATGCATGTTCCTAATTATTTTTTGAGTGAGGCAGTTCTTACTGCGGTTTATCTTATCAATCGTTTGCCTTCTAGTGTTCTTCAGTTCAAAATACCTTTGGAGCTTCTTCTGGGGTCTTCTCCTGTCTCCTCTCTTCCAACCCAAATTTTTGGTTGCACTTGCTTTGTTCACGCACCAAAGCACCTCGGTGGTAAATTGGACTATAAGGCCATCAAATGTGTTTTTATTGGCTATTCTGCTACCCAAAAGGGATATAAATGTTACGATCCGGTCACCTGCAAAAGTTTTGTCAGTATGGATGTTACTTTTTGGGAGTCCATGCCTTTTTTCACTCTCCTCCGCCATCTCTTCAGGGGGAGATCTCTAGCCTAGAAGAGATGTTACTATTGGATACACAGACTCAGGAGTCTCAAGGTTTGGTTTTTCCGAATCTTACTTCGCTAATTTTTACTTCTGGTGAAGGGGAGACGGAACCCGGTAAGGATGGAACTGAGCAGGATGTTGGTGGACGCTTAGACAGAAAGGATCTGCATACCTATACTCGACGCTCGAAAGATCAAATAGCTCGTGTGCCACTATCTTCTTGCCAGTCATTACCTCCATCCTCCAGTTCAAATTCTCACGCTGAACCACCTGGTAATGAGTCATCTATTGTTGATCTTAATACTTCTAATTTACCTATCGCTCTTCGCAAATGCGTTAGGACATGTACTCAACACCCAATTTCTTATTTTGCCTCATATAATTCTTTATTAGCCCTATATCGTGCTTTTGTCTCCTCCTTGTCCTCTATATTGATTCCACATAGTTGGAAGGAAGCCATTGAGGATCCTAAGTGGAAGAAGGCTATGATTGAGGAGATGACAGCTTTGAAAAAGAACGGTACTTGGGTGTTGGTCTCTCTTCCAAAAGAGAAGAAGGCGGTTGGGTGAAAATGGATTTTTACAGTAAAGCACAAGGCAGATGGATCTGTTGAGAGATTCAAAGCAAGGTTAGTTGCTAAAGGCTTTATCCAAACTTATGGAATTGACTATCAGGAGACTTTTGCTCTAGTAGTTAAAATAAACTCAGTTTGGGTACTCTTATCTTGTGCCGCTAATATGGATTGACCTCTCCAGCAGTTGGATGTGAAGAATGCATTTTTTCATGGAGATCTAGAAGAAGAAGTATATATGGATGTACCAACTGGATTCTCATCTCGTGAAACTGATGGAAAGGTGTGCAAATTGAAGAAGGCCTTATATGGACTAAAACAATCTCCTTGAGTGTGGTTTGACCGTTTCTTCAAGGCCATGCTAAGATTTGGGTACCGACAGAGTTAAGCAGACTATACTATGTTTATCAAGCAGGGCAATAATAACATCACTGTTCTTATTGTCTATGTTGTTGATATAGTTGTGACAGGTAATGATTTTGAGGAGGCATCTCGTCTTAAGGCAAATTTAGCAAAAGAATTTGATATGAGAGATCTGGGGGCACTAAGATATTTTCTTGGAATTGAGGTGGCTAGATCAGATAATGGGATCTTCATTTCCCAAAGAAAGTATATTCTTGACCTT
>JAOTRH010000020.1:10398527-10429600 GCA_034768845.1 Heliamphora exappendiculata | reverse complement strand
ATTATTCATTCTGATGTGTGGGGTCCCTCACCTATTACTTCTATTTCTGGTTATCGGTGGTTTGTGACGTTTATTGATTGTCATTCTCGTGTTACTTGGATTTATTTGCTTCGGACAAAAAATGAAGTCTTTCCCTGTTTTCAAAATTTTCACCGCATGGCCCGCAACCAGTTTGATGCCAACATCAAGATTCTCCGGATTGATAATAGGACTGAGTTTCTTGATGGTGGTTTCGTGCCTATTTAGCGGCTCATGGCATTCTTTCCCAGACCAGTTGTATTCGTACTCCTGAACAAAATGGCGTTGCCAAACTGAAAAATCGTTATCTTCTTGAGGTTGCTCGTTCCCTTTTTTTTTCTATGCATGTTCCCAAGTCTTTTTGAAGTGAGACAGTTCTTACTGCGGCTTATCTTTTTAATCGTTTGTCTTCTAGTGTTCTTCAGTTCAAAACCCGTTTGGAGCTTCTTCCCGAGTCTTCTCCTGTCTCCTCTCTTCCACCCTAGATTTTTGGTTGCACTTGCTTTGTCCATGCACCCAAATACCCCGGTGAAAAATTGGACTCTAAGGCTCTCAAATGTGTCTTCATTGGCTATTTTGCTACCCGAAAGGGTTATAAATGTTATGATCCGATTACCCGCAAAAGTTTTGTCAGTATAGATGTTACCTTTTGGGAGTCCGTGCCTTTTTTTTCCTCTCCTCAGCCATCTCTTCAGGGGGAGGCCTCTAGCCTAGAAGAGATGTTACTATTGGATACACAGACTCAGGAGTCTCAAGATTTGGTTTTCCCGAATCTTATTTCGCTAGTTCTTACTCATGGTGAAGGGGAGACGGCACCCAGTAAGGATGGAACTGAACAGGATGTTGGTGGACGATTAGACAAAAAGGATCTGCATACCTATACTTGACGCTCGAAAGATCAAACAGCTCGTGTGCCACTACCATCTTGCCAGTTGTTACCTCCATGCTCCAGTTCAAATTCTCATGCTGAACCACCTGGTAATAAGTCATCTGTTATTAATCTTAATA
This sequence comes from Heliamphora exappendiculata, assembly GCA_034768845.1. Lineage (NCBI taxonomy): Eukaryota > Viridiplantae > Streptophyta > Magnoliopsida > Ericales > Sarraceniaceae > Heliamphora > Heliamphora exappendiculata. The sequence continues at coordinate 10,428,574 of JAOTRH010000020.1, read as the reverse complement.
CTTCTAATTTACCTATCGCTCTTCGCAAAGGCGTTAGGACATGTACTCTACACCCAATTTCCCATTTTGTCTCATATAATTCTTTATCGGCCCCATATCGTGTTTTTATCTCCTCATTGTCCTCTATATTGATTCCACAGGGTTGGAAGGAAGCCATTGAGGATCCTAAGTGGAAGAAGGCTATGATTGAGGAAATGACAGCCTTGAAAAAGAACGGTATTTGGGAGTTAGTTTCTTTTCCAAAAGAGAAGAAGGCAGTTGGGTGTAAATGGATTTTTACAGTAAAGCACAAGGCAGATGGATCAGTTGAGAGATTCAAAGCAAGGTTAGTTGCTAAATGCTTCACCCAAACTTATAGAATTGACTATCAGGAGACTTTTGCTCCAGTAGCCAAAATGAACTCAGTTCGGGTACTCTTATCTTGTGCCGCTAATCTGGGTTGGCCTCTCCAGCAGCTGGATGTGAAGAATGCATTTCTTCATAGAGATCTAGAAGAAGAAGTATATATGGGTGTACCACCTGGATTCTCATCTCGTGAAACTGAAGGGAAGGTGTGGTATATATGGATGTACCACCTGGATTCTCATCTCGTGAAACTGAAGGGAAGGTGTGCAAATTGAAGAAGGCCTTAAATGGACTAAAACAATCTCCTCGAGCGTGGTTTGATCGTTTCTTTAAGGCAATGCTAAGATTTGGGTATCGACAGAGTCAAGCAGACCGTACTATGTTTTTCAAATAAGGCAATAATAAGATCACTGTTCTTATTTTCTATATTGATGATATAGTTGTGACAGATAATGATTCTGAGGAGGCATCTCGTCTTAAGGCAAACCTAGCAAAAGAATTTGAGATGAAAGATCTGGGGGCGCTACGATATTTTCTTGGAATTGAGGTGGCTAGATCAGATAATGGGATCATCATTTTTCAGAGAAAGTATATTCTTTACTTTCTAGATGAAGCTAGTATGATAGGGTTGTTGACCTGCAGATTCACCTATTGAGTCCAATCATTGCCTCCATAGTGGTGATGGAGAACTTGTCGACAAGGGCCAATTTCAGCGGCTTGTGGAAAGATTAATATACCTGTCTCACACCAGACCTGATATTGCATACGCTGTGGGGGTTGTCAGTCAGTTCATGCATGATCCTCGTAGTGTACATCTTGACGCTGCCTATCGTATTCTGCGATATCTCAAGTCTGTTCCTGGCAAATGGCTCTTATTCTCTCATCATGGCCATTTGACATTAGAAGCTTTCACAGTTGCATATTGGGCTGGTTCAGTTGATGACAGACGATCTACATCTGGGTATTGCACATTTGTAGGGGGTAACCTGGTTACTTGGCACAGTAAAAAGCAAAATGTGGTAGCTCGATCAAGTGCAGAAGCTGAGTATAGGGCTATGGCACATGGCATTTGCGAACTCCTTTGGCTCAATGTCCTATTAAAGGATTTGGGTATTGAGTGCAACAAACCTATAAAGTTGTACTGTGACAACAAGGCTGCCATTAATATTACTCATAACCTTGTCTAGCATGACAGAACGAGGTATATAGAGATTGATCGACACTTAATCAAGGAGAAATTGGGTCAGGGATTAATATGTAGCCCTTTGTGAAATCTGCAGATCAATTAGCAGATATTTTTACTAAAGGACTCTGTAGTAAAATGTTTCAACCCTTTATATGCAAGTTGGGCATGAAAAATATTTATGCATAAACTTGAAGGGGAGTGTTAAGTTAGGGGTATTATTGTACTTTTAGTATTTCTTGGTCTTATTATAAATAAGAAGTGATTGGGTGAAAACCCTAAGTTTGAGTGCTCTCATTCATTGTTATTTTCATTCTCTTTCTTTCTCCTTTTCTTTCTCACTCTCTGTAATAATTCTAACAGTATTGTAATGCTAGAAGGTACAAAAAATAAATAATTTATCACCGTACCACAGGCGTACCCATATCCTATGTTTTTAAATTTCATTGTACCAGTGTACCCGTATCGCACCTTACCTATTCTACGTACTTGCACTCATGCTTCATAGATCGGCAAAAAACCAATGAGAGTTGTAAAAGGAACTTAACATAGAAACGAAGGATCAATTATTTGTAGTGATTTAATTATGACATGAAACTCATAAGATGTATTGAAATTAGGCATTGAATACAAATATAGCCCCTTCAATCATATTAGTATTCAAATGTAATATCTTGGATGTGATTGTTAAACAGAGCTTTAAAACATTTCATTTTTAAGTAAAATAGAATCCGAATAACAAACAAAATTGATATGGAAAACAGTTAAGGAAAACCAGATAACTTGCCGAACAAAAACTGGAAACCGAAAGCATAATTTGATCGAGGCTAGCATATCACACTGTCCTCAAGGTAGAATTTGTGCCTTGCTGTGGTGCTTTAAATTGAACAGACGTCTATCCCCCAAGATACAATGATCTGTATCACACTGAAATAGTACTTCAATCTGTGTGTCCGACGAACTTTGAATTGCATATGGATTCTCTCTTTGAGCATACTATGAATATGCAGAAAGAGGAAGCCAGAATATGGACGATGAAGAATGGCCCGAGGGGTTGAATTTATAGGTTATGAGGCACCTGTTCAGTTAGGCCCGAACAGGTATCAAACCATTTGAATTGAGGCTAACGGATATAATCCGAACCGACACACCATGTCGCATTCTAATCGTGATAAGCCGATTTAGTATGAACTAGAACTGGAACTACCCAGTTGAAAAAAAGCTAAATTAATTAAAATAAATTTTGCCCAAAAATTAAGATATCATACAGACCTACCCGCATGCATATGTTTTGTTGGGTCAGACTCTAACTCACACTTTATTAGGTCCTTTCCTATGCACAAAACTTGGGTACCCCTTGGGACCTTCCTCTTAGTCCAAGGTAGGATTATATAAACTCACAAGTTATAACAACTTTCCAATGTGGGACAAGTTGTAATTACCATTCTTCAACCAAGTTCCTATCATGATCTTTGAGATCCATTTCTCATTCACTGCAATGGTTTTGGTTAACCAATCACTTAAAGCTAATTTACTCTCGAAGTTGAACTAATCACCACACGGACCCATCTTAATCGGTGTGTGGGTCCCATTTAAAATTTAGTTTGAAGTTTGCTAAACACCGTGTTTCAAAATTATTTTTCTAACAATCCCCCACATGAATAAAATTGAACAAGAATAGTAAACACAAATGGAAAATGCAGGCATTGATAGAGTAGAAATTAGAAAGATCCTACAATGGATTGGTAGTTTTTGGCCTTGAACCTTTCCTTGTGAAAGATTAAATACTGACTAATCAATGAACCTAATGTCTTGAATTGTTTAACAATTTGTGTAAATCACAACAATAGAATTTACACAAAATCTTTTTGGTCATTGTTTAGTTCTCAAGGTTGTTTTCATTTTTGGCCCTGAACAACTCTTAGTTTTCATGAGTGTTTTTAGAGAATTCAGCCTTAAAATTCTCATAAAAGCGACCCCTTCACCTCATATAGGTCATTTCTTACTAGAAGTATTCTAAGATCTCACTTGGGTTTCTAAGATATAAGAATTATTAAAACAAAACTTATTCTAAAATCGCTGCATGCATCATTGTTTTATAAAAGGAGCAGGTAGGAGAGAGAATATTGCACTAAGTCATACACAATTTGGTTGTTCCATTGAACCTAGATCTTGGAATGTCTAATCAGTTAGGTTCGGTTGCCATTTCAAAGGCTTTAAACCCATTCTCCATGTTTTTATGTCAACTTGCCATCTGCAATCTTTTAGTTAGAGGATCCGCGATATTGTCTTTTGACCTTACATGGTCAATTACTCAATTGTAATATCTCCATTTTAGAGCAATTATTTATTGGTATTATGTCGATGACGGATGTGTTGAGACTTATCATTATACATGTTATTATGTGCCCTACCAGTTGTTAATTGGCTGTCACATGAATGCATCTTACCTGCATAGGTTTGGCTACATCGGAATATCTTTTATGAAATTTCGAAGCCACTTTATTTCTTCTTTTACTTTGTCTAACGCGATAAACTCAGATTCCATTTTGGACGTTGCAATACACGTTTGGTTGATATTTAGGACACAGCTGCACCTTGAAGTGTAAAGACATATATCTACTTGAGGAATTTGAGTCTTTGGTGTCAGATATTCAATTTGCGTCGCCATAAGTTTTTCTTGTATACCTTATCCATCATTTTTAGTTAGATGAAGATTGACATCTACTAGTGTTCTCACCATATTGTTATCATCCTTGTTGAAATTATCAAGGATTTTCTCAGTATAATGTGATTGAAATAACACATATCTATTAGGTGTTCTACTAATCTTCGTTCCTAATATAACATTTGTGTTAGTATTATTATTATTATTATTATTATTATTAGTGGTAGCTTATTATGCTTATAGTTATTATCATGTGTGTGTGGGTGTATGGATGTAACAGTGTTTTCTAGTTTTTAATATAAATAAGAGTGCTCGCCTACCGGTTTGGTACGGCTTCTCATTATTCTATTCCTCCTAACATGGTATCAGAGCCACTATGAAATCTTAGCCTCTTTCAACCACCGAAACCTTAGCCTGCTTCAGCCGTCGACAGCCTAAACTCTAGCCAAAGCCTTCAGCCCCCATTGCCGATGCCCTCAGCTCCTTCAGCCCCCCATTACCGAAGCCCTCAGCCCTTGCTTTAGTCCCTGCTTCATCCGCCGACAGCCTAAACCCTAGCCTTCAGCTGCCGCAACTCTCTAATGAAACCTTAGCCATCATCTTCTCCCCTTGCCACCCCTTCTCCTATTGCCGAAACCCCCTGCCCTTGCCCCGATAGGTCCCAACAAACCCTGAAACTCACCTTTTTCCCTCTGATAGCCACCTTCTCCACTGCTGACGGCCCCTAGAGGAATCAAAGCCATTGTTTTGAGGATCTAGGGGAGGGAGGTGACTCACGACCTGGAGAAGGAACAGGAGGAGAAGCAGAATAGAATGGGGTCGACTCAATAAAGGTAATATCCTGAGACACAACAAAACGACGGAGCGCAGGACAGTAACACCGATACCCCTCCTGGTGTTGAGGGTAGCCAAGAAACACACATTTTAGGGCACGAGCATCAAGTTTAGTGACCTGTGGCCTGGTGTCACGCACATAACATATGCAACCAAAGATTTTCAGGGGCAGGGAGTGCCCAGGCAAAGTAAGAGCAAACACCGATATCGGGGAAACATCACCCAACACAGTAGACGACATGCAATTAATAAGATAACATGCCGTAAGAACAGCCTCACTCCAAAAATGATGAGGAACATGCATATGACATAGAAGAGCACAGGCTGTTTCCAAAACATGTCTATTTTTTCGTTCTGCCACTTCATTCTGTTCGGGGGTATTAGGACAAAACGTTTGATGGGAAATGCCATGGCCCACCAGAAACTCCCTCATGGCAGTGGACAAATATTCTCCCCCATTATCGCTACGCAATACCCGAACACAGGAACCAAATTGGGTTTGCACAGCCATACAAAATTGAGTAAATACAGATAATACCTCAGATTTAATTTTCATTAAATATATAAATGTGACACGAGAGTAATCATCGACAAAGCTCACAAAATAACGAAAACCAAATAAAGAGGTAACCGGATTAGGTCCCCAGACATCAGAATGAACTAACTGAAATGGAGCATAAGCTCGTTGATTGACTCGAAACTGGAAAGGCACACGCAAGTGCTTGGCAAAACGACATGACTCACACTCAATGGCAGGCACATACCGTAAATTAGGGTAAAGAATTTCAAGACTCAACAAACCAGGATGCCCAAGACGACAATGGATATCAAGAGCGGAAGAAGACGGAGCAGAATACGCTTGAGCAGGAGTAGCATCTAGCCGGTACAATCCCCTCGAGACCCGTCCTCTACTGATAATTCTCTTCATCGTAAGATCCTGAAAAATACAATAATTAGGAAAGAATATCATTGAGCAACCTAAATCAGTAGTAATCTGACTAATGGACAATAGATTAAATGGATTATCAGGAGTATGCAAGATTGTATAAAGAAATGGTAGGATTCGGTGTCGCAACACCACAACCCTCAACATCTAAAGAGGAACCATTAGCCATCAAAACACCAGTATGACCAGGAGTCAGCTTATAATCTGATAGAATACCTTATGATCCAGCCATGTGAGCGGAAGAGCCAGAATCAATAACCCAGGAGTGGGGAGTAGCCACACATGCAGTAGGATTACCTGGACGTAGCTCTGCTAGCTGAAATCAGATGTGGCATTTTCCACCAGTGGGGGCTTCCCATGAAACTTGTAACATTCGCTTCGAATGTGTTCCTGGATCCCACAATAGTGGCACGTACGGGTCTCACGACCACCATCACGACCACCATCACGACCAGACTTGCTACCACCACCACGACCGCGGCCTCGACTGCTTTGGCTACCATGAAAACCCGCCAAAGCGGACTGATCAGAATTCTCGATAGGGAATGTATCAGTACCACGAGACTCATCTCGATGGGACGCCCGACTTACACGTCGGAATATCTCAAAGAGAGTGGAAATGTATGTCCTAGCAAGGATTTGAGAGTGCGCTGAGTCAAACTCGGAGTCCAAACTGGCCAAGAAGCACACCACCAAAAGTTGCTGCCTATGCTGTTGAAATTGAGATAATTGATTCGTGAACGGGAGAAGACGATCAAACTCGTCAGTCAAAATCTTGAATTGCATATCATCCTGAAGAGGCTTCTCGGATTGTTGGGATTGAAAGAAACCTTTCATGACATCATATAGGTAGGAGAGATCATTAGTGGATGAATAGATAGACTCTAATGAGGACCAGATCTCTCGCACAGTATCAGTGTTCGTCACCAAATCCTGAACGGAAGGATCCATCAAGTTAAGAACTGACTAAATATTCAGGCATCATCCCGGGTCCAAGTCCGAAAAGTCGCTGATGTTCGTGATGGAGGGTCATCAAACAGGTGGGAATCGAGCTCCATGCCTTGAAGAGACTTAAGAACACTTTTCTTCCATAAAGCATAACCATTGGCGCCATCAAGTCGCCGATCAACCAAATGTGTGGATGACGAGAACACCTCTATGGACGCTGCCGTCTAGCTTCAACTTGGGATTCGCAGGTCACGGAATCCTTTGACATTCTTGTTCACCAACAAGGGGACCAAAAATACCACGAAACATAAGTCTCAATCTACACGGAGGTATGATCAAGGACTACACCAGACCTTCACAGCATCATCAAACCATCAGACACCATTTAACTACACCCCTGTGCACTGGCTGAATGATGCAGTGAGGGAAGGGGAGAGAAAGGTCTGGCCGAACTGTTGAAAGGACCTGTCGGAGGTTTGGGAATGGTCGGCGACGCTCAGGAAGGACCCACAGTGGTCGGCGCAGGTCCTGGAGGGTGCTGACGGTGGTCGGCGTCACCCTTGGAGGGGCTAACGAGGGTCGGTGACACCCTTGGAAGGGCCGACAAGGGTTGGCGCAGGTTTTGGAGGAGCCGACGGTGGTCGGTGAGGGCTTCTGGAAGGCTGACGGTGGTTGGCGGCTAGGGTTAGGGTTTTGCTTTTGTGGTGGGTAGGGTTTCGTGGAGGTGGGTAGGATTTCATGGCTCTAATACCATGTTAGAATATGAGAGAAGGAATACGAAAAGAGTGTATTCTCATTGTGAGGCATACACATATTTATAAGAAATGAGAGACCACGGTAGATACTATGGGCATACACACAAGATAACATTATTAATACTCAATATATATTAACATGTATGTGATGAATGAGACTTTGGATGTTGCATGCTCAGGGAGATCGTCTCAGATTCTAGATATACACTGTCGGTTAGGCCGTCCCTCGTTGCCCAGTCTGAAGAAACTGTCCCAGTTTGAATAAGGTTACACAGTTAGAGTGTGAGTCATGTCGGTTTGCTAAGCACCTGCATGTGCCATATGTGTCCAGGAATAATAATATGACAACGAATCATTTCTCTTTAGTTCATTCAGATATTTGGGGTCCGTGTCTTGTTACATCTTTGTTTAGATTTCTGTACTTTGTAACTTTTGTTGATGATTATTCTTGGATTACTTATCGTTATCTTATGAAGAAGCGTTATGAATTTCCTATTATTTTCACTATATTTTGTATTGAAGTTCAAATCCAATTTGGCAAAACTATTCAGACCCTACGTAGTGACAATGGGGGTAAGTATATTGGTGGAGTGTTGGGTACATACTTGCGTACACATGAGATTATTCACCAGACGTCATGTCCTGACACACCACAGCAGAATGGAGTGGCTGAGAGGAAGAAAGGACATCTCTTGGAAATTGCACGTGCTCTAATGTTCCAAATGAAAGTTTCCAAAGTCTTCTAGGGTGAAGCTATGTTGATAGCATGCTATCTTATTAATATATTGTCATCCTCTGTTTTACATAGTGTTACACCCTTATTAGTTTTACGTCCTCAGTAGATTTCCTTTTCATTGCCCCTCAAGATTTTTGGGTGTGTTTGCTATGTGAGAGATACCGGGCAGAATGTGATCAACCTGGATGCTCGAGCACTAAGTGTGTTTTCATGGGATATCCTAAGACACAGAAAGGATATCGTTGTTACAATCCGGAGTTGCGACGGTTTATAGTATCCCGAGACGTGGTTTTTGTTAAGTCTGCTTCATTCTATGGTTTAGCCACTACACCTTCCTCCACTGTTGATGATGGTTTAGACCAGTTTTTGATGTATCATTATTCCACTGATTTATCAGTTGCATCTTCTCCTCTTGCCAGTTTTCCAGTTGATATTCCCTAGGAGCCTTCTCCTGCCGCCCTAGATTCATTCTCAGATACATCGTCTTCACCAGGCCTCGCCACCTCTCCTCTAATTGAGTCAGTATCTTCTCAGCTGGATCCAATCCCTGATCAGGTAAGTGATCCTCCTATTGCTTTACGAAAGTCTTATTGTAGTTGTTGAGATCACCCCGTGTATACTACACCATATCGTGATTTGCCAGCCACTGTCCATAAGGGTATTACTACACTTGATCAGCATACTTTGCTTTCCTCTGTTGTAGATGGTCTTTCTCATTCAGGTTGGCACAAGGCTATGTTTGAGGAGATGATTGCCCTTGAGACTGATCATACGTAGGACTTGGAGAGTCTACCTCTTGGGAAGACAACTATCGGATGTAAGTGGGTATATATTGTCAAGTTTCATTCTGATGGCACTCTTGAGCAGTTGAAAGCCCGTTTAGTGGCAAAGTGCTATGCTTAGACAAATGGACTTGATTACTTTAATACCTTCTCACCCATTGCCAAGATGGCTTCAGTTTGGTTGTTATTGTCTTTAGTTGCATCACATCAGTGGCCTTTGTATCAACTTGATGTGAAAAATGCCTTTTTTTATGGTGATTTGGAGGAAGAGGTTTATAAGGAGTAACCACCCGATTTTGTTGCTCAGAGGGAGTCCCCAAATCAGGTATGTCATTTGTGGCATTCATTGTATGGCCTGAAGCAGTCTCCCAGAGCTTGGTTTGGCCGTTTCAGCTCAATAGTCCAAGAGTTTGGCCTATGGCAGTCAGCGAAGGATCACACGGTATTCTTTCGCCATACCTCTGTTGGTTGCATATTACTTGTGTATGTGGATGACATTGTTATTACTGGTAGTGACAGTGGAGTGATTGTTGCGCATAAATCATTCTTGGACACCAAGTTTTAGATGAAAGATCTTTGTGAACTTAAATATTTCTTTGGCATTGAAGTAATCAGGAATACGAAATGGGTGTTCATTTCTCAGAAGAAGTATATTCTTCACATTCTGACGTGAGCAGGGTATATGAGTGCCAAAGGTGTGGACTCATCTATGGAGTCTACCGTTAAGCTAGAGCTGAGAGGAGCAACTCTTTCAGACCCTGAGCAATATCGACGTACAGTGGGGAATCTTAATTATCTTACTATAATGACTCGTACAGATATTGCTTATCCAGTGAGTGTAGCGAGTCAGTTTTTGCCTGATCCCCATGGTTCTCATTGGCAAGCGGTGTTACGTATTTTTCGGTATTTGCACAAAAATCCAGGTAAGGGCATCCAGTTTTATGATCATGGACATATGGGAATGGAAGGGTACTCTGATGTTGATTGGCCTGGATGTACATTTGACAGGATATCTACATTTGGTTACTCTATCTTTGTTGGTAGAAACTTGATTTCTTGGAAGAGTAAGAAGCAGAATGTTGTATCCAGGTCTAGTGCGGAGGTAGAGTATCGAGCTATGGCATTAGCAAATGCAGAGATTATGTGGCTTCAGCAGTTTTTGACAGAATTACACTTTCCTCTTAGTGGTTTTGCCAAACTCTGGGTTGATAATACCTATGCTATTCATGTTGCCACAAATCCAGTATTTCACGAGAGGACGAAACATATTGAGGTTGACTGCCATTTTATTCGTGACAAATATCAGAAAAGAGTTTACATTTGGGTCTATTCCTACAGGGGAATAGGTGGCAGATATTTTTACTAAAGCATTACCGGGTCCGCGTGTCTCGTATTTATGTAACAAGCTGGGCATGGTTGACATATATGCTCCAGCTTGAGGGGGGTGTTAGCAGTAGTAGCCTATTATTCTTATTATTATTAGTATTAGTGGTAGCCTATTATGCTTATAGTTATTATCATGCGTGTGTGGGTGTATGGATGTAATGGTGTTCCCTAGCTTTTAATATAAACAAGAGTGCTCGCCTACCGGTTTGGTACAGCTTCTCATTATTATATTTCTCCTAATAATTTGCAAAACTTATATCTTTCATGTTAAACCTAGTGTTCAACATTTTCTTGTTAATTTTAATGATTTCATTATTATTGCTAATAATAAGCATATCATTTACGACTTTACATAAAGATATGCAATGACATAACCCTTATTGGCTAACTTGATGTATACGCAATTGTCAGATTCATTGATCTTAAAATCACTTGACATCATAACACCATAAAATTTTTCATGCCACTATTTCGGTGCTTGATTTCAAGCATACGATGATACATTGATTTAACAAGCTTATAAACTTTCTTTGCATTCCCCGGAACAATAAATCCTTCTGGTTGTTCCTTATATATCTCTTAATTTCAATCACCATTTAAAAATGTTGTCTTAACATCCCTTTGAGGTATCTCTAGATTTTACACAACTGCAATTGCAATGACCATTCCCAAGGATGTTATCCTTGTAAATTGTAACCGGTGAATATGTGTTAAAATAGTTTAGGCCTTCTCTTTGCTTTTATCCTTTGACCACAAGTTTGGCCTTCAATTTATCAATTGATCCATCTGCTTTCATCTTTCTTTTGAATATCTATTTGTATCCAAGAAGTTTACTATTTGGTGGAAGATTCACTTATCCCCAAGTATGATTTTGCATAATGGATTTAATCTCACTATTTATAATCTCTTTCCATAGCAATGCTTATGCCTTTTGGAGTAGATAGCTCTTTTTTTTTGTTTTTTTTTTTTTTAAGTTTTGAGGTTATATTTCTAACAAATAAGTAAGAAAATCTAGACCAAAAGATTTTGATGTTTTAGCCAGTTTATTGCGTCTAGAATCATAATTATTTTCTTCTTGGTCTTGCCTGCTCTGATACTAATCATAGTTTCATAAGATCTTTTATGAGAACTTGTCTCTTTTGTCAAATTGCACAAAAATACATGTTCAAAGAACGTTGCATTCCTAGATTCAATAAAATTATTAAATTGGAGATTATGAATTTCAGAGTTACGTACCAAAAAAACATAAGCACTTCTATTCTGAGTATAACCAATATGCACAAAATCAACAGTTTTAAGTCCTATCTTTACCCTTTTGAGAGTGGGAATTGCAGCTTTTTGCCGAACACTCCAGACACTTACAAATTTATAAGAATGCTTTTGACCTTACCATAACTCATAAGGTGTCCTATTAGTTTTCTTATAAGGCAACTTGTTCAAAATATAATTCAAAGAAAGAATTGCTTCCCCTACAAGTTTTGAGGTAATTACAAAAACTTATCAATATAGCATTCATCTTTTATTTTAAAGTTTTATTTTTTCGTTCCGCTACTTCATTTTGCTGAGTTGAATAAGGTGCAATGGTTTGATACATTATTCATATTCAGCACATAACTCACCAAAAATTGATTCATATTCACCATCTCTGTCGCTTCTTAACACTTTAATCTTTTTTTGCTGAGTTGATTTTCAACTTAATTTTTATAGTGCTTAAACATATCTAATAAGGCCTTATCTTTGCTTCTGAGCAAGTATACATAGCAGTAAGTGGTACAATCATCAATAAAGATTATGCAGTACTTTTTTTCCTCCACGTATTTGAACAAATTTCAAATCTCAAATGTCACTATGAATTAATACTAGTGGCTCAATATTTCATTTGACGGAGTGAAAAAGTGGCTTAGTTGATTTTACTTATGTACAAATTTCACATTTATAATTTGGATCAAATTGAAATCTAGGGAAATATTACGCAAGAAATCATAATTAACATTACATAATCTACCATGTCATAGAAAGGACTCAAGCATATAAATAGAAGATGTGTTGATGTTATTAATAGAAGGAACCATAATCATTACATTCATCTTAAAGAGCCCATTGCTCAAATATCCCTTTCTCACATACATCCATTGTTGGTCAAGACGGAAACCATTCTTGCTAAGCAACAAACCAGACACTAGATTCTTGCAAATTTTTGGCACATAGAACACTTCAGAGTTAGTTCTTTGTCTCAAGTCATCTTCAAACTACCTTTTCTTTATCTTTCACTTCAGCAGTCGCCAAATTGCCCATATAAAGTTATTCTACATCTACTAGTTGATATGAAGTAATCATCCTCTTGTGTGAGCATACATGGCGAGTAGCTTCAATCTCCACGCACCCTTCTTTGGTGTTAGAGTTTGTCAGATTAATTTCAGACACCGCTACAGAAAGGGTTATATCAGAAACATCATTGGAGAGATTCTCCACTTCGGTTACATTTTCTTGGGTTAGTTTCCTTTTGAAGTTCCCTTGGTCTTTACGCATGTGGCAGTCTGCTGTACGATGTCTCGGTTTGTCATATACAAAACACTTGCCTTTGAACTTCAACTTCTTGCTTGCACTGCCTTTGGGACCTTGGGACTTCGGTAAGAATATTTCCTCTTCTTCTTGTTGACCTTTTAGTCTTGTTCCACCACATTAGTCTTAAAAGTTATAAATTGATTTCCCATTTCAATTTCATATCCACAGTTATCTTCCTCAATCCTCAGCCTAACAATTAGATCTTCAAGTTTCATCTCTCATCTCTTTACAATTGTGTTTCAAATAAATTCTTCAAATTCTTCCAAGATAGCTGCAATTTCTTAATAATTGCAGCCACTTGGAAGGCCTCACTTGGGGACATCTCTTTGCATGAATTTCATACAGAATTACTTGAAGGTCTTGAACTTGACTAATCAATCTTGGAATCCAACATTTTGTAGTACGGAATTTACCCACGACAATTTATTTTCATCGTGGCATCTTCCGTTTTGTACTTCTTGTCCAAAGATTCCCATAGTCCTGTGCAGTTGGCACAGTACACATTGTGTTTTGTATTATCCAGTCCATTGAAGATACAGTTCCTGCACAAAGAGCCAGCATACTTCTATGCCTCTACAGTGACAACTTACCTTTCTATCTCATTCTCATTGAGGGTGGGAGCATCTTTGCGGAGGAACCTTACCAGATTCAAAGTAGTGAGATAAAACAATATTTTCCATTGTCATCTCTTAAAATCAGAGCCATTGAATTTCTCTGGCCTTTTCTTGAAGTTGCAAGAATGGATGCAATCACAGGCACAGGCACAGGCACAGGCACAGGCGCAAGTGCAAAAACATGTGTAGGGCTAGGTAAAGAACCAGAATCATTATAGTTCTCGGTTGCTATTTCTGTAACCGAAGATCGACAAAGGAAAAAAAACCAAGATTACACAAGTAAAACTCAAAACAAAATTTAAAGAAACTAAAACAGTTTTCTAAAAGCCCAGTGTTGTGATACCACAAAATAAGATTCTGCGGTATCAAACTGTTATGAAAACGAAAAAAGTATTACAAATTCTACGAAAAACAGAAAAATAATTCATAATCGTGTAAAAACAGAATTACAGAATCTGAAAACCAGTTTAGAAAACACAAAAAAAGATTAAGAACCACATAATTGAAAAATAATATAACCTAATTCTGTGTTAAGATTGTTAAACAGTATTTTAAAAAGTTTCATAATTAAGTAAAAGATAAACCGGATTACAAACAAAACTGATATGGAAAGCAGTAAAGGAAAACCAGATAACTTACAGAACAAAAAACTGGAAACAGAAAACAGAATTTGATCGAGGCTAGTGTATCCCACTTATGTCCTTAATACAGAATTCTCCCCTCGCTGTGGTGCTTCATTCTATGTGCCTGGCAAACTTTGAATTGCGTATGGACTCTCTCTTTAAACAGATTAAGAACATGTAGAAATAGGATGGGATAATATGGATGATGAAGAGTGAAGATTGGCCCGAGGGGCTGAATTTATGGGTGATGAGGCACCTGTTCAGTCAGCCCAAACAGGTATCAAATCCATTCGGATTGAGGCTAATGGATACCATTTGAACTGACACACCTGATAGTGTTATAATGGTAAGAAACTGGTTCGGTTTGAACCAGAATTCTAACTACCCAACTGGAAAAAGTTAAGTTACATTTTATTCAAAAAATTAAGATATCATACGTACCTACCCACTTGAACCCGAGTCCGAGCCCGGGACGGCGGTGGCGGCCGCACGCGCGTGTTTTGCTGGGTTAGGGCCAAACCTATGCTTGGGTAGGTCCTCCCCAATGCACTAAATGCGTGTACCTTTGGAGCCCTCCCCTTATTCCAAGTTAGGATTATATAAACCCACAAAAGTTCTCATAACTTTCCAATATGGGACAAGCTAAGCTTTGGTTACCATTCTTCAATCAAGTTTCATATCCTGATATTTGAGATCAATTTTTCATTGACCACTTAATAATTTTGATTAACCAACCACTTAAAAGTTGATTTACTCTCAAAGGTGAACACATCACCACCTGGACCCATTTTAACCAGTGTGAGGCTCCCACTTAATATTTAGCTTAAAATTTGCTAAACACCATGGTTCAAAACCATTTTTCTAACAATGATTTCCTATCCTATCTGGCCCTTATGTCTTGTGTGCCAAATATGGGCTGAATGTTGTTGCCATTAGATTACTGTGGCTTTGATGTGGTAACAATCTACATTTTGATTGATAGTGGTCTATGTCTACATCCCTATTGATCCATATTTTGTTTTTTCTTTTCTTTTGGCCCTTCCCTTTTCTTTTTGTTTTTCCTCTAGAATATAAACCCGTTGTATCCGCACTTTAGAATATAAACCCGCTGGATCCGCACTTAGTTTGGATAGTTTTGATATTTCTTCTCCTTGCTTTTATTATAATGATTTACTTTAGAATATAAACCCGCTGGATCCGCACATAGTTCGGATAGTTTTGATATTTCTTCTCCTTGCTTTTATTATAATGATTTACTGGATGGAAATGGATCCAAATATGTGCATATACCTTGTTCAATACCAGGTTTGTTTGATTCAAACCATTTGGAAATTATAAGGGATACTGTCACCATGGTAATTCGACAATACATAATCATTCCATACATTAGAGGAAAAACAAAAAGTGATATACCACAGCAGTATGTTTGCTTTCTCATGACATCTGTTGGTGGTGTTATCTCATTTCTTGTTTTGCCCACTATCAGCTTTCTAACTGCAAAGTCACGAAAGATGTAGGACTGTCATAAGATCGATGTTAGGATTAAGATGTTGTAGACAAAACTCGGTATACTTTTTGTACTATTTCTCTTGAGTTATTAACATTCTTTGATGGAAACTTCTCTTCTATCTCTTGATTTCTTTGTGTACGGACTTTGCTTTCATTTTTATGGCATTGATATTATTACTTTTCCATTTATATAGCCTTGTCCATACTGGGACTTGGCACAACTCTGATAAAGTTTGTTTCATGCCGTTCATAATTTCAGGTCCCGATCTAGGAAAATTATCGAGAACATTCACACTCAATTCAAAATTCAAATAGAGGTAAGAATCAGTTTGTAGTATGATCATGGCATAGGATGGTCTGATCCTAACTATATTTATACCGTTTAGTCGGAAATGCAGGTTTAATTTCAAGACAGTCATTTCTTGCATTTAAATCGAAAGGTCAGGTGAAAATATCAGTGTCTTCCCGGCCCCCCTCGTTTGGTTGGATTAACACCAGATCATGGCCTTCTTTCATTTTAGGTGGAAATATTTACAAACGATGTTATTACATCAATCATCATCATTAAAAAGCAATCTGTGCCTGTCTCCCCTTGCTTTATCAAAGTCTTCATCATAATCATTATGGATTCACCCAAGACTTCTTGCCTTGTTTGGTCAAAGTCTAGGAGTGCTGGAGAACTAAGGGGAACAAAAGTTGGAGAGGATGGAAAGGGTTACTGAGAATAGAAATACAGTAATCTCTTGGTTGTTTGGTGAAGCAGGATCAGTTGGAAGAAGGGAGGAGAACAGTGTTTCTTGATTTTACTCTTTTGCCCTTATTTATGAAGACAACGGTGTTGTCTAAACCGAAAAAAATAGAGAGGAAGAAGTTTCTATCTTTTCCTCCTTTTGTGCATTTCCGCATTGGATTAAAGTGGTGGATGGGGCGAAATGAGTGATGTTATCTCTCTCCATTTTCTCCCTGTACCTTTCCTCTTTCTGTCCTCCTTAATTCTAATTGAACAGAGGCTTAAGAGTTTTGGTGTGAATTTCATACAACTAGCTTAGGGTACTAGCTTATTTATGGTATGTGTTGAAAATATAAATAATGAAGTTACCTTTCTCATAGCTTGAACTTTTATATGAGTTGGTGGTTGATAATTTAACATGTTATCAAAGAAAGAAATAGATATTGAGTTCAAATCACACCTCCTATTTGACAGATAAAATATTTGTACGTGTTTAGCCCGCTTATAGATGAAAGCTTGGTCACATGTAAGAGGGAGCATTGATAATGTAAATAGCAAAGTTACCCCTCTCTCCAATAGGTTAAACTTTAGTTGAGTTAGTAATTAACAATTTAATAATATGTATAAGGTAGTGGCATCGTGTTCTGTACAACTGTTGCTATTATGATTGATAGGACCTATAATTACATGGAATCAACCTTTCTACAGGTTAGACGATTACCTGTTGGGGATGGAATCTGGATAGCTCGGCACAAACATCTTGGCAGTGAGTACGTTCTCGATTTTATTGTTGAGAGGAAAAATGTTGATGATTTGCGTTGCTCAATCAAGGACAATCGCTATAGGGATCAAAAACTACGACTTTTGGTATTGATTATCATCCAAATAATTATACATTTTATTTCACGTTAACAAAATTATTGCCCTTTGTAATTTAAGCGTTATGTATATGCAATTTGTTATTCATTGTCATCATTTGTGATTTCTTCTTTAGATTCCTGTCCTTATATTAACATGTCTGCAATACTTGCATATTCATATGCGAATTTTTGTCTCTTAGTAGATCTAGCCACTCTATAAAACCGGTGTGACTTGATTTCCTATTAGCTGCCAGCCTACCACTTACCAGTATTATGCATGAAACATGGAGTCTACAGTTGCCTAAAATGATGCTGGACTCATAGTTATAAGAAATTTACAATTCATGATTCAGTTCACGATTTATGCATAAATCGATACGAATCTATGAGTGAATCTATTTTATGAGAGAACTCCGAGTCTTACGATTCACAGTTCGGTTCACGAGTCGATTCACTATTTATAATTCATGTAATTTTTAAATTTATTCAAATTCAAAAAATTCCAAGCAATGTTTTTGTGTTATTTTTAATAGTCCATAATACAAGTTAGTGTGTTTATGTGAAAATAAGAAATAATCATGCACAATTTGTTACTCATTTAATGAATAGAGGATTTAATAGAACCATATAGATCTAATAGTTTTTTTACCTTTTTTTTATTTTTCTTTTAGGTGAAAAAATGTCAATATACATCTTTTAAGCATGTTTAAAATATGATATGGGTTGGATCAATTGGACACTCGGACTCGATGGTTGCACAACATTTTTTCTGAACTTTTTATTATTAACAATAATTATACATACATGTTTTAAAGTATTTTGTTTTTAATCTAAAAAGTTTTTGTCCACTCTTTATTCTTATTCTATTCTTTTTAAGATTCTTAGTACAATTTGTGAATCTATATAAAGAATATACTATGATTTTTAAGAAGTTTTATGGTTGGATTTGATGAAGGTAGATTTCTTTTGAATTAGATCACTTACTTATGTTTTTATTGTATAATTTGTATCATTATTAGTTTATTTATTTTATTTCGTAGAGATGAAATGTTTAACATTGTATTTATAGTTCATGCCTTGTCTTACGATCTGATATTTGATTCGATTCACGATTCACAAAGTTAGGATTTCGATTCATAGTTCGATTTACGATTTGGAAACTATGGATGGAGGTTTGTTAGCATTTTTTGTTTCAGAATCTTAGGCCATAGGTAAATCTATGCCAGTGACGCAGAGGTGTAATATAGTTCGACACGCTCTCGCACCAAATTTTTATGCAGGACAATAGCGGAAAGTGGGCGATATTTTATGGGGCTCGGTCATTAGGGAGCTTTTCTTGGTTAAATGAATTGAATGATGTGGGGTTTAGCTTTAATGTTTACATGGGTGTTTGAAACAGGTATATAAGCAGTGATTTCAAATTCAGAGGTTAATCGTACTCTGGCAACTTTACGTAAGGCAGAGTTTGGTTTTAAATTTAAAATATTTCTATAGGGCCTTTTTCTATTCCTTCTATGTCGCTGAGAATTTTTTATTTTTTCATTAACTTGAAATTTAAATTCAATGCAATATTTAAAAAAAAAAAAAAGGAGGATTCGAACCTACGACCAATCAGTTAACAGCTGATCGCTCTACCACTGAGCTACTGAGGAACAACAGGAGATCTAATTTTCTGCTATAATAATATAGGAAAGATAAAACATTGGGGTTGCAAGCTCTTTATGGTGGCAGCATGCACTCCCTAATGTCCAAAATTAAGAATATAGCCTTTGGTTGGCTACTTTGGTTTGGCATCCATCTCTATAATTTGATTAATAATAAAGATATGAAAGAGCATCATCAGTCTACCTTTTGAGTTCCATGTCAATTTGATTTTTACTTAAAATCTGTTATGCCTTTTCAGGTGCGCTTTCTGCCAAATGTAAACAGAATATTTATTATTAGAGACATGAGAGCTGAAGTTTATTAGTTTAGGGTCTCAAACTTTCTTATACTGCCTTTTTCTTTTCATGAAATGAACTCAAATGAATCTCTGTTATGAGAGAGTATATCAGATCTACCTTTGCAATTCATCTTTTCCCGTAGAATACATCATTAGAAGATGAAAAAGTGGAGAATTTCTGCAATGGAGAATTTTTGCATTTTTCACAAAATTTATTAATGTCTCAAATGAAATTTTGTCAGAAGGACTTTAGGAGTTCAAAGAGAACATATAGCTGAAAATCTCTGAGCAATTGGAAGCCGCCTTTGATGACGAGGCCGAAAAAATAAATGACGCAATCTTTACTGTCCATCTTTATTAGCCAAGTTTCCATCTTTAAGAGTGGACTATCCCTCATTTTCATTAATCTGGGAACTGATCCTTAACTAGGGAGTTCAGGTAAACTGGGTTTTGGATGGCTTCATTCCATCTTCAGAGGGTGTCTGTATCCACATCCGATGAGATTTCTAA
Organism: Heliamphora exappendiculata; assembly: GCA_034768845.1. Classification (NCBI taxonomy): domain Eukaryota; kingdom Viridiplantae; phylum Streptophyta; class Magnoliopsida; order Ericales; family Sarraceniaceae; genus Heliamphora; species Heliamphora exappendiculata. The sequence continues at coordinate 10,408,638 of JAOTRH010000020.1, read as the reverse complement.
ATCCCCCATCAAGTTCTTTGCCCCTTGGGCGCAAACCTGGTCTTGTTCAGAAAAGCGGGCCTGATATTACATGGGAAAAGAAGGAAACAATAAAATATTATTACAAAAGAAGAAATGAAAGTGCAAGAGAAATAAAGGACGAGCAGTCCACTAAAAAGAAAAAAAAGAAAAAATTACAAATGAAAAATGGTCTTCCAGTCACTACAAATCATAGACAAAGGAACCCCCTCAAGCGGGGTTGAGACAAAAACAAAAAAGAAGACAAATAACATATCTTTTCCATAGGACCTCTGCTTCAAACTTATCATAAAATATTCTTGCGGTCCTTCCATCCAAGTAATGCAAAGCACAACAGAAATTGCACAATGCCGAAGAACACTGGCCTTCTTGTTGGAATTGAAACCTCTATAATCAACCAAACATCTACAGGTGATATTCGAATACCAGTCAACCTCTGCCAATTGAAAGAAACAATACCAAAATGCCATAGCCACGGGGCAATATAGAAATGAATGATCAATGCTTACCACATTGGCACATTCCTCCTGCATATGATGCTCCATTGGGGTAGCTGGTAGCTTTCAGGCCTCCTCTTTTGAGACATGTCATTGATAATTTCATTTCAAAGGTCTTTTGTTGCATTGAGGGGTAACTGAAAATCGGATTATGCTTCAGTCACTGTTTCTGACGGTATTGAGTAAAATTTCAACCACTAATTGCTGCGCAAGTCTTTCTTCTTCCAATTGATTCTCTGTCCTGTTTTTTATTGACTTCTGGGAAATTCTTAATCATGCACTGTGCCGATTGTTTTGAAAATAACTTAGTTTATTCATCTTGAGCTTATGGCTGACTTGTTAATATTTCATCCTGATCATTCTTGGTGTTGATTACTCCTTTTTAAGAGATGTGGACTCAGGAAGCTGATATATGTGGTGGAAGGTGATCCAAATTCATCTGTAGCTGCTGAAAGCATCAAAACAGCGTAAGAATTTCTTCTATATATATTCTTAGAGGCTCTTGTTCTTGCCAGTGCAAATTTATGTCACACATTACAAGAAAGCAGTATGATAACTTATTGTAGGAAAGTAAGGATTTTTTTTTGGGTACTACCACCACTGCTATCATAATTATTTTCTATTTTTCTTTGTGGTTTGACCTGCTTGCAAGTTGCATACAGTCTTCGCATTGCTCTAACTTATATTTTTATTTTCTAAGATCAACATTTTTATTAATTATACTGGTGTGCGCACAAGAAGGAGGTGGCAAATCTCTACAATTGTTGCAATTCCTTCCAAGTCCACAAAGTGGGCTCACGTGGTGATTTGGTGGCTATTCAAGCCAATATTCAACAGAACCCTTCCTCTTGCTGGTTTTACTACGTCCTCCTTGGCTTCGTTGCTGAGCCCTTCTAACCTATCCTTTGATCATTCTTTTCCTGCTTTGCTTTCTCTACTTTCTCTATCATGGAGTCCTAATTGGGGTTGCAAACATTAGAGCCAGGCCTAAGCCAAGCATCCTATTTAGACATGCTGGTATGCTTGAGTTATGTTCAAATTTAGCTCTCCAAACTTTGCATGGATTAAGCTCAACATTGGAATTTGCTGATTTTGTGGTCTTCTTAATCTGGGAGCCTTCCTTTACTATTTATCCTGTAAACGTCTCTCTTGAAATTTAATAGGAATGATTATTCTTCTCCTAAAAATACCTTCACGCTTGTTAAGCTCCGTAATTTTGTCATTGCCATCGTTAGCAGTTCAAAGCTAGATCCATGAGGTGTGTGATGCATAGTTTAAAAACAAAAACACCGGTTACTATCTAAACGGCTAACCAAATTGCAACAAACAAACCTATCCCCACCAATAGCTAAGATTACTCGAGGATAGATAATTTGTCAAAATACTGATTAAGCACGGGGGCTATAGTTTGTTTAAGAAGAGAGAATCCTTGGTCCATTATAACGGTTGGAACCGTGGTTTAAAACCTTGTTTGAGATGTAGTACCCATGGATGCAAGTCACATTTTACTTTGACATCCTTGACAATATGACCGAGTTACTCTGTATGACGGAACTTTCAGTGGTTAAACTTTCTTTATGAAAAATGGTATTAGGGAGAAAAAACTTGTGTTGAAAGTTGAAACTTGAAACCGTGAGAGGTGATAATGTTGTAAGCACTGTTCATCCTTGCTTCTTAATTCGATTTTTTCCCCTTATTAAACAAAGTGAAGAGACTAGAATTGCATATATCCTTCTTGGAGAGAAATCACAACCATAAATAGTGCTAAAAGGTGTGAGGGGATTCCTAGAGTAGTATAAGATGCAATGCTTGATTTCATGTCTGGTGTTGCTTAAGCTACCAAATTTGGAAATGAGTTCAATGAACACGAAGAGCTTTAGAGTCAAGTTCTAGAACTACTAAGGAAATAGCAGATGGAGAGTTTAAGATGGGATTTTGAATGGGCGTGTGATGGGGAACAGGAAGAATATATCTAGAGATTATTTACATTTGATCTCAGAAGATAATTGAATTTTAATTATTTAAATTTAAGTTTAAATTTGTTTAGCTAATATTAGTTTAAATAAGATTTGGTTAGATAGGATTAATTAATAAGATTTGGTTAGATATGATTAATTAATAAGATTTAGTTAGATATGATTAATTTAAATAAGATTTGATTAGATTGTTTAGATAGGATTGTTGTCATTTTTATCTTTGTATTTCAATGATCTATTTATAGGCCCTCAGCTTGTGTTACAGATTACTGAATGATTGAATAAACATGTATTTTCTAGAATTGGAGTGGATTCCAGTTCAACCGTAGTTGCGGATTCTTAAAAACTTGTTCGTGTTTATCCTGCATTAACTTGGTATCAGAGTTTACAATCTTAATTGCCAACGGTTCTTCCAACAATGGAGCCTAAACTAGAAATCCCGATAAAGCAGATTCCATTCCCGTATGTTCCATATGAAATTTTGCCACAATCACAATTACTGCCAAGAAAGCGACAAGAGTTGTTCCACCACCAATCATTGTTCCTCAATCCAAACTTTAGATTGCATTAATTCTTTAGAATTTTCTTTCTTTCTTCTTTTTATTGTAATTTTAGGATTCGCATTTCATTTGAAAAAAAAAAGTAGTGATTTTTTTTTTCTTCTCTCGATTTCCAGTTCTTTTTTCTGTTTTCTTTAAAGAAAAAAAAACCCTAAATAGTGTAGCACCGGCCTCAATAGAGCAGCACAAATCCTAACTGGCACCGAACCACCCCAAGCCCCAATCGGCACACCACCACTGCAGGGCGTGACATCGTCAACTTTAGCAAAACCACCCCCGTCGACACCAAAACCTTGCTTTTCCACATCTGAAACCACAGTTGGCTTCCTCTCCAAGACGCAAACCCTAGGTGTGGATTCCTAGGTGCGGACGAAAGCCTAAGTGCGGATTCTTAGATTCTTTAGGTGCGGATTCGTAAAGATTATTCGCTTAGGCATAGTTATAACTCGCCAGAGTCAAATTCCTCTCGACGGAGGATAAATGATGGGGAACAGAAAGAATATATATAGAAATTATTTACATTTGATTCCAGAAGATATTTGATTTTTGATTATTTAGATTTATGTTTAAATTTATTTAGATAATATTAGTTTAAATAAGATTTAGTTAGATAGGATTAATTAATAAGATTTAGTTAGATATGATTAATTTAAATAAGATTTGGTTAGATTGTTTAAATATGATTATTATCCTTTTTATTCTTATCTTTGTGTTTCAATGGTCTATTTACAGGCCTTCAGCTTGTGTTATAGATTATTGAATGATTGAATAAATAAGTATTTTCTAGAATTAGTGTGGATTCCAGTTCAACCTTAGGTGCGGATTCCTAAAAGTTTGTTCATGTTTGTCTTGCATCAGCGTGGACTGTGGAAAACAAAACTATTACCGAAATAACTAAGCATGGGCTCCTTTCTAGATCCAATCATAGTAATCAAAACAACCTTCCTTTTATCTTCCTCTGGTTACTTCCCGCCTTTTGATACCAGTTGTACTCCACTTCTGATTTATACTCAAACAATTGCATGTTGTGTATCCGTTAAAAAAAAAAAAACTGCGTGTTGTGCAATGTATACCGTTGCTCATTAGTTTAGTTGCTTGACCGAGCTATAAAACACACTTCTTGTCTCTAAAGGCGAGTGCCCTAAGCAGCCATTGCTATCATGAGAACCACCCCTATACGAGGCCCTAACCATGGAGGTACCTCATATCCAAACTCTGGTAAGCCAATCCTCATTATAGCCGAAACTCAGCTACCATCTACTCTCCTTGAACACCCTCTAGATCATACTTCTCAACCATTGGAATGTTATATGTTCACTGTTGGCCAGGGTTTGGGCTAGCATCCTACCTTGGCGGAGGCCCCGGGTAAAGGCCGAGTTATAGTTGACTTGTGGCGCTTAGTGCTGGACCCTTTAAGGAAATAAAGTTGCGTCTTCACTGCTACTTGCGAGTTTTGCGGGCAGGTGCTGGGAGAGGAGGGGGGGGGTTGTTGGCCAGGGTTTGGACTAGCATCCTGCCATGGTGGCGACCTCGGGTAAAGACCGAGTCACAGTCGACTTGTAGCGCTTGACGCTGGACCTTTTAAGAAAATAAAGTTGCGCATTCATCATTATCTGCGGGTTTTGGTGAGATGGTAAGCGTTTGATCCAACATTTACCTCCACTTCTTTATCACTAGAGGATGATTTTTCTCCCTTGGAATTTGAAAAACCTGGAGATCACATTCATCATGCTCACAAAGTGGCCAATCCGACTACAAGAAACCTAGATGGAAGTACCAAGACCATTTTTGTTGTTGAAGCTACTCTCAATTAGCGGTCTGAATATGCTTCAGCTCAAAGCAAAGCTCTTGGAAGGGTTGAAGCCTGCCAAGGAAAGGTAGATCGAAAATTTTTCTCTGTGGAACTGGAAAAATTATTAGGTACTCCCTAAATACCATGTAGGCGATACCACGTGCTACTCTCGGCAAATAAATGATCGCAACCTATACAATGTGGGTAACTTTTTGTCTTCTAATCACCCAACAAAAGTTAGTCATCATGTTTTTACCGTAAAATTTGTCGTTAGCATATTAGGTGGGAGTACCACATGGTATTATGGGAGCACTGAATAATTACTCGTGGAGCTGACAATTGTTCATCTCCAGCAAAAGATTCAGTCAGTTCTTCAGGAACTGTTACAAATGGCATACTTCCACTAGTGTAACCTTAATATTACATTATTCACTAGGCTATAGAGCTGTTGCAGTATCTCTCACAGGTTTTTAGAATATAGAGATTCTTGATGTGGAATCCTTGCACTATATATTCTTGTACAAAAGATTTTTTTATATGCCTTGTACAAAAGACTTTTTATGTGCATATTAAAAGTAACATTATTTTCACAATAATAGCTTGGTACACCGCAGGATTAACTGTATTTTATATATTTATGATATATTTACCTACTTTTGAAGGGCATTTAAATATTAATTTTCAAAGTTACGACAAGAAAGTACCTCGTTCTGCACAATCTCTCTATGGTGTAAAGGAGGTTCGAAAACAATTAACAAGTGTTCTTTTATTAACCTCATTAAGAATGAATAGGAATGAAAGTGTTTTAAAAAAAAAATGAAATTTGGTTCCTTTATTTATTCTTTTATTGTACTCCAAAATTGTACAGCAACCAGAGGCTAGTCATGGCCCTTATCCTGCTAGGGTGGGGTTAACATCGCGACAAATTGTAGATGCATTCAGTATGCATCTGCCTAAGTAGTGGGTTTACATCGTAACTATGTCTAATACTACCATTTTATTGATAAAATACTCCTTGTTAATTTGTGAATATTGTTACAAAAAAATTGGGAATACTATTTTTCCCTAAGAAAAATAAAATAGGTATTTAAGGAGTTTAAAATCTAGTGTTCTTGGACATGAGAGTTAGTTCAATCTGATTCTTATACAAAGTTTTCAACTGAGTCGATGTAACATATACCTCAAATCTATTTTTCATTACCCTCTTAATCTAAAAACTTGCTTGTAGATGGTTGATATCTAATCCATGTTGCTTTAGTGTACATCTGATAAAAGCTTACTAGTGTCATTTTATTATGTGCAGTTGTTACACAACAGAGATTTTAGAAGGATTTGATGTGCAGAGAACAAGTGGCTTGGGCGATACATTAAGGAAATATGGTTATCTTACTCGAGCAATAACTCAATACTACAGATCGCAGACCCCTGAAGACAAACAAAATAGTTTGGGGGTCTGTCCCCCTTTTGATAACTTTATTAGAAGGTGCCAAAATCTGGATAAAATGACAGTTAGTGATGTATTTTCCATCCAACTCATGCAGGTATTTGCTTGACTAACAGGTTAAATCACCCAACTTATGAATGAATATCATATCAATGATACATTGTTGCAGATTAGATAATTCCCTAACTGCCTTTTAATTTAGCTAAATATTCATAATGTTTATTTTGTGGTCAAAATTATACTGAATCATGGACATAAACAAATATGAAAACTCTGATTGATTACACTTTCCCTGGCTCTGGCTATTTTGTTTGTCTTGTCAAATATTTAAATGGTGCTTTTTCAGAGCTAGGGATGTTGACCTCAGACTATTGCCACCAGATGTGGGTTTTCCACTTCTGTAATATGTTCTTCTATCATGAAACATTGCTGTTTATCATGAAACCCAGCAATAGAGAGGCCTAGCTGTTATAAGCAAATGCATGTCCTACTTTGATTAGAGAGTTGATATTTATAAACATGATTTTACAATTTTCTTTTCTTTTATGACAAGTATACAACCCTGACATGTACGTTTGTGGACATCATGCATGCAGATTCCACAGGTAACAGAGGAGGTTGCCATTGCTGTTCTAGATTTGTACCCAACGTTGCTGTCTCTTGCTCGTGCATATTCTCTTCTCGTGAGTTTTCTATTCTGTTCAAAACTTTTTGGTTGGGGTTATTTCTGGACAAATGATATTAATCACAGATATGGAAAAGTAAAAATTCTGGACAAATGAGTGAATTGTCTAAACAAGCAAGCATATAAAGCTGGTGCTTCTTAATAGTAGACAGAAAATGCCCCTAGCTTAAAAATTGTAGACCCAACTATTGTACCATATGAAAAGGGTAAGGGCTAGCTGACTATGACCTAGATATGGTACCATGATACAGACACCAAATCAGAAAATATGATATGTATAAATTTATACATTATATATATGTTGTCAATAACATGTGGCATTGGGATTTCAAATCGCGGTATTGGCTAGCGTGGCGATAGCAGTCGCGTGTTTGAATATTGGTCAACAATGAAGCACGGATACTTCAAAATAGGCTCCGTATATGTATCGGACACGTATCGGATAAGGATACGCGCTTGATATAGCAAGATACGTATCTGATATGCCAAATAAGTACCTAATAAATTTTTTATTTTTTTGAATTTCGGATACTGCTCAGATACATGGGAGATACGGGAAGGATACGACGGGGATACGCGATGTTCTAATTTTTTATATTTTAAAATTTTCTTTGGGTATTTTTTTCTTTGAAATTTTAATTTATTATATGTTTTACTATATTAACTCTAATACGTGATAAGTTTGTCATTTATTTTGAATTTTTAATGTTTTGATTATTTGTGATGTATTAATTGCTCGATTGCAATAATCAAATGAATTAACTCATACTTTGTGTTTTATTTTTATAAATAATAATTTACTAAAGTTAATATTTTTTATGAACGTATGTTAACCGTATCCGTATCCTGTTTTTTTTAATTTTGCCATATCATCCGATCTGTATCTTATTCGTGTCCGTGTTTCTTAGTCAGTCCATGTGTAACGGTTATTCAAAACCGCGTTCATGATTTTTTTTTAGCCATGAACAAATGACACAAAACTCATTATACGTATGTTCTAACTTTATTTACAACAAATAGAGTTTTTTTAATCAACATTTTGCACCTAAAAAATGTTTTGTTTAACTTCTATTGAATTTTATGTTTCTTTTAAGACAAAAAATTGGTATCTTTGTATGGTATGTGGATTTCACTTTTTAGGATATTAGAAATGTTAATAAAATAAATAAATTTTGATAAAAAAAAAAAAGCAAACGTAAAATAATATTTATTAATCTAATTTCTAATGATACAAATACCATAGCAATCAATATTGGAGAAGAATAAAAAGGTATCACATGAAAAGTTCCAGAATTAAAAAAAAAGAGAAAAAAGTGACTGGCAGAGTTTTTGCTTTCATGTGAGTTCATGTCATGTAGCGGAATGAGCGTAGCTAAGTAGAATTCAGTGGGTTCAATTGAGTCATTGACCCTATTGAAATTTGGGGGAGGGAGGGGGGGTGGACTTATGCAGTTTGTGTACAATGTCGGGAAGGTTTGATAAATTGACACCCTTAAAATTGTTAGGAAAAATAAAGATGAAGGTGTCAATTTCTATTAGAAATAATCGAACTTAGTTAAGAGTTTGTAAGAACACGAGGCCATTGAGATTTATGCATTCCTTGTAATTTATTCTTCCCACTATATTTAGCGCGATAGGCAGTATGGACACTCTAAAATTCTCTTTAACTTTGCTGCGGCGTCTTAGACTCTTGGGAATTGGAGATTTCTTTGTACCTTCACAATTTGTTTGATTTTAGAGTTTGTTGAGGGAAAATAAAAGATAAATGAACTGTGCAATGAAATTTTCCCTTGACAAATCCTAAATTCCAACATAGCATTAAGGTTTCTCTTCCTGATTAAAAGAATGCGGTGCCCCTTCCTCCGATTGGGAGGGTTACTTTTTTCTTGAATGCTAAGGGAATGTTTGTACGCATTTATTCTTAGTCCACTAAGTTTTGCATAGAATTTTAAAAACAGGGTGCTGGTCACCTTGGCATTTTCATCACCACCAAGAGTCATACATATTACGTATAACTTTCAAAATTCAAGGCAATCTTGACACCATTTTAAGAGTGAGTACTGGATATAATTGGTTGATTGATGGCATCTGTGTGTGTGTGTGTGTGTGGATTGAATGTTGGGGTATGATGCCACCAATCATGTTTCTGTAATGAATTTGAGTTCGGTGCCATTGTAACAGTTGAGGTTATACTCTGAAGTTGAGATTGATCAACATTATTAAAGGGTGTTTGTACAGCTTAAAAGCTGCAACTTATCGCTTTTTTTTTTCTTGGAAGTTGTGGCCAGCTTGTTTGTCATAGCTTTTATCTTTTTATTTGTGCACAAAAAAACAACATAGAATCTAAAAAAAGCTAATTTTTGAAAAGCTATAGTTTTTAACTAAAGTTCAACTGCAACAAACACCCACTAAATGCAATGGATATGACCTTGAGGATCCTTGTATCGTTGTTTAGCGTAATATGAAGTTGATATCTTATCGGTGAGATCACCCCTTGAATTGGTGGAAAACTGTTTTATTTGTAAGAGAATGCTTGAAGAGACTCCATCAGGATGTGATCTCCATCTGTGCTCTCTTTCAATTTTCTTTTTCTTATTTTCCTTTTCAAATGTTGTTTTGAATTAGTACAAGAATTGAAAGGGGGCTAAATTGGTTCTTTGCAGCTGTATCATTTGATTTGTTCTGAATGTCATCTAATGCCGTTAATCTTCGGTGGTTTCTGTCCATTAGCAAATGTGGTGGTTTGTGTCCATTAGCAAATGTTTGTGAACATTACTTGAATCTGGAAAATGGTTTAATTAGGAACACTTGATTATTTTAAGTGAGATTCAGCGGGAAGTCTAAAAATAAAAGTTTTAATGTACAAAGTCTATAAATAAAAATTTTAACGCGCGAGGTTCAATTTATTTAAAAGGCGTGATTTCTTTAAAAAAATACTTATCAAACAGATAAATTTATTTATTTTGCATAACGAACATAAATTTAACAAATGTTTATCTGTTGGCATATTTATACATAATATGTAAACAGATAAATTTATCTGTTTTCATATTAATATTTGTATAAATTTATCTGTTTATATATTATTACAAATAATGTAAACAAATAAATTTATCTATTTGTATATAAAATAAATAAA
>JAOTRH010000020.1:10382981-10398427 GCA_034768845.1 Heliamphora exappendiculata | reverse complement strand
AAATAATTATTGATTTGCATATATTTAATATTCGTTATTTTGATTCATTAGAGGGTGCGATCTTTTATGGGTCTATATTTCTGGTGAGTTGGATAGCGATATTATTTATTTGGAAAATATTAATTATTGATGGAACTGTTTAAGTAAGGGTGGAAGATACGGTTCATCAGACCCATAAATGTAGCAGGCGCATTCGTCAAGCCGAACAGCATCACCAGAAACTCGTAGTGACCGTAACGAGTCTGAAAAGTGGTCTTCGCTATGTCCTCATCCCTAATCCTCAGCTGATGATACCTTGACCTCAAGTCAATCTTTGAAAAGCAGCGCGACCCCCTCAACTGATCAAATAGGTCATCAATCCTCGACATCGGACACTTATTCTTTACCATCACCTGGTTCAACTTCTTGTAGTCTATACACAACTGCAACAAACCATCTTTCTTCTTCATAAAGAGCGCAGGAGCTCCCCACGGCGATGTACTCGGGTGCACAAACCCCTTGTCTAGCAAATCCTACAACTGCACCTTGAGTTCTTTTAACTCAGTTGGTGCAAAACGGTACGACGGCATAGAGATAGGAGTAGCTCTTGGAACAAGATCAATGGAGAACTCCACATCTTGGCTCGGTGGCAACTCAAATAGATCGTCTGGAAAGACATCCGGATTGTCGCACACCACAGGGGGTAACACTCCTCGAACCCCAACCGACTCATCTAACCTGAGTGCAGAAAAGAGAAAACCCAAATTTCCTTGAACCCGATAGGAATCGGGCATAGACATCAAGCCTTCATCCCGATCACCCACAAAATAGAAGCAGTCACCATTTGGTGTACAGATCGACACTCTCCATCGCTCACAATCTATAAAGTCATGGTAGCTAGTCAGCCCGTCCATCCCTAGGATGACATCAAACGTGGTCATGTCTAGAATAACAAAGTCAAACTCTAAACAACGACCGGCGACTTTCAATACGTAAGATCTACAGACAAGGCTCAACGTCACACTCTCTCTAACTGGGGTCTCCACACTCATAGTACCACCCAACCAGTCTATTTCTAGCCCCAATGCAGATGCAAAGGCAGATGAGATAAAAGAATGTGATGCTCTTGTGTCGATAAGGACACTGGCCCATGATCTAAAAACCAGAAGAGTACCTCTGATCATGGCTGGTGTAACAGCAGCATCAGACACCACTGGTGATTTAGAAGCACTACGATCAGCAAGAACGTAAGACCTGGCCTGCGGTAGTTTGGTCTGTCCACCATAACTCTGAGTCGATGGCTGCCTCACCCACTGAGCTGACGCACCTCCCTCCGCAAATCTAGACGTCTGAGCCCTAGGCTACTGCGGAGCCTGTCGTCTCTGCACTGATGAAGCAACATGCGCTCTCGTCGCGCCCTGGACATTTCCCTCTCTGGGACATTGTCTGCGAAAGTGCCCGGACTGACCACACCCAAAACAGATAGGTGGGTCTCTCATTTGTGACTGGATGGGCGCTGAACTCTGAGCCTGGCCCTTCTGCGGGCACTCAACTAAACGATGTCCTGGCTGTCCACAGCGATAACAAATCAATCTTTTCTGCTCTGACCTCCCTGTCGAGGCCACTGTAAGTGTAGGTGTGGACGACTGCGGCTGATATGATTTAGTAAAACGAGAACTAGATCCAGATGGCCTCTGGCGCTTATTGTTGCGCCCTTGGGACCGTGTATCTCCACAGCTTGCTGGCTCCTGCTCTCTCTAATCCTGCGGCTATCTGCCAATGAGTTCTCTACCCGGATAGCAGCTTCCACCAGCTTGATGTTCACCTCCACATCCAGAGCTGCAACCCTATCCTTAATAGCAGGTCGAAGTCCCCTCTCAAACCTCTGAGTGCGCAACTCCTCTGTGGATACCATCTCAGGTGCGAACCGCGACAAATTCGAGAACTTAGCCTCATACTGGACCACATACAAATTCCCCTGAAGAAGGGAGAAGAACTCCTCTCGGTAAGTATCTCTCGAAGATCTCAAAAAATACTTCTCCAAGAAGACTCTCGTGAAAGCAGTCCACGTCACATCCACGGTGGTCTTGGCAAACTTCCACCACTCTCTAGCATCTTTCCGCAGTTGGAACGCTGCCAACTTTATACGCAAAGCATCTTCCTCGATATCCAGAGTACCGAAGATAGAGGTGGTCACTTCTAACCATTGAGTAGCCACCTTGGGGTCCGGTTCCCCAGAAAAGGTCGGAGGATCCAGCCGCCGAAACTCCCGCATGGTTATAGAAGCCCTCGGCTCAGGCACCCTCACACTAGCCCTAGTAGCTTCAGCCATCGCTTGCATAGTAGCTAACATCTCATGGACGACATCAGCGCCGCCAACATCAGTACCACCCACTTGTTCTTGTGGGGCAGGAATGTTCCCTTCGTCCGGAACCTGAGCATAAGCATGTCCTCGGCCACGGCCCCGTCTTTGCACTCCCCGCGTGGACATAATTCTATAGGAAACAATATAACATGATAAGTTTTCCTACTACATGCTACTACGTAACATAAACACATAATCATGCTATCACATAGCCACATAAGATTATGCAAACACGTCTCACATACCGAGGAGAACTAACAAGACGGACTTGTCAATTTGGATAACGTATTCAAATTTCTTGCTAGAATACACGTCGGCCAAACGCGCTTCTAACTTGGCTTCTAAACATGTTAAACCAAATGCCCGAAGGCAAGACTCACCAATCCTGAGATTCAACCTCCATACCCACATACACACAATTATCATGCTCAGAAAGCTATCAACATGCTATAAACCAGTGTTTAAACACATGCAAGCAAGCATACACAATCAACCTCACCAGGTGATAAGCCTCTTTTTCCCATGGCTCTTAGGTATTCGAACCCAGAGCTTTGATACCAAGTTGTCACGCCCCAAAACCCGAGAACACATGAAAAATCCATCAAACACCAGTTTTAATAAAATAGAGTTTTATATTATCAAAATCATTTGTTGAAATAGAAGGAAAACCCAAAAGATACATCTCTCATAAAGAAAAACATACAGTCTATTATCTTATGGCGTACAAAAACTGTCTTCAGGATCAGGCATACCAAAAAGAAAAACTATAAAAGTCTTCCGCCACTGCGGGCACTGTCATGCTACTCCTCATCTGCATCATCACCTCAAAGTGATTTTTACAGAAAATTTCCACCAGTGAGTCAAAACCTAATAGAAACAGACAATCAAGTTGTAAAGCAGGAAATATGCAATCATATAAAGTGGGAGCTAACTCAACCACAGTTAAAAAAAATAGTAAGAAAAACATTGTTCCCTCGTGGAATATACCATCGCGAAAAAGATGAATATGATCCTATGTACCGACTCTATCACAAGGGGACAGAGGTAGCAACTATAGACCCTTGTCCAGTATCTAATCCCCATACATCATGGGATCGGTTAGATACACACAAGTTCTATACGGAGCACCACGACGTAATCACTCAATTTACGGGCTATGACCCCGAGGGAACTGAGCACCCATCCGTCTCAATTTACGGGAACTAACCTAAAGGACCTGAGTACCTACTCTGCGCACGTTTTTAGACTTTCACCGAGGGAAACTCGTGCCACATCCACGTCATCCCAGTACATCTAGATAACCATCTAAAAACATTTCTCAAATTAGTACAATATACATGTGCATAGATCCATCCATCACTAGGAGATCAAAACAAAATATTTTCAAAATATTTTCTCCAAAAGCAGTTATACAACGCCTGTATAAATATGAGATCCAATCTATGAAACCATGGAGATCAAACAAAATATTTCAAAACCTGAGACTCAACCCCAAGGGTTAGCTCCAAACCTCCAAAACATAAAAATGTTGAGATTTTTCATCTAAAATCACTATTTTCAAGAAAACCCTTTGAAAACCCTCCAACCACAAGTCATATAAGCAGATAAACCAAGAAAAGCGATAAACATACCTTTTATCCTCATAAAATAAGGTTTAAGCATAAATATGACAGTTAGTGCATTTCTACCCGGTATAAATACATATAATTGCATGAACACCCTTATACAGTAGGATAGTCTAGAATCCTACCTCGGAGAGCTAAAAGCTCGACATCTCAAAACTAAACTACGTCAGAACAAGAATCCGTCTGGATGGATATGAAACCCACGTCACCGACAGCAAGGATTTGTTATCCGACCTCGAAAACCACAGCCTTGGGTCACCCGAAAGCTAGAGAGAAGGTAGAGAAAAGGTGAAGAGGAAGAGATAAGCTTGAAAAAGATATTTTTGGCTCAAAAACCAAGGCTGCTAGGCTTTATAGAAACTCGCGCCCAGGCACCACCGCTCGAGTGCCCAAGCACCGCTTGAGAGGACCCTTGCCGACATAGGTCCGTGGCACCCCACCGCTCGAGCGGTCATCTCTCGGATAACCCCTCTGCCACTACCGCGCTTGAGCGGACACCCACCGCTCGAGCGGTCGTCCCTATGTTGGAAACCTAAGAAAGGAATTAAGCCAAACCCCCGCATGCATAACACGTATTCCTAAACATGCTGTTCTAAACATCACAAAAAGCATCAACCGAACATCAAAGCATGCTTATAACGAAAAGAAATACGTCATATACATAAACATGTCAAAAAGAAAAGGAGCCAGGTCTCACATATAATGCAGGTAGATGATTCTCTCACTCTCAGTATCTCCCTCTAATAGTTTTCTATTTGTCTTGGGGCTTACTCCACTGGATACCTAACTTGACCATCGGAGAAGTTGTGTCAGAATCTCCTCCGGCACTCCTTCTAACGGTTGTTCTGTCCTTTTCAGGCCTCTAGAAGCCCAGAAAGTATTGCTGAAGCCCATTTTAGATCGAGCACTAATAAATAGTATCAGTGATTTTAAGAATAAACGGTATAATCATTAAAATAAACTTAAAATATATCTATAATATTTACACATTAAATTAAAATATTCGGTACCTATATGAATTAATGCAAAAGACAATAAATCTGTTAGTTCTATTACAGAAGCAACTGGCATAGGAGGCCTCCCGATAATAAAAGTGAGCCGATAACAATGAAAAAAGACAAGATTGTTATTGGTGAGAAGGTAAACCGTCCATCTCAGCAAGAAGACAAAACAAAATTGCTTTTTCCTTCAACAAATCCAGGTAAGAAGTGAAAAGGGGATGACCAAAATACTATCTAATTAAGCAAATTTAAGCATTAAAAGGAAAAAATAGACATTCAACAGCTAACGAAAACCGTACTTTTTATAAGAGATATTCATGCTTTATATAAAGTAGAAGTAGATAGAAATAACCTAAACCCTAGAATTTAAATGAAATTTAATCTAATACTTTTGTCATAAACCATCAGAAAAAACAAATGAAGGTAGAAAATCACTCAAGTAGCTCTTTTTCATTTGCAAATTGCAATTATAACAATTTCTGGTGAAGGGATCAGATTAAAATTCATTTCAAATTGTGGGATTCAGATTTTTTAAATTGAAACTACCGTCTTATTTGGCAACTTAGTTTTAAGTTAAATTTTTTTATTTAAAATCGTTTTAAATCAAATAAGCAAAAAACTCGTTTAACAATATATCTCTCTCAAAAATGAGCCTTAAATTAGTGCTCTTGTGAAACCAAAAGAAACAAGAAAATAATTTTTTAGGCTTTGTTTGATAATTTCATTTAAAGTTAAGTTTTTGTTTTTTAACACTAAATAAGTAAAAAAGTTTAGTTGGCTAAAAAATGTCTTCAAGCCGCTAGAGAAAATAGTTTTAATTTGACAATTGATTTTTTTTTTGACTTTAACTAAAAAAAAGTTAAAAATTTAACTTGAAGTTAGAGCCACACAAGCCTTAATTAATATGGTTTTATGGAATTAGAATATTTCAATAACTCCAAGCTAAAACTCCACACCAAAAGTTAAAATGTTTCTATCTACTTTTGGATTTTCCCCCAACCTCCTTGTCCTTTTGTCCTAATCTTAGAAGATAGCACCAAGTGAATGGTCTATGCATTCGAAAAGAAAACAAATGGTGGTTTTGGAGGCACCTGGGGGGACTTCCCCTGCAATCCCCCACTATCCTTCCCACTACCCAACAAGCAAGGGCGTTTGTTTTGTGGTGTTAATATATGCTTGGCTTTTTGTGGTGATAGAGAATAAAACTAAACTTTTGGGTTTTGGCCAGCTCTTTCTTCCTATCTACTAAGCTTAGCGACAAAGTTCTTATTTGGCATATTTAAAAAGTTGGAATAATTAATTATGAATTTTATTTTAACAGCTTGTCTTGGAATATGTCTTGATCACTAATTGAATAACTCAATAAATTATATTTTTAAATATTATTAAAATAATATACATATATATATATATATATTATTTTTATATAATTTTAATTTTTGAATAGCCATTATTTACGTCAATATAGTCATGCTATATTAGAGGATTTTACTATTTGCATCATTGTCTACTTAATTGTGATTTTGACTTTGTTTTATAATGCTAATTATTTACGTCAATATATTCCTACTATATTGGAAGATATTACCATTTATATTAATATCTACACTATTATTTACTTTATTGTGATTTTGACTTTTTTTTTATACATGCAACATGTTATGTGTATATAGACTATATATATATTTTTATTTTTTATGTGATTTTAAATTTTAAATTACCATTATTTACGCCAATATATCTATGTTATTATGAGAAATAATGAGAACATTATAAGAATATAGTGTACCCACACATAGCGATGAGAATATTTTTAATTTTCAATTAATATGAATTTTAGTTCATATTATTAACATATAATGCATTATATAGTACTTAAAACGACGTCATTCTAAGTAAAATGTCGTCACTTTAAGCACTAGATCAAAGCATTAAATGGCAGAGGAACCTCTCCCACATATAGTGAAGGGGAATGCTAATTATGAGAGAAAGAGAAGGGAAGAAAAGAGAAAGTGTGAGAACTATTTCTTTTTTTGTTTGGTTAGTTAAAAGAGTAATTAGAGTATTATTTTTCTTCTTTTATTTATTTGATAATAATTAACAAAAGAAAATGAAATGTTTAATACTTATTTACTTTTATAATATTTTTATATTAGTTTAAATTATTACTTTTAATACAAACATAAAAGCCTATAATTGGTATTATAAAAATAATCATATCCTACCATTCAATTTCCTCGTATTTCTTCCAATTTTGTAGGATTTTTTTTTTTTTTTACAAGTGGATCATTTTTTCTTTATTTTCTTTCCATTTACTTTTTTTTCTTTCTAAAAATTAATTCAAATAACACTATAATTAATTTTTTCTTTTTAAATCCTTCACTTTCGTTCTAAATTTTTTCATTCAAACGAAAGGCTAAAGGACAATAAATTAATGAGGACAAAAAAACAGTCATCAAAGCAGCCATGGAAAAAGTCCTTCAACACATAGTCTTTAATTCCAAATACCGCTCTAAAACAAAACCCTACAACCAGAGAAACCCTATTCACAACTACTTCCACAGATAAGGAGAGTGTGTGTGTGCAAGCCTGGAAATTTCCATATGGGTTTTTCTGGGTATTCGAAAGGTTAGAAACCCCATTTAGGAATTTGAATTTGATGATGTGTTTGGTTGGTTAGTCAAGGATTTGGCTTTTGAACTGTTACTGGTACTTCTCTTCTTCTTGCCCTGTCCATGTTTCCCGGAAATAATTATATCCTTTGTTGCTTTATGTATTTTCATTCACGTCCTTTAAAATTTGTTCAAAGTGATCTTGTCATTCAGAGTATTAAGTTGATATTGCTGATACCGAAACAAACTCTTTGTTATGTTGGAAAATTAAATGAAATGAGAGTTTGAGATTCAGCTTGCATGTTTTCTAGTAAAAGCAAATTTTGTTAATTTTTAAACTGTTTGGCTGCTAGGAAATGTTAGTGAAAAAAGTGAAAATCCGAACCTTTCAGAATCGTGATCATTTCAAGGTATTTGGAATCCCGTACTGACTTAAGACTATTCAACCAGTTAGCATAGTTGGGTTGACTTCATTTGGAACTTGCGTCATTTCCAGAGCATTAATTAGGGAAGTTTTGTACTTTTCTTTACATTTTCCTTATTATTATCCACAACCACCAGAAGTTTAGTGAAGAAAAACAGCAAGAACAAGTGATTTTGAAGTTTTCTTTCTATCTGGTCACTAGTTTTTTTCTAACGAAACAAAGGGTTGATGATAGAATTTTCGTGCCGTTTAAATCTATTCTGCTTCACCTGTCTAATTGTGACTATATCTTACATTTCAGATCCCACTTTTTGGCAGCTAGAGTTAAATCTCGGTGGTAAGGCAGGTATGGTTCAAGAGGAGGGATCGTCGTCTTTAAGTTTGTCACCTCTTCAGCTCTTTTCCCTGATGTCACTTTCACCTGGTTTAGGTTCACCATATCCATGGCTGAGGGAGTTGAAATCTGAGGAGAGAGGTTTGTGCCTGATCCAGCTTCTCGTCGCCTGTGCTAACCACGTCGCTGCAGGTAGTGTCGAGAATGCCAATATTGGTCTCGATCACATTTCCCATCTCGCCTCTCCTCATGGCGATACGATGCAGAGAATTGCTGCTTACTTCACCGAAGCACTTGCCGATAGAATGCTTAAAGGTTGGCCTGGTTTGCATAAGGCCCTCAATTCTACCAAAATATCATTGGTCTCTGAAGAAATTTTCGTCCAGAGATTGTTCTTTGAGCTCTGCCCTTTCTTAAGACTCGCATATGTGATCACAAACCTGGCAATTATTGAAGCCATGGAAGGGGAGAAGGTGGTTCATATCATTGATCTCCATTGTTTTGAGCCTGCTCAGTGGATTGATCTTCTGCAGGCATTAAGTGCTCGTCCTGAAGGACCGCCTCATTTGAGGATTACGGGCATTCATGAACAGAAAGAGGTGTTGGACCTAATGGCTCATCGGTTGAACGATGAGGCTGAGAAGTTGGACATCCCGTTCCAATTCAACCCCATAGTTAGCAAGTTGGAGAATCTTGATATCGAATGTTTGCGTGTTAAGACAGGAGAAGCTCTTGCAATCAGCTCTGTGCTACGGCTGCATTCCCTCTTGGCCTTTGATGACGAGATGTTAAGAAGGAACAGCCCATTTGCATCCAAGAGCTTGAGTTTGGTTCACCTGCAAAGAGTCTTGCAGGTGAACCCACACACTTTAGGAGATTTTCTTCATAAAGATGTTTGTAGCACTTTGTACAGCCCAAGTCTCCATTCAGCATCATCAACATCACCATTATCTTTTCCCTCTTCACCAAAGATGGGAAGTTTTCTCAATGCCTTGAGAGGCCTTTCCCCAAAGCTGATGGTGGTGACTGAACAAGAATCAAACCATAATGTCCATAGCTTAATGGATAGAGTCACAGAGGCATTGAACTTTTATGCAGCGTTATTCGATTGCTTGGAATCGACTGTGCCAAGGGAGGCATCGGTAGAGCGTCAAAAAGTTGAGAAGGTGCTTTTTGGAGAGGAAATTAAGAACATAATAGCATGTGAGGGGCTCGAACGAAAGGAGAGACATGAAAAACTCGAGAAATGGATTTCAAGGTTTGAGCTGGCCGGGTTCGGAAGAGTCCCTTTGAGTTACCATGGGATGCTGCAGGCAACTAGGTTGTTGCAGAGCTATGGGTATGATGGGTATAAAATAAAAGAAGAGAAAGGTTGTTTGGTAATATGCTGGCAAAATACCCCTCTTTTTTCGATTTCAGCATGGAGGTTCAGAAGGTATCGCTAGAATTATTGATCCTGAAGGGATTCAGTTTGGTTTTTGTATAAAGGATCTTAAATTTATTTACCTCCCGGTGCAAATGTGGTGTTCAGAGGAAAGGTTTTAGAGGGATATTGTAATATGTTTTGCATGTTTATTGTTCATTTATTTTTCCTTGGGATCTCTTTCTTGATTCATGGGTCATATCTTAACATCATGGATCATGATCTCTGAGTGTTTTAAATACCGGCCGTTAGTATTGTATCAATCAATACGTAACGAAATTTCGGACCTTCAATACTAATTTTTACTGTTGTGTTAGCCAATATTGTCCGATATTAACCGATAAATAATTATAGTACAGATGCCCATATGTATTGTGATACCACAATTTATAATCCTTTGTCTCTCCCTCACTCTCACATGTGCCTGCGTGCACGTGCACACACACTAAATTGAAAACCCAATTTAAAAGGGCAAATATCTTTTGCTATCTTAAATATTGTTCTCTGAGTTCACCAAAAGCAATGGTTACATTCTAGTCTAGGAGTTATATTTAGAGTAAGAGTTTAACCTGAAGCTATCAATATTTTGCTTGGAGAGTGACTAATTTGGAGCATTCTTATCATCATATAATGATGCATACATGGCACTATTAGAAATTTCAGTCATTCATTTAATGATTCAAAGTGGAGCCCATTGGCAAGTTGGCCACCTTCATTTCTTCCACTGCTGTGAGCGTGTGACATAATCTTGAAGCTTACCCTACCTATTTTCATGGTACCAGATATATGTTTCAATGGAATTTTTCACATTGCTGTTTAGCTACTGCAATAAGTCCATTCAGCCGCAATCCATGGAGATTCAGAGGAAAGAATTTCATCAAAGCAAGCAAAGTGTAGCCAAGCTTTTCCTATGCAAGAACTGCCAAAATTAATAAATGAAGAGAGTTAATTCTCTAGGTTTATAAAGTTCTCGTTTGGCTCAATTTAAAGTCAATTTTTTTATCTTTTTGCTTAAAGTCACATAAAAGTCAACTCTCAAAACAGAAAATTTTTTCTATGTTCAGCAACTTAAGTTACTTTTTAATTAAACAATTCTTTTGCGACTTTACCAAACATAGTCAAAATCTTATATATAGTTAATGGTCTCCTCTGTTTTTGGATGAAGACAGATTAGGATAATCATAGACGTCCAAGGGGGCAGATAGGGGTGGCCATCTCCTCTAAATTTTTTAAAAACTCACTATTGTAATAGTATTATTTTAAAATATTTCAAGATTATATAAGTTTATTCATCTAAATTTTTTTTTGAAAATTTAATATATGAACTCCTAAGGGCTTATAAGAATAATTCTCTTTTTTTAAATTAAAATTTTGCATCCGTCCTTGTGGAGAATGTGAATAATGACAAGTCTTACAATTTTTTTAGTGCGTTGTTTGTTGATAAGGGTGAAAGATGGTGGGGGTCCATATATATTTTTAGTATGTAAATTGTTTTGCTTACTATAATTCTCGAATCAATTGATTCGATAAATTACACGGCGCATAAAAGATTATATAGAAATAAATAATATCATATGAAATGTGATATCCTAAAGTATTACAACTTTACGAACTATTTTTCAACTCCACCAATATGGCTGGAATTAATTACCGTTTGTTTAACTACTGCCCACTAGGTAGCAATTATTGGCATATAATGTTAAAACATTAAAAGTGAAGGGTCTTTTTAAAAAAAAGTAATGATTAAATACTGGAGATGTCACATCTCAAACTCTGGGTCACGTGAAACATCAGTAAGCAATCATATACAATACCTAAACAGATGTTTACTCACAAAGGAGAACATACAAGAATTAAATATAACTGCCAAAAGACTTACATAATACGGTTTCAACATCGGAAAACATGTTATAAGCATACATGGTTCGAAAAGCACAAAAATGAAGACTACAGATCTTTCGCTTCTTCGGCTCCTCCGGATCAACCTACACGACTGATACCTGAAAAACGTTTCAAATCTCACACAATGAGCCAAAACTCATCAGAAACTAAAGAAGCATGCATTATAAACAAAATATGCTCGAAAAACGAGGTATAGTTTTCGACTCATATGAGCCACAAGAACGGTTTTGAAAGTGATTTTGGATATGAACTCATACGAGTCTCAAAAGGAAAAACATTTCAAAAACGGTTTTATACGAGGACTCCCAAGAATCTCAAGGAAAAAAGTTTTTGAAAACGATTTTGTATCACCACTCATCAGAACCTAGAAAAATAATTTGATATATAGATATAGTACAATGCTTCACTAGCAAAGATAGACTCCTACGAGCCAAGACTCCCACGAGCCCCACATGCAACACAGATATATATATATATAAGTCGACTTTTACAAGCCTGAATAACAGTTCTATCACATTCACTGAATCTCATATATACTTAACAGTTCTTATATATGCTTGCTTTTACAAGATCCACGAAAACGGTTTGAAATCAATTTTATACCACGACTCATGTGACGCCTCGTTCCCCGTGCATGTTGGGACATATGTAACTATAAATAAGGGACATATTCTAGTCGAATATTCATAATTACATATGATAAGTAACGGTTCAGAATTTGTTTAAAATACTTAATGATTACAGTTATCCAAAAGTTACAATATGTCTGTGAAAAACTGAACAAAAGATAAAAAAAAATATCCTACGTCTTCAAGCAGTACTGTTGGGGTATGCTGGCTCCTACTACTCTCCCTCTTCTACAAAATCTTCTCCTTCTTCAAATCCGCCTTCTTCAAATAATTCTTTGTCTTCACCTGTGGCACGATCACCTGTGGCACGAATGCCATAAGCTAGAGTTCAGAAGTAAATTCTCTAAATCGTCTAACAAACTCACAACAAAATATCCTACAATACATATCGTATAATACCCAATACAAAATTTAAGGAAAAAGAGATAGACCATTTATCATTTTCGACAAAGCAAGCATATATAAGAATAAGTGTGTGAGTGTGTGATGCAAATGAATGCAGTGCAATTGCTCAACCCAAGTACTTTCGGAACAGTATCATAGATTCTACGGCAAGAATTACAGACTAGACTTGATGATACATTGATCACTTAACCTATCCTAGCCTCGTTGCGAAAGGTAAATGCTCGCCTTGGCTACATGGCTCAGCCGTTTTACTCAATGGCAACGGTGTGGGGGCGGGCTACCCAATTATCAGCCACTCTTATATGGGCCAACCGTCCCACATTAAGTACTAGGATACTCATTAAACGTTAATCCAAAGTCTAATTAAAGCTAGTGATGAACCCATGGTGCCTAAATCCCCCTTTTTTATAATAAAGACCTCCAATTTAATTTCAAATATGACAACCAAGGACGTCCTAGATCTACAACCACTGAATAGATGATTTCCATGTTACTCAACCCAATTGAAGGATACGGAGGGGACTCTGATAACCCAAGATGATATGTAAGAATGTTCATGATGTGCAATTAATCGTAGCATGACATATAACTATGATATGGAATATGGTATAACTTGCTAAAGTATCAAGTACAAATATGCGAAATATAGTCACAATTTATACAACATAGAATCGAACTATCAGCATGAGTTCATTTTATCAATAGCATCATTTTCATAAACTAATTACTCACAAAGTTCATATAAGGTTCACATACTCAAGTCCCGTAAGTAACATACCACTAGTACATTTAGCCAATTGTAAGTACAAGTTTAATTGCTAGTTTTAAATTTGTAACAGTGTTTTTAAGTACTTAGACCTAGATTTAATTTATGATATTTTAACACCATTGAGATAAAACTATTATCTACCACTTTCATGTTTATCACTACGGCCAGATCCTAAGGCAAGGGGGTCATTTATTTTATTTAAATAAAAATCGTTCAGCATTTTACACAGAAAAATACTGAAATTAGGCCTCTGTTGGCCACGATTTTGGGGCATCAATTCAAGGGATATAGGTCTGAATTTTGGTGAGGTCTTAGCTCAAGGTGTCCCCTACAAGTTTCATGTTTTGTGCTAAGGCAAGTAATTTGGAAAAAGTTTGAGATTTTGGCCAATTTATAAAAAGGGTTCAGTCAGCCTAAAAAGGGTATACAGAATGTGTTTTTAACAGAGAGTGCTCAAAACATTTGGGGTATCATTGGAGGGTAGTTTGGGCTGATTTTGTTCAGTATTTAGTTTAATATGTTAGCTACAATATTCATATTTACCACTTTTGGATTTAGCTTCTAAAAAGTTTGTTTTTGGGTCTCACAAAAATATGTGACAGAGAGGTCTGTCAGTCCTTGAACCTCAATAGTGACTTTGAAAGGTGTTTTGACCCATCCATACTTCATATTGTTGGCTCATTTTGGGTGGAAGAAAAGATAAATATATCCTCTACAAGTTCTATGTTGTGACCCAAGCTCGTTTCTTACTCTGATTTAGGGTTTTTAGGTATGTAACTCAGAGTGATCAAGATCTTACATTCTTTGGTAAAAATGACACATCTGGAGTTCTACTCAACAAAATCACTTCAAACGAATTTTTTATGAAAGAGAACTCAAAAAGATAAATCTGGACACAAAAATCACTTTAAGACAATTTTTTAACATTTAGTTACGATATTTTAAAGTTGGTGGCAGAAAGTAGGTAAGCCCAAAAAATTAGGTTATTTAGAGTTTTAGTTGCTTAGCTTGTGTGATGTGCACTTTTGATGTGTTTTCTTTGCATGCATGTCTTGAACTCATATAAATCAAAACTTCAGAATATGTTTAAGTCATAAAATTGAAAAATATACACATGTAAGCATGTACAAAACTTGTCCATACATAAACAGCCAATATCCTACTCCTACAACGCCTTTTTGAGTTATTCTTTATTTTATTTTCTTAGGGTTAATTATAGAGATGGATTGAAGGTTATTTTATGAGAGAATATTAGAAAGTTTTAGGGAGTTTACTTACCTCTTTTGATACTACAAAGATTGAAGAAAAATATGACTTGGCTTTAGAGTTTTCTTCCTTGATTCCTCCTAGTTTCTCCTTCACTATTCCTTCTTCTCTCCTTCTTTCTTGAGAACATTTAGAGAAATTTGGGACTTCTCTCTCACACTCTCTTGTGGCCAAAATACATGTAGGGAAAAGGGGGGGTTTGTGCTTTGTTTTTATAGAAAAAATTTAAAATGGAGAATAATTATTACATTCAATTAAAATTTGAATTTTTTAAAGCTTTTATTGGTTGCATGGGAGGTGAGAGTGGCTTGAGACTTACAAAATTAGACATTGGGCAGGTGTATTTCGGCCATGGCAGTGTTTGGGGCAGACGAAAACAGATTTTGCATTTAATTAGGGTTTTAAAGTGTATTTTGGCACATTTTTGTGAAAAAAAATGTATAAAATATTAATTTTATGTACTTTTTTTGTGTCTAAACCTACCAAAACCTACTATATTATTGTATTTATAATGAATTTAGTATTTTCATAATTTATCATAATTTTGATAGCAATTAATTAAATAAATATAAGTTTGTAAGGTAAATTAAGTTATTTTGATTAGAATTAACTTTTTGAGTTTATTTATTGTGTAAAGATTTTAAATAATTATTTGTTTACTTTTTTTGACCTATATTATTATATTATTATATATATTACTTGTATAAAAAGT
>JAOTRH010000020.1:10365944-10382881 GCA_034768845.1 Heliamphora exappendiculata | reverse complement strand
TATTGTATGTCTCATAATTTATTAATTGGATAATTAGTCATAAGTCTATTTCTTATTTCTTATAATATATTTAGTCTACTTAAATTTTTTTTAACTTCTTATGTTCAGTGTTATAGAAATTTAAAGCCTAAAATCATATAATTTAATGCTTGATAATTTTACCGACAAAATTATTTTTATTATTCGCACTCTCCTAATAGTATGATATATACCCTCGCCCCCACCGACCTCACCACCTCCAACCACGTTTATGCAGGCAGCAGTACAGTCGGCCACCATCACGGTCAATAACTAAGTTAATAGGGGCTGTACAAAAAATTAAAAAAAATTGATAATTTAATCCGGTCCGGTCTGATTCGTACGGTTTGGTCTGATTGTTATTTGTCGTGTTTCGGTTCTGAATTAAAATTTCAAAAAATCGTTCTGAACGGTCCGATTCTCGGTTTTGTTTAATTTCACGGTTCCGAACCGAACTGGGCCGGTCTTACTTAATATTAAAATTTTTTAATACATATATATATTTTGACGATCTTAGCCGTGTATTTTATTGTTCTTAATTTATATATTATTATTGTAAAAAATTAAATTGATCAGATATCGTTAACTACCTTAACAAATCATATTTGTGTTAATAAAAATAAAATGTGATGTTTATTTTATTATTTATTTTATTATCACAAATGTGATTTGTTTTGGTAGTTAACGATATCCGATTAATTTGATTTTTTATAGTAATAATATATAAATTAAGAATAATAAAATAAACGGTTTAGATCATCAAAATATATTTATTTTGATTGGGAATATATTTTGCTTGAGAATGTATTTTGCTAAATTTTGATTGGAACTGTTAACCGAACCGTGTTCGATCCGTTGTCACGGATCGGTTCCGGTCCGGTTCTATTACTTGAACGGTTCCAAAAAACCTAGAACCGTTATGAACGGTCCGATTCTTGATTTTTTTAAAAATCGGTCCAATCCGGACCGTGTGCACCCCTACTATTCAAAGTGGCCTTTCATAGAGCTAAGGAGGTTGCACTTATTTTAGAAGCGTAAATTGTTCTTGTCTTGTTGAGCATTTATTTTTTAAATAAAAAACAGAACAAAAAACAAAAAACAAAAAACAATCAGGAATGGCAGAAGGGAACATACAAATCGAAAATGTGCACCATGTTTGAGCTAATCCCAGCCACCTCAAATAAAAAATGTGCAATCAGTGAAAACGGTCGGTGCATAGAATCACCAATCTTATGCACTGCCATGCAACCTGGAGGGAGTACGGGAGGGAGAGAGACAGAGACAGAGAGAGAGAGAGAGGAAAAATAGACACGAAGGTTAAGGAAAAAAAAACATTTCCTTTTGTGATTTTGTAGATTTATAAGGGCACTTTCGTTAAGAAAATAGTTTATTCTCGTGATTGTTCGTGTAATAAACTCTCTTAATTTGGATGGTGAATTTTGGTTCATAAACCACAAGGAGTTCAGTGGTTATTTCAAAAAAGAGAGGGATTACATTACTTACATACACATGGTCTATACAACTTGGAGGTAAAGTGAAATTTGCCCATTCTTTTTTGACCAGCAACAATTTCTCGCAAGAGTTGGGCAAATTCACACAAACATAATCTCAAATTCTCATAATATCAACTTCCCATTGACCCAATGATGTCACAAATTCAAGCAATTCCCCATTGATCCTTGATATAAACATACTGTTATATGAAAATTCGCATGTTTCTCGCCCTGTTTTTCTTGCCCTCGTCATGGCTCCATTGTATATGCCCTCAATTACAACTATATTGTCTTTATGGGTAATTTAAGGAGACTCAAATTTGAGCTTCTTTGTTAGGGGAATGCGACTTAAGTCATTGGGTTGCTCTACTAGGACTAAATTACAGCTATATATTTAATAGATACTTTTTCTTTCCCAAGATTCTGTGCATGCTCCACTAGGAACTCAATTATATACTTTTTTCCTAAATCAATAAATGCCATATGGACTGTGTAGGTCTTTTTCCTTTTTCCCATTTTTTTCCATTAGCTGTTGAGTAGAAAAATATCTTCCATAGTATATCTTCCAGCAATAAAACCAAATAAGTACTCTCACACAAAGTTTCTTTGTGTGAGTCATAACTTCGACTACAATGACTAGTGCAGCTTTGAATACCACGTTTGCTTTTTATATATAGGAACTAATGCACTTTTTCTTCATTCACCTGGCATTTTCTCATAATTTAAGCTCTTGTTAAACAAATTAGTCAACCAAACTACTCAATCGCCCGCACATTTCCAAACTCTCGTAATAATTCCATATGATCCTCCATTGTTCCTCAATCTCACCTTGCTTAATACGCATTCTCTCATCTTCAATTTTTTTTTTTTTTGATAAGTAACGTCTTCAACCTTAATATAGATAATGTAGTTTTTAAGAGTTAGACTTCAAGTACTGAAAAAATGAATTGGGAAGTGAAAGAATGGAGAGAAGAATCAATAGACGGCTAATGAGAGGCCTGCCAAAACTAGGGCAACCTCTCTAAGTGTTATTATTTATATAAACATAGAAACAGAAGAACACAAATACTCTTGTACAACCTAAGCATAATACTTAATACTCCGCCTCCAATGGGTGTATAGATATCCCTTATATCCAATTTGCATACAATAGAATGAAAAACTTGACTACCAAGCCCCTTAGCGAAAACATCAGATTGTTGATTCTCTAATTTCAGCATACAATTCAAATCCTCATTTAACTTTTCCTTGATAAAGTGCCAATCAATCCCAATATGCTTAGTCCTATCATGCTGAAATAGATTATAAGGTATGTTGATAGTAGCTTTATTATCACAACATAATCGCATCACCACACACACCGAAGTCATGCAATAAACTTGAAACCACATAAAGTTCACAAATTCCATGAGTCATAACCCTATACTCAACCTCTGCATTGGATCTAGCTAATATAGCTTGCTCCTTGCTTCTCCAAGTAACCAAGTTTTCACCTACAGAAGTACAATAACCTGAAGGAAATCATTTATCATCAACAAATACAACCCAATCCACATTAGTGAATGCTTCCAATCTCATGTGACCATGATTTGAAAACAAAATTCCTTTTCTCGAAGCTGACTTAAGGTACCCTATAATGCAAAAAAAACGGCATCGAGATGCATAACACGAGGGTTATGCATAAATTGACTCATAACCCCCACTGTATACACAATATCTGGGCATGTATGAGAGAGATATCAATCTCCCAACTAGGCTTTTTTTTCTCTTCTTATCAACCGAGTCACCAACACCTCCACAAAGTCAATTAAGATAGTAATTTTATCTTGGCCTCACTTAACAAGCATAGAATGATTAGCATGGCTTTGCTTAAACCCAAATCCCAACATCGCTTTAAAGAATCAGTCAAACCAAGCTCTAGGAAACCACTTCAATCCATACAGTGCTTTCTTAAAACAACAAACTTTCCCTTCAGTAGAGGATCATGAAAAACGAGGGGAAATGTCCATATGCATTCCTCTTCAAGATCTCCATGTTAAAAGACATTTTTCACATCTAGTTGTTCTAAGGGTCAAACCATATTAGCAGCACAAGAGAGTAGAACACGAATAGAATTCATCTTGGCTACAGGAGCAAAAGTCTCTTGGGAGTCAATACCAGAAGTCTGAGTAAATCCCTTAGCAACTAGTCATGACTTATATCTCTCAACAATTCCATCTACACTTTGCTTGACAGCGAAACCTATTTCCATCCAATAGGTTTCTTCCCATTTGGAAGCGAAACTAACTCCCAAGTGGCATTCTTGCTCAGTGCTCTCATCTCTTCTATCATAGCTTCTTTCACTTAGAATCAATGAGAGCCTCTTGCCAACACAAGGGAATAGATATAGAAGACAAAGACGAAATAAAGGCACGATATAAAGGAAATAGGGAATCATATGAAGCAAACTTTGACATACGATGGAGTATAAATCCTAACTCCCTTTCTAAGAGTCATCAACATCTTGGTTATTTCCTATAAGAGAATCAACAGAGAGCTCGTTACCTAAAGGAGTGAGAGGAATGGCAACTGGAGTTTAGGGTGACAACTGACAGGTGACACATGGGCAACCGGCTCTTTTGAACGCAGAAAGTAAGTCTTGAGATCCATCTTATCCAACCTGCCACAAAAACAGGTTTTGAGATTCGTCCTATCTAACATGCCATACTCTCCCTCGCCAGGCTCCTTCTCACCCAAAAAGAAAAAGAATGAAAGAGAAAATTGGGGGAAGCTCTAAATACCAAGTTAGATTTCAAGTTAAGAAAGAATGGAGAGAATAATCAATAGATGGCTAATGAGAGATCTGCTAAAACTGGGGCAACCTCTCCAAGTGTCATTATTTATATAAATATAGAGACAAAAGTACACAAATACCTTTGTACTACACTAAGCATAATACTTAACATTAACAACATTAAGTTTTCGCCTTTTCTTTCATCTATGTTGCCACATTTACATCTCTTTTTCTCTAACTTTAGAATATAACTTAAGACAAAGATCATCATAAGCTTTCAAGTCACCCCAAAACTATTCTTCATATCAGTTTTAACTACTTCATATCATTCAAATTTTTGTAATTCCAATATATGCATAGAAATTTTTACGGTAAGCTCCTTCGATTTAGTTACTTTTTGAATTTCATCATTCCACCATCAAGTTTCTTAAGAAAGTAACTCATTTTCCTTAGATTCACCAACCACCCTTTTGCTACTTTTGTAATGCACCAAACCATCTCACACCACTTGCCATTTATTTCCTCATTCAAAATTCATCTTTCTTCCTTAATCATTCTATAATAAAAGAAAACTAAATTCTAAGAATTACATTCCATTATCTAATTTGTAGGTGGTTACTTCTCCTACTTTTCCTCTGTTATCTCCTAACACAAACATCTAATACAATTAATCTACACGCAATAAGACTCTCTACTACTATGATTTGGCATTTCTTGCATCTTCCTTTTTTCAACCTAGTAAGGAATAAATATGTTGGCTAATATTCATTTTGGTTTAAATATTTAGAGTGTTGAATTTATTTGCTATTATAAAGTCCTATATTTTGTCTGGCATCCCATACTACCTCTCCCCAGAGAGTATTACTTCTATATAATTTCTCTCCCTATCCAAAAACGTGTACTCTCACATCCCATACTCCCTCTCCCCACATGGCCACTTAGATCACCATTAGTGAAAATTCTCTCCATTTGATCTAACTATATTTTGTCTCTCACCTAATACCAATTTTGTTAATACTAATCTATCTCCAAAACCTTTATTACTTACTTTCAACTTCTACATTTTTATCTAAATAACCCAACTTCATCACTATGTTTCTCTTTATAGTTCATAACCTTCTTTTTCAATTTGCCAAGATATTTCCCCGACCCATCTAGTTTCTTATAGACGAAAAATATAAATTCTTACTCTAATCATAGTACCTTTGAATTTCATCAACTCTAGCCACCTGACCTATTCAACCTCGTACCCAACATTTCTAGGCTTCTAACAGCCAGACCAACAATTCCTTTGCACTGACTAATTAAGATAGCAGAAAAGAATTAACAAATCAACATGCATAGGACTAGCAAATCCACTCCAGAGCCACAGAAGAAAGGAGTAAGAAATGACACTAAGAGGCCAAAATTGCTACTACATTACATTTGTGCTCCGCTCATAAGGAGTTTCTCTAGCATACCTGATAATGTTCCTATGTTTCAAGTACCTAACCATATCCTACTTTCTTATACTAGCTTATTTACCCAAACTAATCCATTAAAATGTGAAACTCTTGCCTACATCTTACCACACCCACACACCGATGTCGTGCATCACTTGGGAGGAATGCACTAGCTAACATAGAGAGAGAGAGAGAGAGAGAGAGAGAGAGAGAGAGAGAGAAAGAAAGAAACATACAAGAGAGTTAGTGACCTAGAGGAAAGTGACAGTTTATTGTCTAGAGGGAGATTATCAATTTGTCTGCTATGCTGCCACCTGTGGGTGGTTGAAACCAACCACAGAACTGGGTACAGAAATACAGCTGCAGCAACGATTCTGAACTTATTTCCAGTCATTGATACTGCACTTGTGCCTACATTTCATTATTCCATCCAGCTTTAGCATAGAAATTTTTACAAAGTTTTCCCTCCCTGTTCATGTTACCTCATTTTTAACTCTAATAACAACTGCATTATTTCTTAAAGAAAATGACTGGAATATTTGCCAGTAACATTTGAAAGCGACTTTGTTTCAAATGGTGTTTACGAACTTAATTAAGCAATCAAAAAATTAGCAACCTCAACCACAAGATATGTAAATACAATTTAGCTTTTTAATGAAACTACAGGTTTAGGGAAACGCACTGTTTTTGAAATGTTGCTAGGTCTAGGGAAGACCCCCCATGTAGAAACTTTTGGCTTGTATATATCCAACTTGTCTTCCTCAGTTGACTTTGGTGACAATGCAGCATTCCCAAACTTGCTAGCGTCCCCAACAATTATCTCTACCTCAGGCAAATCCCCTTCTGGGAAAGGTTCTGCCACTGGAACCAACCCAGGTGGAACTCCCCTGCTCTTCTTCTTATCCGCAAAGTCAAGCCCCATAAAATCAGCACTTGATATGGTCCGTTCTTCCTTCATAGCAACCATCTTCTGAAATAACGCATTTCTTGAATTCCTCTCATTTCCTCCCTTCAATCCTAGAACCAATGCACATACAAATTGTATCCATGTTCCATTCAAAATGTTTCATTTTGTTTCCAAACACCTTCCCAAATGATCAGATTGCACGCACATCATATCATACTTATATAAAACCCACACAAAACCAATAAAGTGGGGATTGCCTTAGCATGAAATCAGACAAAAATCAAATCAAAAGGAATAAAAAGCTTCGACATTTACTTGAGGGTCATTTTTTGTCCGCATCTGTTTAAATCTGCACTAAAATGCCACTTAAATGCAGACTGGCTAAGCCCCTTTTGTAGGCAAGCCACTATATTTTGGCAATGTCAGCTTGTTTAGCAGATCATGGGAATGGCCCAAATAAATTGGTTACACTAATCTCCAGAAGTTGCAACTGATAGCATTCCAAAGATAAGGTGTCAAAAACATCATTCCCATCTAACCAATAACGTTCTCATGATGCGACGTTGCAATATACAATAATTCTATTAACTTATTAAAAAAAAAAGTGTAAGTGCAAGACTTTAAATCACATAACCAATCACAGACTACTGAAGTCTTACCAATAACAACCTGTATTATATTATTTTTTATACAAAGCATGCTCTTACTAGTAAGACT
Source organism: Heliamphora exappendiculata (assembly GCA_034768845.1). Classification (NCBI taxonomy): domain Eukaryota; kingdom Viridiplantae; phylum Streptophyta; class Magnoliopsida; order Ericales; family Sarraceniaceae; genus Heliamphora; species Heliamphora exappendiculata. Next base: position 10,375,531 of record JAOTRH010000020.1, on the reverse strand, counting down.
TTATTGATTTGATTTGTAATTGGTTCTGAGTTTTAAATTTGTGCATGTATTCAAACTGATTTGAAAAAACAACACAAATCCATGAAGAAGAAAACGAAAAATTCAGCTAAAATCCAAAACTATGATGAAGAGAAACTCACGTTTTGCAGACACTACCTGATATCGTTTGATTTTCCTCCACACTTTTACCACTGCCCATAATTCCTTTGTTCTTCTGATACTCTTTTGCTTTCGTCATTGCTAGCCTAACAGAAGTCGGAACCTCCTGATTAACAACATCTGTAACTTGTGGTACGGACCCATCATTTTTACTCCCTAATTTTGCAGAACCTAAAATTGGGTTTCAGTTTGTCGTTATAATAATTGCATAGAAGGAAAGTAGAAATCGAATCACGGTTGGACCCGTTAATAATAAACAATATTCACAAAAGAAAACTACCTGATAACGACTCACTCTTCTCAGTTGTTCCACTTCTCCCCACAATGACTTCTCTGTTTTTCTGGTATTCCTTTCCTTTCTCCATTGCAAGTCTAACAGAAATCGGAACCTCCTCATCGCCACCAATGTCGGCAACCTCCGAGACCGACCCATCAATTTTATTTCCTTTTTCAGAAAATTCTGAAACTGGGTTTTGAACAATCTTCGGAATTGGGTTCGATTGTACCGAATCCTTGTACGCCTTAGCTTTAGCAAACGCGAGCTTCACTGGGTCCACCTTGCTAGGTTCCGCTTCCGACGATTTTTCCGGTGAGTTTGACGAGTTGGGCGATGAAGATTCATCATTGGAAGAGTGTGAAGAGATTTTGAGGGCCTTGAATGCGCAGTTTCTGGGTTTTGCTTTGGTTGAAGAGACACAACCATTAGCGGGTCGTTTTGGAGTACAAAACCATGAAGATTGTGGAACAGAAACAGAGGCCATGGTTTGAATTTGGGAGGTTAGACACTCGTGCTCTCTCGTGAACCAGGGGCTCTGCATACACGAAGCAGTGGATTTTGAGCCATGTTTGGCAGCAAATAATAGCATTATTTTTCTTATGGGTTTCCTTTGCCCGTTTGGTTTAGCCGGCTTAAAGTTTTAAGTTTGTAGTCTTTCTGCTTATTAACTTTTAATTTCTTTGTTTTTTATTTATTAATTAAAAGCATTTTTATATATTTTTAAAAATATTATAACTTTTTTTATATATATTTATTTTTTATATGAATTATATATACTATTATAATAAGGCAGCACCTATGTAAGTATACTATTATAATAAGACAACATCCATGTTGGCGAAACTTTTGTGACATTTAATTTTATTTACACAAAAATTTTAAAAATAATTTAATATTTTTATCTTTTTTGTTCTTTTTTAAAATGGTTAAAAAAATTATAAAATTAAACTATAAATTTTTACTCGCCGATTCTATTAAAATAAAATTTATATTAAATTTAAAATTATGTGAAACTAAAAAAATATTGTAACAAATTTTTTTAGTTTAAAGTTACTTGAATTCTTTTAACTTAAAAATAATTTTAAGTCAAATAATGTTTTAAAATTAAATTACCAACAAATTTTGTCAAATTATTATTTTATTTTTAAAATTTAAAATGACTTTAACAAAAAGTTTACTTTAAGTTAGATTACCTTGCAAACATTGTTTCTCTTTTCATTCTACAACTCTAAAATCTAATCATAAATTTTGAAAAAAAAAAAGAAAAAAACTTATTTTCATTCTTCGGATATTTTTCCTTTGTTAGATTTAAAATTGGAATGTTAACAATTATCTAAAAAGGCCGGAAATTATCACTGGTCATGCCACCAATTAGCAATATATACTTGAAATTTGTGCAAACAAAAGTACACTAAGGATAAAAAGAAAATATCAAATTCGAATTCTTTTAATTAGTTAGATTAGCCTCAAAGTTTCGAAACAAAAATAAGATCAAGTATTAAATAAAAACCACTAAAGAAAAAGGTCAATTACCTCTGTTGTTACCCTTCTCTTTTTGTTTTTTCATGGACTTGGTTTCTATTTGAATCTATTTTTTCTAATTTTTGGTTCCCTTGTCAAGAAGAATTTAGAAGGTAAAAATTTATATTAAAAGCTAAAACCTTCACTAAAACAAAACGATTCTCAAAATGTAATTAACTTAAAAACTAAAGCCAAATAATATCTTATCTAAAATTGTCAATCGATTAAAGCTTACTTTTGAATAATGAAATATTTTATGTCACTTATTTTATAGATAATTTTTTTATGTTACTGTGGAGAAAAAAATTCTCCTCCGACAAAAACCTATAAGCCCATCATTCCACCATCCCACGATCTCATTTTGACAGAGGTGGAACAATACATAACTCTCTCTCTCTACTTTTTATATACATAGAAAAAGGGATCTCTCTCTCTCTCTCTATGTCTCTACATACTTTATATATATATATATATATCCCTTCTTTCAGTAGAGAAAGTGGGCTATATCTCTCAATACATGAGTTTTTTTTCTGTCTAAGTTTCAGCTAATTTGGACGTCGGAGGTCTTCCCCCAGCCACTAGACAGGAGTTTGTTTTGTAGGAACCCATCGAACGGAGCACTTGAAGGCCGGTGATTATCTTCCTCATTCATGCTGAGTTCGTTTCAACCCATCAAATAAATATAATTTACAGATCACTCTCGTACATTTGGCACTGTCTGTGGGAACGATAAAGCTCGGCGAGGAAGAATACCCATACATCTCTCTGCTGTTCAACCTCTGGTATGATCATCTCATTATTTCCTTAGTCTTCTTACCGTGAACGTAAGAACCAAGAGGTCCATAGGTTTAACAAGTTAATTACCTGTTTTTGTAGAAGCAAAAACCTTCAAAAATTGCCATTTCTCTCTCTAGAAGTTTTATTGACTAACCGGTTGCTAATCTCACCAACGAAAACCAAATTCCACTAACAAGCTAAAAGGAAGTGATATCGAATCTGATATTCTCTCTTTCTTTACTCCCACTGAAAACTAGATTTCATGTTCTCCCTCTAAGCTATTGCGAAAAATTGGGGCTAGACCTAAACCTTTGAATTTTCTCTCTCTAAGAGATTTGTAAGATCAATCTCCAACTCTCTCTCTCTCTCTCTCTCTCTCTCTCTCTCTCTCTCTCTCTCTCTCTCTCTCTCTCTTTTCCTCACACAGAAAGTATCACTTCCTCACCTTCCAAACACCCCCCAACTTCATGGGAACTCTTTGAGGAAAAAGGAGTATAGTGGTGGAGGCGTTTCTTTGGTGACTCAAAGATGTCTCGTTGGGGGGCCCCATTGGTGAACCTCCTCTGATCTTGACTCTTGTTTTGGCTACGAATAGGAGGTACAGGAGGGTGGAATATCAGTAATCGTCGTCACTAGAGTAGTGACGGGAGCAACTTGAGAGACCCCCACCCTCAGCCTCTCTACGGAAGAGAGTAGCTCGACTTTTTTGGGTATAGTTCGATCGTTCAGTCAGCACCTCAGCTCCTCGACTGCTCATGGTGGTCGACATCTTCGCATCTCAATATTGACATCTCGGCAACACATTGCATTTCAGCTCGACTTTGGCACCAGTTGCATTTCAGCTCCTCGATTGCTTATTTTGGCATTTCAACTCGGTTTTGGCTCCTCGAATGCTCTGTTCCCTCCACAAGTGGACATTATCTCAGCTCATAAGCTGGTGTTTGTCCTCTCAACACCCAGCTCAGCACCTTGCGAATAGCTAAGCGACATTTGCTCGGTGTCAACTCAACATCTCACCATCAAGTCAACATCTCACCTCTGCTTCTTAACATCTCGATACATATGGTTCGCCCCAGATGTGGTTTCGCTTCTATCCCTCTCTAGCTGAACTGGTACAAACAAGCGGGTGTTTCTCAGCACCACGGCAACTGTTTGTTCTTAATCCGTTCAACACCATTTCTTACTACTCAACACCTCGTGAAATAGCTTGGCAGTGTTTACATCTCGGTGACAACTCAACTCAGGTCTCAGCTTAATCAGTTCAGCAAAATTCGACTATTCTTGATCTTTTTGGCGTCAACCCAGCTCAATCCTCAGCTCAGCTTCCCAACACAACAACATTCTCCTGCATTCATGATCGTTATTCTTCAAGTCCTCTTTTGAGATCTGATGTTTCAGTGGTCGAATTGTTATGGATTAGGAATGGTTGATGGAGTTCGTGAAGGGGATGGTGAAGCCAGATCTGGCCTTGGTGGTAGTTCTCATACCTGTCATCTTATTCTACTCTCAAAAGCTCGATTTGGAGGTTGAAATGCTCTATTCAATTTTTAAGGCTTTTATTCAGCTCTCGATAATTGGATTCATTCTTCAATTCATCTCTACTCGAGAGAATTTCGTCTAGATTGCCCTCACTTATCTCTCCATGGTTGGCGTAGCATCTTGGCACCTTAGCAACTCTTTTAGGTTCAGTTGTTCATCTCCCCGGTGCTTTAACTATTAATATGGTTCTTCCCATCTTCCTTAGCTATATATCTAATGTTTTCTTCTAAAGCTCGGATGATCCATTATGGAAATGAAGCAAAAATGGCTCCACTAGTTGCCGACATAAAAAAATATATAACGATTGAAACAAACCCATGTCCAGATCCGCCCAACGCATTTTTTAAATTCATATTCCCACCACTCCTTTATGACTTACACAACATTTGCATCAATTATCATTTGCTAGTTTAGATAATGGCTATATTTTTTGTATTGACACTTTATTCTAAAAGATGGAATGCAAGGGAAAGAATGCAATTATATTTCACGTAGCTTGAGAACACACACCCAAACAAAAGATGAACTTAAAGAAATGAAGTCAAAACCAAATAGTTTTTGGGGAAAATTTCATAATATTCATACTCTACCAACATAGAATCTTTTTTATCCAAAATTGGTTCTATTGATTTCTCTTTGAGCTGCAGACTAAATCATATTTTAGATAACTCAAAGAACCGGGTGAAGGAAGCTATAAATCAAGAAACAAATAGCTTACGATGGCATCTGTTCCAAGCAAGTATTGTGAACAACCTTAATTTCATATCTCATGACATCAGTAAGACTTTTAAGCTGGATTTACTGGCCTCAACTGAGGAAGGGACAGAGTGAAAGCTACATTTCAGAGAAGGGTTTCGAAATGAACAAATTCCCTAAAAAAATTTCTTTGTTCTCATGAACACCTTGGTACTTCGGCCCCTCAACTACTCACGGTAGTCGGCACACCTTATGGCCAGCTCCTTGATAACTCAGTTATACGTCTCTTCGACGCTCGGTCAATCGGTAGCTCATTAGTTTGATATCTCAGCACCAAGTCTTCGACTTCCTGATTGACACATCTCGGCAGTATAGTTCATTAGCTCAGTAATCTCAGCTCATCCTTTTTGGCAACTACCTCAAGTCTCTTGGCACTTTGATTATTGCTCGGAGATGTACTAGTCTTTAGCATCTCATTTACACTTATGTTACCGCAAAGGCCACCAAATTCCTCCTCAACATCGGAGTGGTGCTGTGGACATCGAACTCCCATTTTATTATTGTTGCTCGGCCATAAAGTCCTCTCAATTTCAATACGACCTCCTCTTGGCCACCAACCTACTTCTCAAGTATTATATGTGATGTTCCGTCCTCCGGATACGTCGGGATATATATAAATATAAATAAATAGATATTCTAGTCATTCATTCATATTTACATACGTTAGTTATTACATTATAAAGGAGTTCTGAACTATCCAAAATTACATAACTATTACAGTTTCGCCGAGAAAATTCAAAATTTACACTAAGCGCGAGAGAACTAAATATAAGCACAAAAGCAAAAGGCTTGATTCTTCAGAATGCGTCAGCTGGATCCATGTGCTCTTAGAATTCACCTTATCCTTCTAACTCTTCTTCTCCCTTGGGAATGACCTCCTCAAAGAACTCCTCCTCACCTGTGGTACGAATGCCATGAGCCAAGGTCTAGAAGCAAAACATTCTAACCTTCTAACTAACCTCACGGCATAAAATTTACCACAACACATACCATATAACTCCAAGTACAGTTTATAGTCAAGGAGACAGACAAATTTATAATAGTGTAGCAGGTAAGTAAATAAACATGTGTGTATGAAATGCAGATGCCCAACTCAAAATGCACCCAGATTATAATAGAGATTCCACGTCAGGAATCACCAGAGTAGACTTAATGGGACTTGAGTACCAAAGCCATCATCGCGCCTCATTGCGAATAGTAACCACGTCGCCTGGTTTCATGCCACAACTGTTTTACTCAATGGCAACGGCGTGGGGGCCGATCAATCAAAATATTCAACCACCCTTATCTGGGCCAAAAATTCTCACCTTAAGATACGTGATGCCTTCGTCGGTGTTAACCCAAAGTTTAAGAGAATTCAAGAGACATTCACATTATACAAAGTACCAATATAAGGGATTTAGGACCTCAAAATAATCATCCATTCTTATTTGGGCCACCCAAAATAATCATCCATCTTTATCCGGGCCACCCAAAATAATCAAAGTAATAATCCCACCTTAAGAATCGGAATGCTAGTGACGAACCTATGGTGCCTAACAGTATTCATAAACCATTTCAAACACCCGGGACGCACCCAGGGTGTATAAACCAATTTTGTAACACCGGGGACGAACCCAGGATATACAAGGGAAATATATCCCAAAATATTTTTAAAAAATGGCAACCATGGACGCCCTAGACTGAACCAAGAAGAACAATTCAACACAGCCCATCCCAACAACGATTTTCACAGATGGACTCCAATATGCCAGGATGCAAGTGATAATATCAATAATGTATGATATGGATCTTAAAAACAACCATCTATAGCATGACATCAACTAACATGGCAAGATTCAGGGTATAACGCGCAAAGTATAAAGTACAATAATGTGAAGCATAAGCTACAATTCTCAAAATATGATTTAACATGATAGCATGAGTTCTAAATCATCATACATTCACTTAGAAACACTAATCAACTAATTCAAATTGATCATTATACAAAAACTCGGGTCTCACAGCGAAGGTACTCAATTCATACATAACAACTTTTAAGGCAAAAAATCAAGTATTAAATTAAAAGGGCTGAAAGTTTTTGGCGTATCTAAACTTAGAATTAAGTTATGATTTTTATACACTATTTAGATAAAAATATTTCTTACAACTCTCATGTTTAGCACTAAGGCCAAATCTTAAGGAAAATGGGTGAACATTTTATCCCAAGAAAAAACGGTTCAGCACTTACTTTAAGATTTTACCAAAAATATGCTTCTGTTGCTCTCGGTTTTGGGGTATCAAATGAAGTCCAAATGAGCCAATGTTTTAATATGTTTTAGTTTAACAAGTCCCCTACAAGTTTCATGTTTAGAGTTAAGGGTAGTTGTTTGAAATAATTTAGACTTTTTGGCAATTTTCAAAAGTAGGTTCTATCAGCTGTCAAAACTCAGCAGATCCGATTTTGGACAGAGGGTTTGAAACAGTTTTGGTGTATCATTCTGAGGCTTTAAGGTCTGATTTGTGGGCAAAGAATACTTCAATATATTAGCTATAATGTTCATGTAGACCACTGTTGGAATAGATCACTAAAAATAGGTGTTTTGGGTTATATAAAAAATATGTAACAGAATGTTCCTCGGGAGCTAAAATTCAACAGAGATTTTAAAAGGAGTTTGACCTGTCAAATATCAATATTTTGTTATCATTTTTGGTGGGTAGATAGATATATATGTTAGTTACAACTTTCATGATTTGATAAAAGTTCGGATCTCACTTTAAATTAGGGTTTCTAAGTCAGTAGTGTTGGCTGGTCAGAAAATGACAAACTTTGGTAAAATTGCAATATCTTGAGTTCTAGTTATGCAAATGAGTTGAAACCAACTTTCGATGAAAGATAACAGAAAAAGATAACGCTGGACATAAAAATCATACTTAGATCAATTTTCTATATTGAGTTATGGTATTTCCAATCTCAGGGCAGAAACATCAAAATTCTCAAAAATTAAGCCTCTTAGGGTTCAAGTCCTCCACTTATGTCATGCCAAGTTTTTGTTCTATTTCTTTGCATACTTGTGTTTTAGACTTTAATATCAAGGCTCCAGCACACTTAGAAGTCATCAAACGCAAAGATAACAACACACAACAACATCTCATATCATTCACAAATATAACAGCCCCTAAATTCCAATTACGATGCCTTTTCGATTTTGATTTCAGTTCTTGATTTTTAGAGTGTTTAAAGGGATGGATTGAGAAATATTTTAAGGGATCTTAGATACAAGGTTTAGAGGTTTTACTTACTTATTTGAGATCCTAGAAATGGTGAAATGATTTGTAGGACTTAACTTTTTGATTCCATGGTCTCCAAAAACCTTTTTTCTTGGAACCTTCCTTATTTCTTTCCTTTTTTCTTCTCTCAAACTCACCCAACATCGTTTGGCTTGGTTTATATAGGGAAAGGCTAGGGAACCAAGAATTAAATGTTTAAGTCATTTCTTCTTCCAAATCACGTGGGTTGATTGACATGGTGATGGTTTTGAGGGAACAAAATCAGATTTGGAAAAGCTAAAATACAGCTAGGTCAGTTTGGGGGGACAAAAATATGATCCCCCATCAATCAAGGGATTTTTCTTGATTTCGTGCCCCTTTGTGCAAGAAAATGTATTAAAAGTTAATTTGATATATCTTTTTGGAGTCTTTTTCTACTGAGATCTATTATTTTAATATGTTTATAAGAAATATAGTATTTTCATGTATTATCATAATTTTCATAGCAATTGATTAAATAGATATAGTCTTTTAAGTCAACTTAAGCTATTTTGACAATATGTGACATTTTGACTTATTTTGTTGTGTATGAATTTAAATAATAATTTATTTTCTTTTGTTAACCTAAAACACTATATTATTATATATATTACTTGTTTAACAAGTATTGAATCATCATAATACTTAATTTAATATGTTTCTCATCATTTTAAGCTAAAAAGAAAATAAAAAGTCATTTTTGGCACATTTCCCAAGGTGGTCTACCACTAAGGGATATTTTTGGTATTTTTTATGTTATTTTGTCTTTTACTACTTAAATATACTTAAATTCTTGATTTAGGGTATTAATATGTCAAAATTTAAATTTTTAGGACTTTTTGCAGTACTATGGGCAAAATGGTCAATTTACCCTATTTATGACGATTTTTTATTTTTAATTTATTATTTCATGATATTTACTTCATTTAGAATGTTAAGAGACTCTCCAGGTGCTAGGATTTTATTGCATGTGTTTTAGGATTTTCAAGCCAAACTTAGAATTTTCGATTCGAGTTAGAGTTTTGATTCTCTTTTGTCTTCTATGGTCTCGTATGTTAGGAATGTATAATGAAAAGCCATACTTTTAGGTATTTTTATTCTTGATCCCTGGCATATTAATGAGAAATATTTGAGATATTTTTTCATTCGTGGTTTTATATTTATATTTGTGATGAATGAATGTATAGTCCGTTTATTCTGTCCAGTATTTGACTCAGTGCATGCTGCACGGAAGATCGGGTCATAGGTTCTGACAGATTATACAGGTAGG
>JAOTRH010000020.1:10312310-10365844 GCA_034768845.1 Heliamphora exappendiculata | reverse complement strand
AAATATATCTCCTCCTTGGTTTTAGGAAAGAGAGATATAGTTTCCAAGGATATCTCAAGTGATATATTAAAATATATTATAAGGAGCCAAAAACTAACCTAATCCCAAGCCCTAGCCACCACCCCCTTCACTCTCCCATTGTGAATTTATTTTTCCTTTGAGAGAGAGGTGTGAGATAGAAACCAAAAGGAGAAAAATATGAAGATCCGGATTGGTGCCCACTCGTCGGGATCGTCGTGTGCGTCGGGATATACGTGAGAAGATTATTGGGTCGTCTCGGATCGTTGTTCTGCATCAATGAAACTTGTTCAAGTTTCTTGAAGGTATATTTAATCATAGTAAATTAGTTTATTGTTATCGTTTTTCATGAAAAATGCATGCGCCATTTTTAATGGTCACAACGTTGGTTCTTAATTTTTTTTCACATTCCAACACAGCGGACCAATTAGGAGGCTCAGATGATACGGGACCGCGTGGCTAGTGGGTTAGATACAGCAGGATGGGTGATGAATTCAGATCAAAGTCTGAGGTTGTTAGGGCGATTGTTTGTGCCGGAGTCATGCCGTGCTGAGGTGCTACGTGAGTTTCATCACTAACGTCGTCCAGTGCATCCGGGAGGCATGAAGATGTATCACGATCAACGCCGTCAATTTTGGTGGACGGGAATCAAGAGGGATGTGATCCGATTCTTTTCTCGTTGCTTTACTTGTTAGCAAGTGAAGGTGGAACACCAAAGACCTGCAGGACTGTTGCAGTTGTTGCCTGTATCTAAGTGGAAGTGGGAGAATGTCACTATGGATTTTATATTAGGACTGCCACGCTCGCCGATGGGATATGATGCTATTTGGGTTGTAGTGGATAGGCTAACGAAATTAGCACATTTTCTTTCCATTCGAGTGAGAGACTCAGTAGACAGATTGAGCAAATTATACATTCAAGAGATAGTCCGACTACACGAAATACAGGTGACTATTGTTTTCGATCAAGATCTGCGCTTTAGATCGCCCTTTTGGCAGAGTCTTCAAGTGGCTTTGGGAACGAGCTTGACTTTTAGTAAAGCTTTTCATCCTCAGACCAATGGTCAGTCTGAGAGGACAATTTAGATTTTGGAGGACATGCTAAGAGCCTGTGTGCTTAATTTTCAGGGTTCTTGGGAGGATCATCTATCATTGGCATAGTTTGCATACAACAACAGCTATCAGTCCAGTATTGGGATGGCACCGTATGAGGCTCTGTATGGTATGCCGTGTAGATCGCCTGTTTGTTGGATAGAGGTGTGAAAGATCGTTGTTTTGGGACTTGACTTGGTGCGGAAAATGACAGAGGTGATTATAGTGATTCGTCAATGACTGGTGACAGCTCAGAGTCGCCAAAAGAGTTATGCTGATTCGAGGAGGAGACCGTTAGAGTTTGCTGTGGTAGACCATGCGTTTCTGAAAGTCTCACCACGCAGAGGGTTGATGAGATTTGGTCGTAGCGGGAAGCTATCACCACGTTTTACTGGACCATTTGAGATCTTGGAAAGGATTGGGGTGGTAGCATACCGTCTGGCTTTGCCGCCTCAGTTAGCATTTGTGCACAACGTCTTTCACATTTTTATGCTTCGGAGGTACGAGCCGGATCTGTCTCATGTGCTAGATTGGACTAAGTTGCAAGTTGACGAGGACGTGACGTATGAGGAGCGCCCTATGCAGATTCTGGATACGAAGGAACAGGTATTGCTGGGGAGAACAATTGCTTATGTCAAAGTTCAGTGGCTTCATCACGAAGTTGAGGAAGCGACTTGGGAGCTTGAGTCTGGGGTTCGTGAGAGATACCTGGAGTTGTTCACCTCGTGACCTTGTAGTGAATTTCGGCGACAAAATTCCTTAAGTGGGGGAGAGTTGTGAGACCCTATGCTGTTTCTTTTGATTTATATGCATATTCCGTGTTTTTAGCCACGCTTTAGAATTTTTGTTTTAATATGCATATATGTGTTTCGATTCTTATTTTGGTAAATCTGAGCATGCATGGTTGCTTCCTGGGGTTGTCGGGAGTTTCTATGCGAATTTCAAATATTAAAAAAAAGATCTTTTGGAGGCCTATAAATATCTGGAGTTAGATATTTTCAAAAGATATTTTCAAAACTTAACTCCTAAGTTTTTTCCATATTTTCTCTATCTTCTCTCTAATTTCTCGGAGGCACGGGGCTCGATTTTCAACAATCCAATAGTGGATCCTTGCTTTTGGCTTCGTGGTCTACGCATTTATCCAGACGAAATTAGATTTCGGCAAAATTCAATTTTACACGTAGATCGAGGCTTCAGGTTTTTAACCCAACGAGGTAGGATCTCAGATTCTACTACTTTATAAGGGTACCATATGTAATCTTATACTATTTCACCGTTTAAAAATGCATGAAATGTGATTTTATGTTTTAGATCTGATTTTTGATTTAAAACTATTTTTTAACATTTCGATTTGATTAAACTAAGTGTTGAATGTTTCTGATAATGGTTTGTGAAAGCCTTGGGCTCGGGTATGCATTTAGGTATCAAAATGGGTGTTTTTGGAGCTTGGTTGGAGGATTGGAAGTCAAAACCAGAGCTAAAAACGTTTTCTGGGCAAGTTCAGTCGACTGGACCCATCAGTTCAGTCGACTGGATCTTGAGTTGGGAGGTTCAGTCGACTGAAATATTTTTTGTTCGAAATTGGTGTTTTTCCATAAGGTTTTCAATTGACTGGGGAGGAGTACAGTCGACTGAAATGGTGGCTGTTTGTTTTGGCCTTTTTGGTGGTTCCTTTGGGAAAAAGGTTGGGTTTCTTTTGAGAAAAAGGCGAGGTCTGATGAAAAATGTGTTTATTGGAGGTTTAGAGCTAACTCTTGGGGTTGAGTCTCACTTTCTAAAACGTTTGCTTTGAAATATGTTTTTACATGTTTTGGTTTGATCTCCACGGTTTCATGGATTGGATCTCATGTTTATACAGGCGTTGTGTAACTTCTTTTGGGGAAACCATTTTGAAAATATTTTGTTTTGATCTCCTGGTGATGGATGGATCTATGTACATGTATATTGTACCGATTTGAGAAATATTTTTAGAAGACTATCTAGTTGTACCGGGATGACGTGTATTTGGCACGAGTTTCCCTCGGTGTAAGTCCAAAAATGTGCGCAGCGTAGGTACTCAGGTCCTTCGGGTTAGTCCCTATAAATTGAGGTGGTTAGGTGCTTAGTTCCCTTGGGTGTCGCACCCGTAAATTAAGCAATTCGTCGTGGTACTCCATATAGAACTTGTGTGTATCTAACCGGTCCCATGATGTATGGGGATTAGATACTGGACAGGGGTCTATATTTGTTACTTGTATCCCCTTGTGATGGAGTTGGTACATAGGATCATACTCTTTTTTTCTGCGATGGTACATTCTGCGAGGGAACAATGTTTTGATTACTGTTTTTCCTTAACTGTTGTTGATTATTTACATTTGTTGCAATACCAGGTTTGAAGGATGAAAACATGAGTTTTATGAAATAAAATAGTTTTGGGAGATTTGTGTAGTCTGATGGGAAAACTTGAGGGTTTTGGATGGAAATTTTGTTTTGGTTTTGTGGTTAAGTTCGCTTCCATCGTATGATTGCATATTCTTGCTTTATAGCTTATTATCTGTTTCTATTGGGCTTCGGCTCATGGGTGGAAATTTTCTGTAAAACTATTTTCAGGTGATGAAGTGGATGAGGAGTAGCTTGGTGGTGCCGTGATGGCGGAAGACTTTTATAGTTTTTCTTTTTGGTATGCCTATTCCTAAAGGCGGGTTTTGTATGCCGTAAGGCGATATAATATACGCATGTTGAACTGTTGTCGTTTATTTATGAGAGATACACCTTGTTGGGTATTCTTTTGGTTTCAACAGGGGGATTTTAAATGTATGAAAACCTATATTTTCACATAAAATGAATGTTGGTAGATTTTGACGTGACCCCAGGTTTTTGGGCGTGACAACTTGATATTAGAGCTCTGGGTTCCAATACCTAAGAGCCATGAGAAAAATGGGTTTATCACCTGGTGAGGTTGATTGTATATGCTTTCTTGCATGTGTTTAAACGCTGTTTATAACATATTAATAGATTTTCGAGCATGATAATTGTGTATATGTGAGTATGGAGGTTGAATCTCAGGATTGGTGAGTCTTACCTTCGGGCGTTTGGTTTAACATGTTTAGAAGCCAAGTTAGAAGCGCGTTTGACCGACGTGTATTCTAGCAAGGAATCTGAATGCGTTATTCGAGCCGGCGAGCCTGTCTTGTTAGTTCTCCTCGATATGTGAGTCATGTTTGCATAATCTTATGTGGCTATGTGATAGCATGACTGTGTTTTTGTTACGTAGTAGCATGTTGTAGGAAAGCTTATCCTGTTTATATTGCTTCCTATAGAATTATGTCCATGCAGGGAGTACGGGGATGGGGCCGTGGCCGTGGCCGAGGACGTGCTTATGTTCAGGTTCTGGAGGAAGGGAACATTCCTGCCCCACAGGAACAAGTGGGTGGTACTGATGTCGGCGGCGCTGATGTCGTCCATGAGATGTTAGCTACTATGCGAGAGATGGATGAAGCTACCAGGGCTAGTGTGAGGGGTCCTAAGCCGAGGGCTTCTGTGACCATGAGGGAGTTTCGGGGGTTGGATCCTCCGATCTTTTCTGGGGAGCCATACCCTAAGTTGGCTACTGAGTGGTTAGAAGTGACCACCTCTATCTTTGATACTCTAGATATTGAGGAGGTTTCTTTGCATACAAAGTTGGCAGTGTTCCAACTGCGGGAAGATGCTAAAGAGTGGTGGAAGTTTGCCAAGACCACCGTGGATGAGACGTGGACTGCTTTCACGAGAGTCTTCTTGGAGACGTATTTCCTAAGATCTTCGAGAGATACTTACCGAGAGGAGTTCCTCTCCCTTGTTCAGGGGAACCTTTCTGTGGTCAGTATGAGGCCAAGTTCGCGAATCTATCGCGGTTCGCACCTGAGATGGTATCTAGAGAGGAGTTGCGCACTTGGAGGTTTGAGAGGGGACTTCGACCTGCTATTAAGGATAGGGTTGCAACTCTGGATGTGGAGGTGTACATCAATCTTGTGGAAGCGGCTATCTGGGTCGAGAACTCGTTGGCAGATAGCCGCAGGATTAGAGAGAGCGAAAGCCAGCAGGGTAGCAGAGATGCACAGTTCCAGGGGCGTAAGAACAAGCGCCAGAGGTCATCTGGACCTAGTTCCCGTTTTATAGGATCGTCTCAGCCGCAGTCGTCTGCACCTACACTTTTAGTAGCCTCGATAGGAAGGCAAGAGCAGAGAGGGTTGATCTGTTATCGCTGCAGAAAGCTGGGACATCGTTCAGTTGAGTGCCCGCAGAAGGGCCAGGCTCAGAGTTCAGTGCCCGTCCAGTCACAGGCGAGAGACCCACCTATTTGTTTTGGGTGTGGTCAGCCCGGGTAGATCCGCAGACTCTATCCAAGAGAGGGGAATGTTCAGAGTGCGACAGGAGCGTCTGTTCCTTCATCTGTACAGAGGCGACAGGCTCCGCAGTAGCCTAGGGCCCAGACGTCTAGGTTTGCAGAGGGAGGTGCTTCAGCGTAGTCGATAAGGCAGCCATCAACTCAGAGTTATGGTGGACAGACCAGACTGCCGCAGGACAGGGCTTATGTTCTTGCTGATCGTAGTGCTTCTAAAGCACCAGTGGTGTCTGATGCTGCTGTTACACCAGCCATGATCAGAGGTACTCTTCTAGTCTTTAGATCATAGGCCAGTGTTATCATCGACACAAGAGCATCACATTCATTTATATCATCTACATTTGTATCGGCTTTGGGGTTGGAAATGGACTGGCTGGGTAGCACCTTGTATGTGGAGACCCCGGTTAGTGGGAGTGTGACGTTGAGCCTTGTCTGTAGATTTTGTGTGTTGGAGGTTACCGGTCGTTGTTTAGAGTTTGATTTTTTCATTCTAGATATGACCACATTTGATGTCATCCTAGGGATGGACTGACTGACCACCTACCGTGCTTTTATAGATTGCGAGCGACGGAGAGTGTCGATCTGTACGTCGGAGGGTGACTGCTTTTACTTTGTGGGTGATCGGGATGAGGACCTGATATCTATACCAGGAGTCACCCGGGATCGAGGAGATTTGGGTTTTCTCTTTTCTGCACTCAGGTTAGATGAACCAGTTGGGGTTCGAGGAGTGTTACCCCCTGCGGTGTGCGACTATCCGGATGTCGTGCCTGATGATTTTCTTGAGTTGCCACCGAGCCGAGATGTGGAGTTCTCCATTGATCTTGTTCCAAGAGCTGCTCCTTTCTCTATGCCATCATACCGCTTTGCACCGGCTGAGTTGTAAGAACTCAAGGTGCAGTTGCAGGAGTTGCTAGATAAGGTGCGGCCCAATACATCGCATAGGGGAGCTCCAGCTCTCTTTGAAAAGAAGAAGGATGGTTCATTATGATTGTGTATAGATTACAGGAAGTTGAACCAGGTAACGGTAAAAAACAAATATCCGATGCCGAGGATTGACGACTTGTTTGATCAGTTGAGAGGGTCCTATTGCTTTTCAAAGATTGACTTAAGGTCAGGGTATCATCAGCTAAGGATTAGGGACGAGGACATAGCGAAGACCATGTTTTGGACTCGCTATGGTCACTACAAGTTCATGGTTTTGCCGTTCGATTTGACGAGCGCGCCTCCTACATTTATGGGTCTGATGAACCGTATCTTCCACCCTTATCTAGACAGTTTTGTGATTGTGTTCGTGGATGACATTCTTATCTATTCACCCATGAGGGAGATGCATGAGGAGCATCTGCATGTTATCCTACAGCTTCTGAGAGAACATCGCTTGTATACGAAGTTCGAGAAGTGTGAGTTTTGGATAACAGAGGTGAGGTTCCTTGGACACGTGGTGTCAAAAGATGGGGTATCAGTGGACTCGACGAAGACTGATGCAGTGACAGATTGGCAGCGACCAAAGAATGTTTTTGACATACGCAATTTTTTCGGTCGGTAGGTTATTATCGGCGGCTTGTGAAGCACTTCTCTAGGCTTGAAGCACCGATGACGCGTTTGACGTGAAAGGGAGTCACGTTTGTATGGAGCGAGTTCTGTGAGTTAACTTTGCAAGAGCTGAAGAGGAGATTGACCAGTGCACCCGTGATGATTATTCCTGAGCGTGGTTTGGGTTACACCGTGTACTGCGACGCTGTTGGAGGCAATACTACCAAGATCATTATTTTTATAAAATAATTTTTGGTAAAAAATTAACTGGACGGGCAAACGTCGAAATGGGCTCTAGATAAAACTTTTGACTAAAAACGATCAAAAATAAACACGTGCAACCAAAGTTAATTTAGAAAAATACCTCTTATAGATCTAATCTTCAACTACAACTTGATTCCGAGTTGAAGCTCCTGTCAGATCTTCTACCGTATTCCCTTATGCGATCCTCGAGCATAGTATAGGCTACGATCCTCCGAGAACTTGTGCCGACAGAACCACGATATATTTATTAAGTCTTGAAACACAAAAATAATATATCAAGAATGATATGAAAATTAATCTCAAACTGGTTCAGCCTACCCGCGTATAGGAGTAATTATGAGTAAGACTTCCAGTGGAACACAGATACCTACATGCAATTTCTGCAATTATGGAAAGACGCAGCGGTTTCTGCAATTTTCATAAAACACTAAATTACAGTTCATACAACTAAAGAACTATAATTGCACTCTAACCCATAATCTCAAGACCTTCTTGCATTGAGCTCATGTTATTAAATGCTTACCATTTCTCCCAACGTTAAGATTTTTGATACCCGCCAATTAAATTTAATTACTGAAAATTTAATTTAATCGGCATCTTGATACTCCGTAAGCCCTTCTGCTTAACTTATTAGATCGCCAGATAATTAAATCCACCTGTAGGGTTTGGTGCGATCAAAACTTATAAGCATCCTTAAGGAGGTATCATCAATCCCGATCATCGGGACATGGATTCCGTCAATAATTAATATTTTCCATATAAATAATACCGCTATCCAACTCACCGAGAATATAGACCCATATAAGATCGCACCCTCTAATGAATCAAAATAACAAATATTAAATATATGTAAATCAATAATTATTTCAGAATTAAGAGGATAAGCACTATACGTAATAATCTTGGGGTGTGAATTAATTTATTTAGTCAGTATAAAATTAATTACTCTAACTGTCCCGTTCAACACACACAAAGTGTACTGGCAGAGAGAGTTGGAACAATAAACGACGCTATTATCTATTTTCCATAACCAAGACAGGCCTACTAAAAATCTGTGCCACAGTCGTACCGATGGTATGCGCATTTTCATCTAAACTGTGAACATAAAACTTATATTCTGCAAGAACTTAAAATCTGATATTCTGTGTGTAAGCTGTACTCTACACACCAGATTAAATACTGTATAGAATATCGGACATCCATGCATATCAAACAAAAGATATACATACACTGCTCATAAAGATTATCATAAAATAAATTTAATTTTATTAAAAAATAAAATTAAATATTAAAAATATGATTTTCAGTATACCAACCCTAACACGTGCTACCCGATCCATAAAAAAAAAGTTATCTACTGTAAAGTTAGTTTCATCCTTACCTACCATAAGGTTGGTTTCAAATAATCACTTTCCAAAAAGAATTACTTTGCACAGCCAGAAAATGTGTTAATACATTCCTAATGCATTTCGACTTAGTGTAACTGCTACTACGTTGGCCTACCCTGAATAATAATGGATGGTATGATTATAATCCTTAACTAATTTCACCAATTTCCTTCCAACTAATTAAGACCAACATCTACCCAACACATAGGATACTTACTTTTAATAGTGATTCTACTTAACTGACAATAATCAAATACACATTCTTATTGTTTCATTCTTCTTCCTTATAGACAACACAGGTGTATCCCAAGGTGACATTCTAGGTTCGATGAAACACTTGTCCAATCACTCTTACAATGGTTCCCCCAATTCTCGTAAGTCAATAGGTGACATTCTATAAGGTGGAAAGGAAATAGTTGTCGTGCCTGGACATAGGTCAATTACAAACTCAACTTCTTGCTCTAGGGATATTCCTAGTAAATCCTATGGAAATATGTATGAGAACTCGCAAACAACTAGCATCTCAAAAGTTATTTCCCTATCAACTCTATATTAATTACGAGTGCCAAAAATCATGGCAACTCTTTTTGTAACAACCTTAAAATTTTAAAAAAGAAACTCAGTCCAATTCCTTTGGAATACAAATTCCATCTCCCCGAGTATTTTAATGATCAATCTAACAACGCATGATGCGATAACAACCAAACAATACCAAGTATTAGGTTGAGACTTGTGGGACACTGACCCGTTTTGTTTTGAAACGAGTTATAAGTATCGATGGAGTTGGAATTAATTTCTTAAAACGTGTTTGGTTGCATTTAATCAGATGAAAGGTGTCTTACGATCTCATTTGAGGTTGTTGGACTTGTGTGTATACACGAGGTTCGAAAGAGAGTTGTTTGAGTGATGATTTTTGGACTCAAATTGAATTCTGGAAGCAGTTTTGGACCAGCAGGGATTCAGTCGACTGAGGGGCTTAATCCAGTCGACTGAACTTCCTAGAAGGTGGTCTAGTCGACTGACCAGGAGTGTGAGACCCGGACCCGTCTCTTTTTGAGACTTATATGTAAATGTTGTGTTTTACATATATTTGTTCGGTGTATGATTTATTCGCTTTAATGCATGTTTAAGTTTATCTGAGCATGCAGGGTCGGTTCCTGGGATTGTAGGGAGTTGCTATGCAAATTTAAAAATTTCAAATAAAAAAGATATTTTGGAGGCCTATAAATATCAGAACTTAGATATTTTCTAAATAGATATTTTGAAAACTTAGCTTCTAAGTTTTCTTTAATTTTCTCTCTGTCTTCTCTCTAACTTCTCGGGGGCCTGGGGCTTAGTTTTTGACGGACCATCTGCTGATCCTTAGTATCAAAATCGAGGGCTTCGCATCCACCCAGTCAGAATTTGATTCTGACGAAGCTTGAATTTGCACGTGGATCGAGACATCGAGTTTTTATCCCAATGAGGTAAGATTTCAGATTCTACTGTTGTATGAAGAATATATATGTAACCTTATGTTGTTTCATCGTGTAAAAATGCATGAAAAGATGATTTGTGTCATAGATCCAGTTTTGGGTTAAAACCATTTTCGGCATTCGGTTGGATGAAATCGAAAGTGGGATGTTCCTTTCGAGGTTTTATGATAGCCTTGAGCTCGGGTATGCTTCTAGGTATCAAAACCGGTATTTTTTAGGCTTGCGCGGAGATTTGAAAACCAAAATCGTAGCTCAAAACATGTTCTGGGCTGGTTTAGTCGACTAAACCCATGAGTTCAGTCGACTGGAACATCATGTGGGAGGTTTAGTCGACTGGACCTAGGAGGTCAGTCGACTAAAATGGCTTCTGTTTTGGGTTCTCATTTCCAGCGTGTTTTTTAGTCAACTTGAGGGTGAGTCCAGTCGACTGAACCTGGCTTTTTTGGAAAATGATGTGTTTTGGCTCAAGCTTTCCTCGTTCGATGTTTACCCGAGGTTTTTATGAGATTCTATGGTTTCAAAAAGGGTTACTAGAAGTTTTCAAAAGATGGTTTGAAAATGGAGTTTTGGAAAAACATTTTGAGAGAAATATGTGTTTACGTGTTCTGGTTTGATCTCCATAGTTCTGGATTGGATCACATATATATACATGTGTTGTATATCTGCTTGTGGGTTGGCTTGAAATGTTATCCATAGATGTACCAGGACAATGGGTTTGTGAGTGGGCTTCCATTGCTCCATGGTGAAAGTCCAAAAACGTGCACAGAGTAGGTACCTACGTGCCTTCAGGTTAGTCCCCCAAAATGAGGTAGTTGGGTGCTTAGTGCCCTCGGGTTGTGGTCCCGTAAACTAAGTGGTTATCAGGTGCTTAGTACCTTCGGTGGTAGTCTTGTAAACTAAGTTTTACATTGTCGTAACTCCATATTGAACTTGTCATTATCTGGCTGACCTTCAGTGGTTCAGGACTAGGATAATGGGCAGGATTCTATAGCGGTTACCTTGTCTGGTATGGCAGAGTTGGTATATAGGATCTCACTTATCTTGTCTCCTCAGTTGATTGTTGTCCTGAGTGGATAATGTTGTTTTACTGTTTTCCCTTAACTATGGCATGATAACTCTCAGGTTTATATACATAGTTTCAAGGATGAAAATGATAGTTTTCAGATTGAAAACTGGTGGTTTTTGTAAAAAAACCGTGTTGGTTTTGTGGTCGAGCTAGCTCCCACCATATGATTGCATATCCTGCTTTACAACCTTATAGTCTGTTCCTATTGAGCTTTGGATCACGTGGTGGGTTTTTCTAAAAGCTTTTTCAGGTGAACGTGAGGAGATGACCTAGTTGCCCGTTGAGACGGAAGAATAGATGTTGTTTCTCTTGTTTTATGCATATACCTCGTCATGTGATGCCTGTTTCAGAAGGCGGGTTTTGTACGCCTTTTGGCGCTATACTTATGCATGTATGAGATTGCATGATTTACAATTTTTATGAGAGTTGAACTGTGGGGATATTTATTCAAATGTTAGTTTTGATTTCTAACTGTAAAATCTATTTTCTTAAATGGGTGTTTTGGTGGGCTTTCGCGTGACCCGGATGTTTTGGGCGTGACAAGTTGGTATTAGAGCTATGGGTTCGAATACCTATGAGCCATGGAAAAGAGGGTACATCACCTTGTGAGGATGTATGTGTGCTTGATTGCATGTGTTATAGCGTTTTCCTAGCGTGGCATGATAGCTTGTGGTGTATACGTGAGTATGGAGGCTGGGCCTTAGGATTGATTAGTCTTGCTTTCGGGCGTTTGGATTCTCATACTTGGGAGCCATGTTGGAGACGCATTTTGCAGACGTGATTTCTAGCAAGGAATATAAGTAGGTTATTCAGATGGATGAGTCTTTCTTATCGGTCCTCCTCGGTATGTGAGATGAGATGACATGATATTACGTGGCTATGTGTTAGCTTGCTTATCTACCTTTTACGTTAGCAATAACATGTTGTATGAATTCTGATCCTGTTATGTTGCTTTCGTATAGAGTTATGTCGACGCGGGGAGGACGAGGCCGTGGTTGAGGCCGTGGTCGTGGTTTTGGCCGAAGGGACGTTCCAGTCCCAGATATTGGGGATGCTAATGAACCCCAAGGACCTGTTGCTGAGGGAGATCTGTTGCGTGCGATGGTCGGCTCCATTCGGCAACTGGCTGAGGCCACTAGGGGTAAGGAGAGTGTACCTGAGCTGAGTGCGACGGTTGCGATGCGCGAGTTTCGCCGTTTGGACCCTCCTACCTTTTTTGGGGATTCCAATCCCACTGTTGCCACTAAGTGGCTAGAGCTGGTTAGCAGGATCCTTAATTCGCTTCAGATTGAGGAAGATGATTTGAGGGTTATATGTGCCGCCTTCCAGTTGAGAGGGAGTGCTCATATGTGGTGAAAGTTTGCCAAGACCATAGTGGCAGGCACTTGGGATGCATTCACAAAGGTATTTCTAGAGAAATACTTTCCAGCGACTCTGAGGGATTGCTATAGAGAGGACTTCCTATTTCTGATGCAGGGGATGATGACAATGCTTGAGTATGAGGCTGAGTTGACTAGCTTATCTCAGTTTGCTCAGGAGATTATACCTACTGACGAGTTCTGTGCGAAGTGGTTCGAGAAGGGTTTAAGGCCCACTATCTGAG
The DNA here is from genome assembly GCA_034768845.1 of Heliamphora exappendiculata. Taxonomy (NCBI): domain Eukaryota; kingdom Viridiplantae; phylum Streptophyta; class Magnoliopsida; order Ericales; family Sarraceniaceae; genus Heliamphora; species Heliamphora exappendiculata. The sequence continues at coordinate 10,353,043 of JAOTRH010000020.1, read as the reverse complement.
ACAGAGTTGCAGCGTTCAGGATGCAGATCTTTATAGATTTGGTGGAGACTGCTATGAAAGTGGAGGATACTCTGAATGAGATGCGCAGAGACAAGGACAACAGGGGTTAGTCAGATAGGGGGATGCACACAGTTTTAGGGATGCATGGACAAGCGTCGACGGACATCTGGTCTGAGTTCGCACCTAATGGGGTCGTATCCGCCACAATCTTCTGCATCTGCCTCCTGTAGCTTCAACGGGAAGGTCAGACCAGAGAGGGCCTCTTTGTCATAGATGCCAGCGGCCAGGACATCGTGCGGCTGAGTGTAAAAGTGCAGCGCCTGTTCAGGCACAGCCGCAGTCGCAGGCTCATGGAAGAGGACCAGTGATATGTTTTGAGTGTGGCCAGTCTAGGTATATCCGTAGGGACTGCCTCGGAGGAGGGAGTATGCAAAGTACATCAGGTGCATCAGCTGGTCCATCTGGCTAGGGACGACAGACGTATCAGCAGCCGAGAGCTCAGACGTCTGACTTTGCAAAGGGGGATGCATCAGTGCAGTCGGGTAAACACTCGGTAGTTTAGAGCCATAGCAGACCGATCAGAGCTTATGTTCTTGCGGATCCTAGTTCTTCCAGAGCACCGATCATACCCGATGTAGCTGCTACTACCTCCGTGATCAGAGGTACTCTTCTAGTCTTCAGATCATGGGCCAGTATTCTTATTAACACTGGAGCATCACATTTATTTATATCTGCTTCTTTTGCATCTGCATTGGGATTACAAATAGACTGGTTAGGTGGTACTATGTGCGTGGAAACCCAAGTGAGTGGGAGCGTGAAGTTGAGTCTTGTCTGTAGATCCTACGTGTTGGAGGTCACCGGTCATTGTTTAGAGTTTGACCTTGTTGTCCTAGATATGACCACGTTTGATGTCATCTTAGGGATGGGCTGGTTGACCACCTATCGTGTCTTCATCGATTGCGATCAACGGAGGGTAACGATTTGTACCCCAGCGGGAGATTGCTTTGTTTTGTGGGAGACCGGGAGGAGGGTTTGAGGTCTATGCCAGGCATTGTACGAAATCAGGGCAACTTGGGTTTCCTTTTCTCAACTCTCATGTTGGATGAGGAGGTTGGAGTTTGTGGAGAGTTACCTCCGGTGGTGTGCGACTATCCTGATGTCTTTCCAGATGATTTGTATGAGTTGCCACCGAGCCATGAGGTAGAGTTCTATATTGATCTAGTTCCCGGAGTTGCTCCCATATCTATATCATCTTATCATTTTGCACCCGCTGAGTTGCATGAACTCAAGGTACAGTTACAGGAGTTGTTAGATAGAGGGTTTATCCGTCCGAGTACTTCGCCGTGGGGAGCTCCTGCTCTTTTCGCAAAGAAGAAGGATGGATCCTTATGTCTGTGTATCGATTACAGGAAACTGAATTAGGTGACAGTGAAGAATAGATATCCGATGCCAAGGATAGACGACTTGTTTGATTAGCTGCAGGGTTCGAGTTGCTTCTCGAAGATTGACTTGCGATCAGGATATCACCAGCTGAGGATTAGGGACGAGGACACCGCTAAGACCGCCTTCTGGACTCACTATGGTCACTACGAGTTTCTGGTTATGCCGTTCGGTCTGACGAACGTGCCAGCTACTTTCATTGGTCTGATGAACCAGATCGTTCATCCTTACTTGGACAGCTTTGTGGTAGTGTTTGTGGATGATATTCTGATATATTCACCCACTAGGGAGGCACACGAGGATCACTTGCGGATCATCCTACAAACTTTGAGAGAGCATCGCTTGTACGCGAAGTACGAGTAGTGCGAGTTCTGGATGACTAAGGTGAGATTTTTGGGACACGTAGTGTCGACAGACGGGGTAGCTGTGGATTCGTCAAAGACTGATGCTGTGATCGGTTGGGAGCGACCAAAGAGTGTCTTTGAGATACGTAGTTTTCTGGGTCTAGCCGGTTACTTTCGACGGTTCGTGAAGGACTTTGCTAGACTCGCTGCACCGATGATGCGCTTGACGCAGAAGGGAGTTGTGTTTGCTTGGAGTGAGTCATGTGAATCAGCTTTTCAGGAGCTGAAGACACGGTTGACTCGTCTGCCAGTGTTGATCATTCCAGAGCGAGGCTTGGGGTATACGGTATACTGTGATGCTTTACATGACGATCTTGGATGTGTTCTGATGCAGGAGGGTACGGTTGTAGCCTAAGGTTCCCAACAGTTGAAGACGCACGAGTGGAACTATCCTACACACAATTTGGAGTTGGCAGCTGTGGTCTTCACCTTGAAGACATGGCGTCACTATTTGTATGGCGAGCATTTTGAGGTTTTCTCCGATCACAAGAGTTTAAAATACTTGTTTTCACAGAAGGACCTGAACTTGCGCCAGCGACGTTGGATGGAGTTATTAGAGCACTACAACTTTCACTTGCAGTACCATCCAGGGAAGGCCAATGTAGTGGCAGATGCGCTCAGTAGGAGATCTCACGGGCTGTTAGCTTCTGTGGCTATACGTGAGTGGGACATGCTTGTAGATGTTGGGGAGTTTGATTTGTGCCTCAGGGAGATCGCGACGGGTGCCACCTTATTTTCTGTAGTTACTCGACCAGCATTGATAGCACGTATGCTAGAGGTCCAGCAGACGGACCAGGAGGCTGAGATGATACGAGACCGCGTTGCTTGTGGCGAGGATACAGCAAGATGGACTGTGGGTTCTGAGAAGAGTTTGAGGTTGGCAGGCAGGTTATTTGTGCCAAAGTCATGTTGAGCTGAGTTATTACATGAGTGCCATCATTCTCATCTTGTCGTGCATCCAGGAGGCACGAAGATGTACCATGACCTTCGTCGTCAGTTTTATTGGACAGGGATGAAGAGAGACGTGATCCAGCTTGTTTCTCGATGCCTCGCCTGCTAGTAAGTAAAGGCAGAACATCAGAGACCGGCAGGATTGCTACAGTCGTTGCATATATCAGAGTGGAAGTGGGAGCACATCACGATGACTTTGTGTTAGGACTTCCTGGGTCACGTAGGGGACACGATGCTGTGTGGGTTGTGGTTGATAGGTTGACGAAGTCTGCACACTTTCTCCCCATTCGAGTGAGGAATTCAGTGGAATGAATGAGTAGCTTGTACGTTAGGGAGGTAGTCAGATTGCATGGTGTGCCAGTATCTATTGTTTTAGACTGAGATCCGTGCTTCACTTCGCGCTTTTAGCAGAGTTTGCAGGAGGCCTTAGGGATAAACTTGATGTTTAGTACTTATTTTTACCCCCAGATGGATGACTAGTCAAAGAGGACCATATAGATTCTAGAGGATATGCTGAGAGCTTGTGTCCTTGAATTCAGAGGTTCGTGGAGGATCATCTACCTTTAGCAGAGTTTGCATACAACAACAGCTATCAGTCCAGTATTGGGATGGCACCGTATGAGGTTTTGTTTGGTAGACCGTGTAGATCGCCCTTGTGTTGGACATATGTGGGAGAGACCACAGTCTTGGGACCAGACATGCTACGGGACACGACAGAGAAGGTTATTGTGATACGCCAATGCCTACTGACAGCGCAGAGTCGCCAAAAGAGTTACACAGACCAGAGGAGGCGACCTTTGGAGTTTGTAGTGGGGGATCATGTGTTTCTGAAGGTCTCGCCACATAGAGGTTTGATGAGGTTTGGTCGTAGCGGGAAGCTATCGCCTTGCTTCATTGGACCATTTGAGATTCTTGACAGGGTTAGAGAGGTTGCTTATCGTTTGGCTTTGCCACCTCAGTTAGCATCTGTGCATAACGTGTTCCACGTTTCTATGCTTCAAAGGTACGAGCCTAATCCTTCTCATGTGTTAGATTGGGCAGAACTACAGATTGATGAGGATGCCACTTATGAGGAACATCCAATGAGGATTCTTAATACAAAGGAACGGGTATTACAGGATAGGCCTATTGCGTATGTTAAGGTCTTATGGCATCATCACGGGACTGAGGAAGCTACATGGGAGCTTGAGTTTGAGATGCGTGCTAGATACCAATACCTTTTTGCCTTATGACCTTGTTGTGAGTTTTGGGGACGAAATTCCATAAGGGGGGAGAGTTGTCAAACTCGGACCCATCTCTTTTTGAGACTTATATGTAAATGTTGTGTTTTACATATATTTGTTCGGTGTATGATTTATTCGCTTTGATGCATGTTTAAGTTTATTTGAGCATGCGGGGTCGGTTCCCAGGGTTGTAGAGAGTTGCCGTGCGAATTTTAAAATTAAAAAAAAAAGATATTTTGGAGGCCTATAAATATCGGAACTTAGATATTTTGTGAATAGTTATTTTGAAAACTTAACTTCCAAGTTTTTTCCAATTTTCTCTCTATCTTCTTTCTAACTTCTCGGGGGCACGGGGCTTGGTTTTTGACGGACCATCTGCTGATCCTTAGTATCGGCATCGAGGGCTTTGCATCCGTCATGTCCGAATTTGATTCCGACAAAGCTCGAATTTACATGTGGATCGAGACGTCGAGTTTTTTACCCAACGAGGTAGGATTTTAGATTCTACTATTGTATGAGGGATATATATGTAATCTTATGTTGTTTCATCGTGTAAAAATGCATGCAAAGATGATTTGTGTTTTAGATCCAGTTTTGGGTTAAAACTATTTTTCGGCGTTCGGTTGGATGAAATCGAGAGAGGGATGTTCCTTTCGAGGTTTTATAATAGCCTTGAGCTCGGGTATGCTTTTAGGTATCAAAATGGGTGTTTTTGAAGCTTGATCTGAGATTTGGAAACCAACATCGTAGCTCAAAACATGATCTAAGCTGGTTCAGTCGACTGAACCCATGAGTTCATTCGATTGGATCATCATGTGGGAAGTTCAGTCGACTAGACCTGGGAGGTCAATCGACTGAAATGGCTTCTATTTTGGGTTCTTATTTCCAGCGTGTTTTTCAGTCGACTTGAGGGTGAGTCTAGTCGACTGAACCTGACTTTTTTCGAAAATGATGTGTTTTGGCTCAAGCTTTCCTCGTGTGATGTTTATCCGAGATTTTTATGAGATTCTATGGTTTCAAAAAGGGTTACCGGAAGTTTTCAAAATATGGTTTGAAAATGGAGTTTTAGGAAATTATTTTGAGAGAAATATGTGTTTACGTGTATTGGTTTGATCTCCATAGTTCATGGATTGGATCACATATATATACATGTGTTGTATATCTGCTTGTGGGTTGGTTTGAAATGTTATCCATAGATGTACTGGGACAATGGGTTTGTGAGTGGGCTTCCATTGCTTCTTGGTGAAAGTCTAAAAATGTGCGCAGAGTAGGTACCTACGTGCCTTCGAGTTAGTCCCTGTAAATGAGGTGGTTGGGTGCTTAGTGCCCTCGGGATGTGGTCCCGTAAACTAAGTGGCTATTAGGTGCTTAGTACCTTCGGGGGCAGTCCCATAAACTAAGTTTTACATTGTCGTAATTCCGTATAGAACTTGTCATTATCTAGCTGACCTTCAGTGGTTCAGTACTAGGATAATGGGCAGGAGTCTATAGCGGTTACCTTGTCTTGTATGACAGAGTCAGTATATAGGATCTCACTTATCTTGTCTCCTCGGTTGATTGTTATCCCGAGTGGAGAATGTTGTTTTACTACTTTCCCTTAACTGTGGCATGATAACTCTCAGGTTTATATGCATAGTTTCAAGGATGAAAATATTAGTTTTCAGATGGAAAACTGGTGGTTTTTGTAAAAAAATTGTGTTGGCTATGTGGTCGAGCTAGCTCCCACCATATGATTGCATATCCTGCTTTACAGCCTTATAGTCTGTTCCTATTGAGCTTTGGCTCACGTGGTGGGTTTTTCTGAAAACTTTTTTAGGTGGACGTGAGGAGATGACCTAGATGCCCGTTGAGACGGAAGACTAGTTGTAGTTTCTCCCGTTTTATGCATATACCTCGTCATGTGATGCCTATTTCAGAAGGCGTGTTTTGTACGCCTTTTGGCGATATACTTATGCATGTATGAGATTACATGATTTATAATTTTTATGAGAGTTGAACTGTTGGGATATTTATTCAAATGTTAGCTTTGATTTCTAACTGTAAAACCTATTTTCTTAAATGGGTGTTTTGGTGGGCTTTCGCGTGACCCAGATGTTTGGGGCGTGAAAAAGAGGGTCCAGTCGGCTAAACTTGAGGCGGTGGGATGTTTTGGGTTTCCATAAGGTTTTTCAGTTGACTGGATTGGGAGTGTTTTGGCATTTTTCTATAAATATCAAGCATTGGAGATTTTTTTTGAGATATTTGTTTCAGATCTGGTTTCTCTCTCATGAAACCTTTGTCTTCTCTCTAGATTTTGATAGGCCTGGGGCTCAGTTTTCAGCAAACTGACAACGGATCCTTGATGTTGGTGCCGGGGGCTTCGTGTTCATCCGGACCGATTCTCGTTTTGACGAGGTTTGGTTTTTGAGGCTTTGAGTTTTGACTCTTTGAGGTAGGATTCTAGATCCTACTGTTGTTAAAGGGTGTTTCATGCAATTATATGTGTTTTCACCGGGTAAAAAATACATTAAATGTCATATTTATCTTTAAACCTTGGTTTTTCGGGTGAAAAGCATGTGTTTCGCTTTTCTTGGTTTATTACATCATATGACTCGTGGTTTATGATTTTCAAAGAAGGTTTTTAAAATGGTGGATTTTTGTGAAAATCTCGACACTTGGTGTTTTGGAGGTTTGGAGCTAATCCTTGGGGTTGAGTCTCAATTTTACAATGTTTTGCTGAAAATGGGGGAAAACACTTTGAAAATGTTTTGTTAATCTCCATGTTGATGGATGGATCTATATTTATACATGTTTAATGTATAATTGGGGGAAATATTTTTCGTAGTCAAGCTACGGGTTGATTTTTACATGTTTCATTGAGATGTGTTTTCATTTTCATGTTATGAAATCGATATGAGAATATATATGATGATATTTAGTACTTGACCGTGTGCGGACTTCTATCTATTAAATCATACAGCTAATTGCATATTTGGGGCATGTATAATGTCCTGTGGTGAAAGACCACTAAGAATTACATATTAGGGGCATGTAAATGTCCTGCGGTGAAAGACCGCTAAGAGTTGCATAATGGGTTAGTATTAATCCACGGTGAAAGACCGTGAAAGTATACGACATGCATATGAATACAGTTGTGTATGCGTGCGTGTGTGCGTGTTTTCCTCGGCTGTGTGTGTTCTGAGTGAAAACATCTTTTCTCTTTTCTCGGTGTGTGATCCGAGTGGAAAATAATATTTTGAGTTATTGCTTTTCTTTAGCTGTGAAAACGTTATTTGCATTATTGATATGTATGGTTTTAAGGATGTAAATGTGGGGTTTTATGAATTAAAACCGTTTTGAGGCTCGTGTTAGCTTGATGGAAAACTTGTGATTTTGGGTTGGAAAAACCTTTTTGGCTCCTATGGTCGAGCCTGTATACTTATGATTGCATAACCTGCTTTACAACTTTATAGTCCATTTCTATTGGGCTTCAGCTCACGGTGTGGATTTTATTGTAAAACCTTTTTCAGGTAAGCGTGGTCCTGTAGGTTGAGCCAGTGGTGCCCAGAGGTGGCTGATGACAAGACCCTATTGTCTTGTTTGTTATGTAGTTTATACCTTTCTGTATATGGTTCATGTATAGAGATAATATGTTGTAAAGCATATAAAATACTTATGGATGTATGCATGTTTTAATGCTTTCGAGAGAACCTTGGGTTAGTTGTTGTTTTCCATAGCTTCTTACTGCGTTTTTCGTTGTTGGGTTCAATGGTTACAAAACAGATTTCCATATGGTTTCTGTTTCATAGAAACTCTGGTGCTTCAAGGTAGATTTTGGAACGGCCTAAGCTTCTTTTAAAACGAAAAGATTTTCTTTATTCAAAACATGTATTTTGTTTTTTTAGAGGCTTGGCTTATGGGCTGTAACTGTAGTCTCTTGGCTACGCTTTTAAATTAAATAAATCCTTTGTAGTGCGTTTTACAAAGGTTTTATTCTCGTCTTGGCTTTTTGATTTTTCATCTGTGGTGTTGGGCAATTTTGGTGGTTGTTCTGTGGCTTTTTGCATAACCCGGAGTTTGGGGCATGACAAGACCTATCGTACTTACCAATATCCAATCAACTGCCTTGTCTTTATCTCCTAATCTCTCAAACAGTTTTAGTGCACACTTTGCTATAACATTTCCCTACATGTCGGTTCAATCATTATAGCATCTACTGGCAAAGAATGAGTGATACGAACGAACGTATCGATCTTGGATTTATTCGAACACACGTATCTCTATTGAAAATGGTAAGAATGTATGTCACCACGTTAGGTGTAGCATATGCATCTTATTTTGATATGACCTATCATGCCTTCGACCTGAGGCATGTGAACCCCATGAGAAAACCTAACTTAACAGAATAATCGAGGAGACTTTTTTTTTATAATACCAAATTTTATGGTTAGAACGTTTTTTTGAAGAAAAACACTTGAATTTAATTTATTTTAACAGTAGTTCCTTTCTAAAACTTCAAAAAAAATATCCCGAGTATAATTCTTAAAAAAATTTGGCAGAGTTTCCTCTGTTATTCGGACGAACCCAAATTTTCTAAAAACCTGTTTGAACTCAAAAAACAATTATACTCAGGTTCTACCTAGATTTCAACTCACAATCACAATTCAACAATTACATAACTACTGATATTTCCACCACAATTGTTTCCTCAACTCACTCCAACCCTCAATATACAGACTATCGCTTAAGAAAAACTTATCTGTCTTTTACAATTCAAAACAAAAGTCAATGATTAATTACGTGAGACATATATAAATAAAGAGACATATGTGTATGTTTCTTTACATGTATTCATGAATTATCAATAACATTACAAATTCCATAATACTAGATGCATTACTTTAAAATTTCAAACTACAAACATCTTTCTTACTTCATTTACTTTAATTCGTAACCAAACTTCATATGACGTCTCTCCCTTCCTCTTTCAACCTGTAAAATATTTAGTACAACAAACATGAGCCGAAACTCATAGGATAAAGACTAATAACAATGTAATGCTTGATTTGTGCGGTGTGAATGATATGTTATAATGTAATCATAATCAAATCATATTTATAACCCATTTTTATTCGTCATCTCTTCATTCTTTATTTACTTAATTTTTATTCTTTCTTATTAAATCATTCATCACATTTTCATTATTTCCACCATTAATTGAAGTTCCACGCTCATGTACAATAAATATTGATTCATTTTTTCATTTTGTCCATTCTATTTCACCCGTCTTACATTCTTTTAAATTATCTTTGTTCTCGTTTTTATTTCCATTCTCTTTGGTTCGTTACCTAACATTTAGACTTACATCTTTTATAAAACTATTCATTTTTCTTTCTATTTTCTCATTCTTATTAGGCTCTTTACTCATTCTTTCGTTTCCATTCTTTTCTTTTCTTGACGAAAATCACAATTTCTCTGTATCTTTCTTTAGTTTTCGCTTTCATTTTTATTCTCTTTAATCAGTAATAAAATACTAACTCGCCTCTTATCTATTATATAATCATTAACTTTCTTTCCCAGTCTTTAATTTTTTTTTCTCACATTTCACTTTTATTTCATTAATCAAAACACTGAACTGACATTGGTGTAGCGTATAGAAATCCCTCCCTATTCCCCCAATTAGTTAGCGAAGCCGTTGGAGAATAGAAAGTTCTATAACTCACCATGATACAATCACGTCCATTTTACTGGGGCTAACCCGAGGGCACACAGTACTCATTTTGTGCAAATTTTTGATCTTTCACTGCGGAGCTAATCAAACCCCAACTTATCACATTCACAATTCTTGGTTCAATAATTGATTAATCATATCATCATTCATTAACCACCGGGAGTTCGTCTCCCCAATCATCTCGATTCAACGGAATTCATTTCATCTTTAATAAATCAATCATTTCATAAACATACCACTTCTAACTTCAATCAAGTTTTCATTATAACCATGTATTCTCAACATATTCTTTAACCATTGTATAGTCTAGTTCACAATTATTACATCATTCTGTTTCTAATTCCATATCATCAACCCCAAATCAAGCTTTATATCATTTCTTTTATATCATAGGTTTATCAAAACTCAATGTTCGTTAAATCACAAGATTCAAACTATTTGTTAAACAAATTTAAACCATAAATGAATTATAACTTCCATAACCATTTCAAATTTCTTACTTAAATCATAGATTCAATTTACAATCTTTAGGCAAACAAATTATAATACATTCATTTGGTCACATGATTTCATTCATTATTTGAGTGTTTCAATTTTCAACATAGAATTCAAATTCGATAAGTTTAGCTTCACATATTTAAAACTTGAGTAAAATCTCCATTTATCATATATCAAGTTTATAAAACTAAGTCAATTTAACAACTTAACTCCATCAACATAAATTAGGAATTCAATTTTCACTTTTGGTTGTCTCATTACACTTACACACAACCAACACACAATTTATCATCGTCATTAAATACAACCATTTTGTGCACAAATCCCCTAATCTATAAACCACGAATTAACAAATAATTAGCAAACCCTTCAAGTTGTCCAATTAGATTATAAGTTGAATTCATCACCATAATTCGACAAAATTAAAATTAAAATTAAGAACTCACCACTTTTGTTCACTCATCATGAAACCAATACTCTCCATACTCCAATAATCCATCATGACATCATAATCGAAGCATGTATATTCAAGTTATATATTGACCCAAAGACAACGATTCAAATTCCCATTGTTAGATTGTTTTACTTTAGAGTATTTTCAACTCATTTTCCCATCACTCACATATTAAGCATAACCAAAATTGAAAATCCATTTTAACTTTCTTTAATGGGGTGCAAACTTACACAACATCATAATTATAAGTTTCTCGCATCCAAATTTTTCACAGTCCAATTAATTAATTTAACTCTCTTCAATTTCACATACTCAACTCATAGTTTAATCCCAATATGACTAATCCTCAACCCAAATGGTACCCATAACGTTTAATTGCTCAGAACCCACTAATTTAGAGATTAAGCCATGAGTTTAACTTTAAATTTATAGACAATCCCTTATGAGATTCTAACTTTTCTTTTGGATATCCCCCATTTTGTCAATCACTTCGAATTAATATGAAATTATATCATGCATTTCAAGATCATATTAGGATTTTTGTAAACCACTCAAATCTTGCCATTGACTCTAAAGTTAGTTTTCCAATCCCCATTAACTTAAACTTATAATGTCCCCCATTCTTGTCCCTTCTCTATGGATTTAATAAAAGCCAATTATTTAACTGAAGATAAGTACTCATTAAGTCTCAAATTTTGCCAACTAAACTTGAACTTCATCTTCAATTCATAAATTAACATACTACATAGTTGAAACTTCTCATTACATGTCACATGTTATAACTTCTTATTCAATAGTCACCAATTAAATCAATTATACGGCAGTTAACTAGATTTTTACAAAATTCCCTCAATCTCAAGTTAAACCATGGCTCCAACCATCTAATGCACCAATTGTTAATAACCCCGCCATAGTTATCACTTCTACATTCCAATTTCAATATGTCAAACATTTAGTATAAAAGTCAAGCCAATAGCTCACCAATTAGTTAAAAGTTTGCTTAATCACTTAAATCGTTAGGGTTCTATAGAATCAATAATAAAAATCAACACAAGTCAAAGCAAACCACTGAAATTAGTCTCAATCCCACCTCTTAGAGCTGTAATTAATGCGTTGGATTTTTGCAAAATCTCCAACCCTAGGTGTTGGAGGCAAGACTGCCAAAATCATTATTTTTGTAAACGATTATCTAAAAAAATTAACTAGATAGACAAACGCCGAAATGGGCTCCGGATAAAACTTTTGATGACGAACTATCAAAATAAAATAGGTGCATTCGAAGTTAATTTAGAAAAATACTTTTTTACCAATCGGATCTTCAACTATGATTTGAATATGAGTTGAAGTGCCTGTTAGATCTTCTACTGTATTCCCTTATGTAATTCTTGAATGTAGACTGTGCTATAATCAATCAAAAATGCGTACTGGTAGAACCTGCATAGTTTTAGTCTTGGAAGACAAGTTATGAAACTGGTTCAGCCTATCCGCATATTTATAGAGCTACAGTAGGGACCTGGAGAGTAATTATGAGTAAGACTTCCAGTGGAACACAGACAGGTATCAGTGGTTTTCGTAATTAAGCAAATCTCATAGCAGTATTTGCAATTATGAAAAACTAGCAGCGATTTCTGTAATTTTTATAAAATACTGAATTACAATTAACACCACTAAAGAACTATAATTGCACGCTGATCCATAATCTCAAGACCATATAGCATTGAGCTCCTGTTATTAATTGCTTACCATTTTCCCCACGTCAAGATTTTTGATACCCACCAATTAAATTTAATTACTAATAATTTAATTTAATCAGCATCTTAAAATTTCTTAAGTTATTTCGCTTAACTTATTTGACTGTCGAATAATCAAATCCACCTGTAGGATTTGGTCTGGTTAAAACTTATAAGTTTCCTTAAGGGGGTATCGTCAATTCTGATCTTTTGGGATATGAATTCCGTCAATAAATAATATTACCATATAAGTACTACCGCTATCTAACTCACTAGGAATATAGACCCATATAAGATCACGCCCTCTAATGAATCAAAACAACGAATATTAAATATACGCAAATCAATAATTATTTCAGGATTAAGAGTATAAGCACAATTCACAATAACTTTGGGATGTGAATTAATTTATATAGTCAGTATAAAATTAATTATCCCAAATGTCTCGTTCAATACACACAAAGTGTACTGGCACAGAGAGTCAGAATAATAAACGATGCTATTATCTGTTTTTCATAACCAAGACAGACCTACTAAAACTCTGTGCTACAGTCGTACTGGTGATATGTCCATTTTCATCTAAACTGTGAACATAAAATTTATATTTTTCTATAATCTAAAATCTGATATTTTATGTGCAAGTTATACTTTACACACCAGATTAAATACTGTACAGAATATTGGACATTTATGCGTAATATTAAAGAAATAATACACATATATTGCTCATAAAGAGTTTCATAAAACAAAAAATTAATTTTATTAAAAATAAAATTAAATACTAAAAATATAGTTTTTAGTATACCAACTCTAACAATCTCCCACTTATATTCAAAATCATGCTGTCATACATTTGATTCCCATGTCCTCTACATGACTATCGAAAGTTTTTACCGATAAGGGCTTTGTAAAGGATCTGCAAGGTTGTCTTTTGATGCAATCTTGGTCACAACAACATCACCCATTTGTACAATTTCTCGCATTAGGTGATACTTACGCTCAATGTGTTTTTCATTTTTATAGATCCCTAGCTCCTTCAAGTTTGTAACCGCTCTGCTATTGTCACAATAAAGTGTAATAGCCGATTGAACTGAAGGGACCATGTCTAGATCCAACTGGAAGTTCCTAAGTCAAACAGCCTCCTTGGCTGCTTCAGAAGCTACTGCAGATTTGGCCTCCATGGTAAAATCAGCAATACAAGACTGCTTGATACTCCTCTAACTTGTGGCTCCACCTCCTAAGGTAAACAAATATCCTGAGGTAGACTTACGAGAATCCCTGTCAAACTAAAAATCTGAATCAGTGTACCCCAAAGGTACTAGACTATCTGCCTTGTAAACCAATATATAATCTTTATTCCTTTTCAAGTACTTGATTATATTTTTTATCGCAGTCCAATGCTCCTACCATGGGTTAGACTGATATCTGCTAATTATGCCAACGACAAAGTAGATGTTAGGTCTAGTGCAAAGCATGGCATATGTGAGGCTTTCTACTACCGAAGCACAAGAAACTGCCTTTATTTTTTCTATCTCATCAGGTGTCTTAGGACACTGATATTTGGATAGAGTGATTCCATGCCTGAAAGGAAGAAACCCTTTCTTGGATTCCTATATGCTAAAACGAGCAAGGATATCATCGATATACTTTGCTTGTAATAAGCCCAACATCCTTTGTTTTTGATTTCGCACAAGCTTAATCCTAAGGATGTGACTGGCTTCTCCTAAGTCTTTCATATCGAACTGCCCAGATAACCATACTTTAACCGTAGAAAATGCCCCCACATCATTTTCGATGAGCAAGATATCGTCTACATAAAGTACTAGAAAGATCACCACGCTTCTGTTATGACTCATTCGGACTTAGATTAAAACCATAAGACTTAATGGCTTGATCAAATCGAGTGTTCTAAGATCTCGATGCCTGCTTAAGTTCATAAATGGATCTCTTAAGCTTACACAACAAGTGTTTCTAGCCATTTGCAATGAATCCGTCTAGTTGTATATAGATACACTCGTCAAGACTTTCATTAAGAAAAGCTGTCTTCACATCCTTTTGCCAGATTTTGTAATCGAAATATGCGGCAATGGATAAGAGAATCCAGATAAACTTAAACATGGCTACCAACGAAAAGGTTTTCCCATAATTGATCTCTTCTTTTTGAGTGAACCCTTTGGCAACAAGCATAGCTTTGTAGGTTTCAACCTTACCGTCTACTCCTCTTTTCCTCTTGTAGATCCACTTACATCCCATGGGTTTTATCCCTTCGGGTGGTTCTACAAGTTCTTAGACCTAATTGGAATACATAGATTTTATCTATGAATTCATAGCTCTTCGCCAAAGATTTGCATCTTTGTCTTGAAGTGCTTCATTGTAGTAATAGGGTTCGGTATCTAGTTTTGCAGGAATCTTATTAAAAGACTCTTCCAAGAACATATATCGATCAGGTTGATGAGCAATCCTCCCACTACGACATGGAAATACCTGTGTTTGTGTACTAGTAGTAACACGCTGTGCAAAATCTGAACCCTGTGCATCAGTACCCTATTCTTGATTTGCACCTGTCATGATAATCCTCTCATTACGACAAGGTAATGGAATATCAGTAGCTTATTTTTCCATTCTACTGGTATTTTTTTCTTAGTTCTTCCAGAATAATTTTGCTATTGGGCCTGTGATCGATTATGTAATCCTCTTCCAAGAATTGGATATTAGTGATAACAAAGACCTTCTGATCCTTAGGATTATAAAATAGACGACCCTTCGTTCCCTTAGGATACCCCACAAAGAAATAGACTTCTGTCCTCGGTTATAAGTTACCCGCGTTCTCTTTCAGCACATGTGCTGGACACCCCTAAATCTGAATGTAATTCAAACTAGGCTTTCACCCAGTCCATCATTCTATAGGAGTAGTATGTACTGACGTAGAAGGTACTAAGTTCAGAATGTAAGTCGCTATCTCTAAAGTGAGTTTCCAAAATGAATCGGGTAAACCTAAATAACTCATCATGGACCTTACCATCTCCATAAGAGCCATATTCTTTCTTTCTGCTACACTATTCTGCTATGAAGTACTAGGTGCAGTCAATTGGAATATAATCTTCTCTAACGACAAGTAATCTTAAAACTCTCTAAAGAGGTATTTTCCACCATGGTCGGATCATAGTGATTTGATACTTTTATCTAGATGCATCTTTGCCTTCTTGAATTCTTTGAATTTCTCAAAGCATTCAGACTTACAATGCATCAGGTAAACGTATCCATACATTGAGTAGTCATCAATGAAACTGACGACGTACTCAAAGCCACCTCTGGCCCAGATTGTCATAGGACCACACACATTAGAATGAACTAGCTCCAACGGTTCCTTACCTCCATAGCCTTTGGCCAAAAAGGGCCTCTTGGTCATTTTACCTTCTAAGCAAGATTCACATACTAGAAGTGCCTCCACTTTCAATGAACTCAAAGGTCCATCTGCTACTAGTCTATTTATCATTTTTAGATTAATATGACCCAAGCATAAGTGCTAAAGAAACGTTTGGTTCATTAAAGAATGAAACTTTCTCTTATATGGTATTCTAAATGTGTTATTTATTTCAATTAGTTACAGTGTAAGGGAGATGGGAGTAATAACATAAAGATCATCCACCAATGTACCAGAACAGAAAACCCATTTATTATCCTTAATTAATAACTACAGAGTTATTAAAATAAACCAAATATCTGTCTTTAACCAATCTAGAAATAGAAACTAAGTTCCTTCTAATGGAAGATACATAAAGACAATATCTCAATATTAAAACTCGATCTCTACCAAAATCGAGAGTGACATCTCCTACTACAACTATAGTTACCTTTGTATTATTGTCCATATGCAGGTAAATCTCTCTATCACTAAGTTGTCAGATTTTCTAGAATCCCTACAATGAATTGTAGACATGATTAGTGGCTCCCGTATCTACACACCAGGTACCAATAGATAACACTGCTAAACATGTTTTCACAACCAGTGATCATAAATTACCTTGATTGTTCGGCCTTTTGAAAAATACAGGACATAGCTTTTTCAGTGCCGTGCCTGGTTGCAGTGAAAACATCTTCCTTTTAGCTTATTCACACCAGTCCATGGCCCACTAACTACCTTGGAAACTATGTCACCCTATTTCTAAACCTTTTTCTTCTTCATGCTTTTTGGCCTAAAGGAAGAACCTTTTCCTAAAATAAACACATTTTCGGGTATTAAAAGAATATTATTGGTAATTAAAGCTATATCCAAGTTACTTTTTCTGTCAACAAAATTTGGTCCCGTTAGTTTGATTTTTTAGAATAGAAGCGAGTGGATTGAATGTCATTTTAATCATGAGAATCATATAATTTAAAAATACCGTTAATAATGATGAGCGAAACTTTAAATTCATTTTAATTTGGTTCCCTCTATCATTTTAAAATTAATTCGTCAGCAGCCTGATAACCCGAGAATAGCATGCCGCATTGGGAGGACGTCTACTATCATTCATAAGACTAGACATGCCAATTCTTTTTAATTTACTATCTAGGCAACTGACCTTGCTAAGTAAAATTAAATAGCCGACATAGTTTCTGTCCAGTATATAATAGCAGTGACTCAGTTGGAGAACATATTATTATATATAGTTAAGTGTTAACCATCACCTAATCCCAAATTAATCGCTTTGCAATGAACCCTTCAGTTGGAGAAGTGATCTATACTAATAATTTTCCAGAATTATTCCTAAAAGAGGTTTGTATTGGCAAAACCGTAATCAATCTATCAATTGGGGAGGAAAGTCTTATTGCCGACACGCAGGATTTAATTGCATTGCCTACAAATTGGTGATGGAGACCGTGTAATTTATCTGTGAATAAATTCTCCTTCCCACTTAGATTTTTAAAATATTTTTGAGGGTTACAAAAATCCGTTTAATTAAAATAAATTTACTAATTTTCAAAAACTACATGGTTTGAAAAAATCAAACATTCTTCGTATTCACGATTTCAAATATTCTACTTTATCAAATCATCTTTTCACATTCAAATACATAACAAATAAAATTTAATAAATGCACAGTGTTTTCTCCAGCTTTTCAGTTAAGGTAGTGATTAAAGACATTTATTTATTTTATTTTTTGTCCTGCATTTTCAAAAAATAATAATTTATTTCGATTAAATATTTTTCTATTTAATTTGTCACGCCCTAAACTCCGGGTCACGTGAAACACCCATAAACAACCAAGAATAGCACCCAACCCGAGAATACACTCTCAATATAAATTATACATGCATTTTATATAATCGCCAAACGGCTTACATCACATGGCGCCAACAACGAAAAATATGTTACAACATACATGTTCAAAACTAGCAAAAAAGAAGACTACAGCTCTTCCACCCCCTCCAGCAATGCCGGATCAACCTGCGTTACCGGTACCTGAAAAACATTTCAAATCCCACACCGTGAGCCAAAGCTCAACAGATACTAGACAGCAATGCAATATAAGCTAAACATGCTAAGAAAATGAGATACAGTTTTGGACTCTCTTTTAAGCCTTAAAATAGTTTGAAAACAAATTGATACCACGACTCGAACAAGTCCCAAAGATAACAGATACATATATGTAACACATGAACATATATCTAAACCGGCTTTCACTAGCCCTGACAAGCTAACTCATGCAATCCATGCACTACACCCAATACATATTGAGCAACAAACCCAACACATATCTCTCAAGGACCTCATTTTCATCCCTCAGATTCACACGTACTGTCCTTATGATCACGTTTCCATCCTTGAAACTATGCATATCATCCTAACAGATATCATGCCACAGTTAAGAAAAAGCAGTAAAAGTACAGGCAAAGGTAACAACTATAGACTCCTACCCATTACCCTATTCACCACTTATGGCCTGCTCGGTAATGGAAATTTCTATACGGAGTTACGATAACGTAAACAACGCCATTCACGGAGGCAACCGACTTAGTTTACGGGTTCACAACCTGAGAGCCCTAAGCGCCCACCAACTCGGCATCGTCAAGACCACATTCTCGTCCTTCTGATACCCACATGCACACACAACACAAGGATCTTGTCTGGCTTTCACCGAAGGACCACTGCCTCACCTAACATTTTTGGGCTTTCACTGAAGGACCACGGCCCCATCTAACATTTCTCAGGTTTCCACTGAAGGATCTCAATCCCATCTAATGCATGACACCCATACAACTCAACGCACGCAACCTGTGAAAAATGCACCACATGCATCCGCTCCTTAGAGCCCACATATACATGCCTATAAAACTATGAATTTTAAACCATAAACCACGTAAATCCCTTACGTAATCCGTACATAAATAAATAGTTATAAAAGCACATAATTAGTTATAAATGCACATAGCCATATATAACTTCATACGACATCACATGCCACGCACCCATCATCCGTCAATCTGAACGACCCGTCCCCACACCGGGATAACCAACATCTAACCCGGAGGCCAACACCTAAACCTCCAACGGACGATTCTCACCAAAACCCACCTGTAAACCAAACCACGGACCCATTCATCTCGCACATAACCAGCATGCACACAACCGTGCCCCGATAACTGCATCTAACCATACCTGTCATCCCCGTGGACGACACCTAGACAAACACCCGAAGCCATGACATGACTCCCAAAGCCATAACCTAACCAACCAAACCCGAAAAGGCATCTGACAATATTACAATCGACTAACCCCATAATCAATCAATCGAATACCATTGGAAACCAATAGGAAACCAAGAAACTAACCACCAAAACACCCACACAAAATAGCCCAGGTCCAATCGACTTGACCCACCCTCTAGTCGACTGAAAAATACACTAGAAAAGGCCCAAACGCCTAAACACATTATCTAGTCGACTGACCCTACGGTCCAGTTAACCGAACCTCAAGAACCAAGATCTAGTTAACTGACCCCACGGTCCAGTCGACTGAACCCAAGCAAAAACTGGTTCTGAGCTACGGGTTTCAACCTCCAAACCTCAATTCGAAGCCTCCAAACTCCCATCTGACACTCTCGAACATACACATGCCCAAGCGTAACACCAAGACATTGAAAGAAACTCCCAACACCCGATTCCATCCATCGAAATCACCAAAAAATGGTTTTTAAACTCAAAAACCTAATTTGATACAAAATTAGATCTATAGCAATCTAACCGTTAAAAACACACATGATTACACGTAGCACCCTTATACAGCAGTAGAGTCTAGATTCCTACCTCGATGAGTTAAAAACTCGATGCCTCAAATCACGTACAAAATTGAGCTTCGTTGAAATGAAATTATGTCTGGATGAACGCGTAGCCTACCGTGCCAAAAGCAAGGATCTGTTGTTGGATCGTTGAAAATCGAGCCCTAGGCCCTCGAGAAGTTAGAGAGAGGTAGAGAGAAAATAGAGAAAACTTATTGGAGAATGTTTGAAAATATATTTTGAAAATATCTAACTCCAGATATTTATAGGCCTATAAAAAAACATGCTATCACATAAATACGAAACGCGCGTCGAAAAAGAAAATGTGTCAGGGTCTCACAACTCTACCCCCTTAAAGGAATTTCACCCCCAAAATTCAACTCAAGGTCAAAATAATAAACTGTCGATACATGCATACGAGATGGTAAGCCAAACCATTCCTAGGATATAGTCAATCAAGGTCAGGCATCCTAAACAATGGCCAACTATCTCAAATGCACGAGATCTACAACTCACCCCTCACCAACCACTACCTCAATGCAACACATTACCCATGGAGTCCATCACCAACTTCTGAACAGATAGAATGAAGAAACTGGCCCAAGGCCTGCATACTCAGAAAGTACCTCTACTCGTTGAAGGCATAGCTGCGTCATCCAACATGACCGGTACCCTAGAAGAATTGGGAGCTATGAGGGCATATGCTCGTGGAAATGTTGCTCTGCCTAGTCCACCATAACTCGGCGCTGTCGGCTGCCGTACCGACTGAACTGATGTACTCTCACCTGCCACCCGAAAAGTCTGAACCGCAAGATAATGCTATCGCTCTTACACATACGAACCCTCTGGCGTGCCCATTGTACTCGGTGCACTCTCTCTCTCTTGGGACAATCCCTACGAATATGTCTAGGCTAGCCACATCCATAACAAATTTGTGACTCCCTCCCTTGTGACTGAACTGATACTGAACTCTAGGATTGCTTTCGTTGAGGGCAATCCATCACACGATGCCTGGGCTGTCTGCATCGAAAGCAACAGAACTCATACTGCTCTGGTCTTCCCGTTGAGACTACGGGAGGTGAACATGCTGAAGACTATGGCTGATACAACCCTACTGGATAAGAACTTGGACCAGACATCCATTAACGTTTGTCATTGTGTCCCCGGGACTGTGCACTTCCCCCATCCTGCTGTCTCCTACTGTCTCTGTCTCTGCGCGTCTCGTTTAGAGTGTCATCCACCTTCATGGCAGTCTCCACAAACTCTGTAAAAACATGCATCCAGAATATTACTACTTGATCTCTAATAAAGGGGCCTAAAATCCCTCTCAAACATCTTAGCCCAGAATTTGCCAATGGGCATAATCTCCTGTGCAAATTGGGATAAGCTAGTAAACACAGCCTCATACTCGACTACTGTCATCGTCCCCTGAGTCAGGAAAAAGAAGTCCTCTCTGTACCAATCCCTCAAAGTTGTAGGAAAGTATTTCTCCAGAAATACCTTCGTGAATGCCTCCCAAGTGCCTCCGACTGTAGTCCTGGCAAACTTCCACCACATGTGAGCACTCTCCCTCAGCTAGAAGGTAGCAAAAGAAACCCATAACTCATCCTCCTCAATCTGTAACGTGTCCAAGATCTTGGTGACCAGCTCCAGCCATTCAGTGGCTACCACGGGGTTGGGATCCCCAGAAAAGGTAGGAGGGTCCAGACGTCAGAACTCGCGCAATGCGACTGTTGCCATCTGTTCAGGTACACTCTCTATCACGTTCATGTTATCAAAACATCAAAACACATGCAGTCAAGCACACGCAATCAATCTCACACGAGATACACTCTCTTCCCACAGCTTTGAGGTATTCGAACCTAGAGCGCTAATACTAAGCTATCACACCCCAAGCTTCAGGTCACGTGAAACACCCATAAATAACCAAGGATAGCACCTAACCCGAGAATACACTCTCAATATAAAACATACATGCATTTTATTTAATCGCTAAATAGCTTACATCATATAGTGCCAATGCCGAAAAACATGTTACAACGTATATGTTTAAAACTAGTAAAAAGGAAGACTACAGCTCTCCCACCCCCTCTCACAACCCCATATCAACTTGTGTGACCGGTACTTGAAAAACATTTCAAATCCCACACCGTGAGCCAAAGCTCAACAGATACTAGACAACACATGCAATATAAGCTAACCATGCTAGGAAAATGAGGTACAGTTTTGGACCCTCTTTTAAGCCTTAAAACAGTTTGAAAATAAGTTGATACCACGACTCGCACGAGTCCCAAAGATGAAAGATATATATATGCAACACATGAACATATATCTAAACCGATTTTCACTAGCCCAGACCAGCAAACTCATGCTATCCATGCACTACACCCAATACGTTATGAGCAACACACCCAACACATATCTCTCAAGGACCTCGTTTTTGTCCCTCAGATTCACACGTGCTGTCCTTATAATCACGTTTCCATCCTTGAAACTATGCATATCATCCTAACAGATATCATGCCACAGTTAGGGAAAAGTAGTAAAAGTACAGGCAAAGGTAATAACTATAGACTCCTGCCCATTACCCTAGTCACCACTTAAGGCCTGTTCGATAATGGCAAGTTCTATACGGAGTTACGATAACGAAAATAACACTATTTACAAAGTAACCGACTTAGTTTATGGGTTCATAACCCGAGGGCCCTAAGCACCCACAAACCCGGCATCGTCAGGACCACGTTCCTATCCTTCTGATACCCACATGCACATACAACACAAAGATCTTCTCGGGATTTCACCGAAGGACCACTGCCCCACCTAACATTTATGGGCTTTCACCGAAGGACCACTGCCCCATCTAACATTTCTCGGGCTTTCACCGAAGGATCTCAATTCCATCTAACATATTCTTGGGCTTCCACCGAAGGATCTCAATCCCATCTAACGCATGCCACCCATGCATCTCAATGTACATAACCTGTGCAACATGCACCACATGCATCCGCTCCTTAGAGCCCACATATACATGCCTATAAAACTATGCGTTTTAAAGCATAAACCATGTAACTCCCTTACGTAATTCGTACATAAATAAACAGTTATAAAAGCACATAACTAGTTATAAACGCACAAAGCCATATATAACTTCACACGACATCACATGCCACGCACCCGTCATCTGCCAACCCGAACGACCCGTCCCCACACCGGGATAACCAACATCTAATTAGAAGGCTAACACTTGAACCTCCCACAGATGGTTCTCACCAAAACCCACATGTAAACCCAATAACAGACCCACACATAACCAGCATGCACACAACAATACCCCGATAACCTGCATCTAACCATGCCCGTCATCCCTGAGGACGACACCTAAACGAACACCCAAAGCCACGACATGACTCCCAAAGCCACAACCCGACCAACCAAACCCCAAAAGGAATTCGATAGTATTTCAATCGACTAACCCCATAATCAATCAACTAAATACCATTGAAAACTAATTGGAAACCAAGAAACCAACAACCAAAACACTCACAAAAAATAGCCCAGGTCCAGTCGACTTGACTCACCCTCCAGTCGACTGAAAAACACATTAGAAAAAGGACCAAACTCCCAAATACATTGTCCAGTCGACTGACCCTACAGTCCAGTCAACTGAACCTCAAGAACCAAGATCTAGTCGACTGACCCCACGGTCTAGTCGACTGAACCCAAGCGAAAACTAGTTTCGAGCTACGGGTTTTAACCTCCAAACCCTGATTCGAAGCCTCCAAACTCCCATCTAACACCCTCAGACATACACATATCCAGGCCTAACACTAAGATCTCAAAAGAAACTCCCAACACCCGATTCCATCCACTGAAATCGCTAAAAAATAGTTTTTAAACCCAAAAATCCAACTTGATACAAAATCAGATCTACAGCAATCTAACCGTTAAAAACACGCACGATTACATATAGCACCCTTATACAGCAGTAGGGTCTAAAATCTCACCTCAGTGAGTTGAAAATTGGACGCCTCGAACCACGTGCAAAATTGAGCTTTATCGAAAGGAAATTCTGTCTGGATGAACGCGTAACCCATCGTGCCAAAAGCAAGGATTCACTGTTGGATTGTTGAAAATCGAGCTCCGGGCCACCAAGAAGTTAGAGAGAAGGCAGAGGAAATGGAAAAAATTTAGTGGAGAAATTTTAAAAATATTTTTTGAAAATATCTAACTCCAGATATTTATAGGCCTCCAAAATACCTTTTCTTGAAATTTTTTCAAAATTCGCACTGTAACTTCCCACGACCCTGGGAACCTGCCCCGCATGCATATTTAAACCTGATCATACATAAAAAAACATATAAAAACATATTTCACATAAACACGAAACGCGCGTCGAAAAAGAAAACGGGCTAGGGTCTCACATAATTAATTCAAAAATCTAAAATTAATTCTCACGTTTTTTCAAGATGTTCGATTTTATGAAAAATCATCTTAAACGTGATATTTTGTAAAAAATAAAATATTTAAAACTGTTTCATTTAATTAAAATTAATTAATTAAAATAACTTAATTTTATTTTGTATTAGAAAATATTTTAATTAAAATTAAAATTATAGATTAATTAAATTAACAGAATAAATAAAATAAATATGCAAACATCCACACAGTTCATATATATATATAAACACGATGCATATGTTTCGATTTTATGATCCGAGTGAAATGCTAAAGCGTTTCAGTCTCCCATAGAGGATAAGCTGTAATAATCTTATTTTGTCTCTAATTTCAATGTCCTAATTACATTAGGTGTCCCTTATATAGTATGATATATAGATATATCATATATTAGTCTTATATAAATTAGAATATACATCAAAACCAACCCCATAAGAGAGAAAGTCGCCGGCCGCCGGTATCACCTTGTCGCTACCTTTAGGCGACTCCTACCGTCTCATTCGAGCTTCGTTTTCGACGAACATTATACCGTTGGAAAGCTCTCAAAATATGAGTTTTTTTGCCAAAATTTTTGCTCCAAAACAGCACAAAAACTGGCTAAAAAAATTGTCCAAATCACAAAAAAAGCTACAGGCCGCAACAGCACTGCGCTGCCAATTTTCTAAAGCTTTTTCGACCTCTTCTTGAACTCTGTTTTTGACGTACTTCATACCGAAAGAAAGATATTGAAAATTACTATTTTTTGTCAAAAAATATGCCCAAAAATAGCCTAAAATGGCTAAAAAACTGCCTAGAAGTCACTGCCACCGCCCACCAGTGCCACTGCACAAATTGCCACTCGTTTGGGCTTTTTCTGATGGTTTTTTGGTGCCTTTTTTTTCTAAAAAGGCATCAGAAACAATTGCCGCTATTTTTGCCTTTTTTAATGCACTATTTCGCATTGTTTTCTTTTAGTTTTTGGATAGTTTTTAATGTATGTTTTACTTCTATTTTATACGTAAAAATTTCTCAAAAAATAGTCCAAAAAATGGCCCAAAAATTTATCAAAATCACTGTCGAACCGCCTCCGGAAAAGCCACTAGAACTGGGTTGTTTGGTGATTTTTTTCGTTCTTTTTGACTTGTTTTTAAGCTAATTTTTAAATAAAAATACCATAGAAAACTCATCAAAAAAATTGTTTAAAATCATTAAAAACTTACCACGATCCGTAGCCCGTAAAAATTTGAATCACCGCCAGTGCCGCCGCCGTTCTTCATGTTCTTGAGTATGTTCAAGCTATTCTTAAATAATCTAAATATATATTTTAAATATAGAATCTAGCTATTACATCGATCCGTTGTTCCAAAGGCTTACATTCGATCTATCACGATCAACTCCTACTATTAAAAAAATAATCATTATTTACAACCATTTAATCAAAATGAAATCAAATGACGATCATAAAATCAGAATTAGAATGCCTGCAAAACAAAATTAGCAGCAATTCAAAATCTACCCAGCCTCAATAACCCAAAAATATATAAAACGGCTTTTACACCAATTGTTGGAGGCAAGACTAACAAAATTATTGTTTTTGCAAACTATTATCTGAAAATTTTAACTAGACAGGCAAATGCCGAAATGGGCTCCAGATAAAACTTTTGATAATGAACAATCAATATAAAACCCGTGCATCCGAAGTTAGGTTAGAAAAATACCTTCTTACCGGTCGAATCTTCAACTATAATTTGCATCCGAGTTGAAGCACTTATCAGATTTTTATTGCATTTTCTTATGCGATTCTTGAATGTAGGGTAGGGTACAATCTATCAAGAATGCGTACTGACAGAATCTAGACAGTTATAGTCTTAAAAGATAAGTTATGAAACTGGTTCAGCCAACCCACATATATATAGGGCGATAACAAGGACCTGGGAAGTAATTATAAGTAAGACTTTCAGTGGAACAAAGACACGTATCAGCGGGTTCTGCAATTATGAAAAATTAGCACTAGTTTCTGTAATTTTCATAAAATACTTAATTACGGTTCACACCACTAAAAAAGTATAATTGTACTTTGACCCATAATCTCAAGACCATATAGCATTGAGCTTCTGTTATTAAATGCTTATCATTTCTATCCACGTTAAGATTTTTGATACCTGCTAATTTAATTTAATTACTAACAATTTAATTTAATCTGTATATTGAAATTCTTTAAACCCTTCCGTTTAACTTATGTGACCGTTGGATAATCAAATCCACCTGCAGGGTTTGGTCTGGTCAAAACTTATAAGCTTCTTTAAGGGGGTATCGTCAATCCCGATCATTTGGGATGTGAATTTCGTCAATAATTAATATTTATTACATAAATAGTACCCCTATCCAACTCACTAGGAATATAGACCCATATAAGATCGTACCCTCTAATGAATCAAAACAACGAATATTAAATATACCTAAATCAATAATTATTTATAGATTAGGAGGATAAGAACTATTCATAATAACCTTGGATTTTTGAACCAAACTTGTTGAACAAGCTTTCTTTTTCCTCTCTCTTAAGAAAGATCAGATCCTCTACCTTCTCTCTAGATTTGAGCGTGGTTTGGGCTCGATTTTTGACGTTCCTATAATCGATCCTTGTTATCCTCACCATGGGCTTCGCATTCATCCGAATGGATTATCATTTTAACGACTTTGGTTTATCTCCAGAGTGCAATGCGTTGAGTTTTTAACCCACTGAGATAAAATTCTAGACTATCGTGCTCTAAAAAGGGTGATATATGCGTCTATATATATTTCTACCATTTAAAAAAATGCATTTACTATTGAATTTTGTGTTTAAATCATGTTTGTTGGATGAAAGTGCATGTTATGCGTTTTTAGGGTTTACTACAAAATTAGTGGACGTGTGTTTGGCCATGGTTTTTGAAAAGATGAGTTTTGAAAACAAAAAAGATTTATGTAAATCTTGCGAAGAACCTAGTTTTGGAGCTTTGGAGCCAACCCTTGGGGTTAAGCCTTGTCTTAAAACGATTTGGTTGAAATGGTAGAAACATTTTGAAAATGTTGGTTGGTCTTTATGGATAAATGGATGATGTGGCAAAATGCCGTTGAACATTTTGTATTTGACAGTGTGTATTTATAAATATTTTCCTAGTGAGTTATAGATTTTTAATGATTCCATAGATGTGCCATAACAATGTGTGTGTACTTCGGTCGATATTGCTCCTCGTTAAAAATCTAGAAACTTTGCGTAAGTAGGTGCTTCGCTCCTTCGGGTTAATCCCCGTAAATGAAGTGGTTACCCCAGTGGGAGGCATTTGTTATTGTAGTTTCGTATAGAACTTGTCATTACCTAGCGGGTTATTAGATGCCCTGGGTCTAGGTTAATGGGTGAGAGTTTATGGTTGTTACCTTTGTCCTCGATGTGACAGAGTTGGTGCATAAGAATCATTGTCGAATATAGGAACCGAGTAAAACATAACATTTTGTTTATTCTTTCTTAAACTGCTGGATGTTATTTGGATTACATGAAAATGTGTGATTTTGAGGATAGAAAACCATTTTGAGGCTCGTGAAGTCAAGTCATTTTTCTACTACGTGAATGCATATTCTGCTTTAATTTTATTATAGTCTGTTCTTATTGGGCTTTAGTTCACGTTGTGAGATTTTGAGAACCTTTTTCAGGTGGTTTAGATCACGTGGCTTGATCTTGAGGAGCCGAGGTGGCGGAGGACAAGATTCTTTATTTTGTAGATCGGTAGTTTATTATCGATTTTGTTTTTGGACCATGTAATGATGTATAATACTTTAATCTTGAAAGTTTATTTTGTAAGCCTTGGGGTGTTTATTTCACTGCATGTATGGTGTATGATCCATGAGAGTAACCTTGGGTTGGTTGTTGTTTCTGTTATCTTTGGTTTCAACGTTTTACTAAAATCATGTTCGATTGTTTTATGATTCTTCACAACGTTTATGCCTCGAGGGAGGATTTTAAGCCTTGTTTTAATCGGTGTTGTGGGCTTAGTTTTTTCCTTGAAAACTTTTTGAAAATGTTGGGAAGGAAAAGTTGCATTTTGAAAAGTTGGTCCAGAGCCAGATCGCTCGGTGAACCGCTCAAGCGGTCTATCGGGTTCTCGCTTGGTGGTCTCGGGGACCATGACCTTATTTTTTTGTGCTATTTTTTTTACATAAAATAAACTCTCGATTGTGCATTTTTCAAATGTTTTAAGCTTCCTTTTATCTATGTTCTTGGACCCATCTTGGCTCAGCTGGTTTTGATAGATCTTGGTATCTCAAAACGGGTTTTCTTGGGTGATTCACGTGACTCGGGTTTTAGAGCATGATAGCTTGGTATCAAAGCTCTGGGTACGAATTCCTAAGAACCGTGGGAAGAAGTTGCATCACCTTGTAAGGATAGTTGCGTGTGCTTAATTACATGTGTTTAAATATTTTGATAATATGAGTACGATAATTCGTTGAGCATGCAATTGCCATGTATACGTGAGCATAGGGGTTGGACCTTAGGATTGATTGGTCTTACCTTTTGGCGTTTGGATTAGCAGAAATGGATACCAAGTTAGAAATGGATTTGGCCGACGTATTTTGTAGCGAGAAATCTAAGTGGGTTATCCAAATTAACTCATCACTTTTGTTAGTTCTCCTCAGTATGTGAGATGTGTTTACATGATCTTGAGTGGATATGTGTTAGCATGATTATGCATTTTGTGTTAGTAATAACATGATGAAAGAAAGCTTATGTTGTTATGTTGTATATTCCTTTTATATAGAGTTATGTCTGTGTGGAGAGGATGATGCCATGGTTGAGGCCATGGCGCTGGTTTAGGCCAAGGGGAAGGGCCAATCCCTGATTCTGAGGATGCAAAATCTCCCCAAGGACTAGTGGATGGGGTAAGGTTGCTACGTGAGATTGTGAGTTCCATCCGTCAACTAGCCGAGGCCTAGGGGAGGGGCGAGAGTATCTGAGCCAAGTGCAACAGTGGCGATGCGAGAATTCTGACGTCTTGACCCTCCTACCTTGGTTGGGGATCTCGATCCCAAGGTGGCCACAGAATGGCTGGAGCTTATAATGAGAATTCTGGATACATTGTAGATAGTCGAGGATGACCTAAGGGTTACATTTATCACTTTTCAATTGAGGGGTGATGCCCACGAATGGTGAAAATTTGCCAAAACCACTGTGGAAGAAACGTGGGTAGCTTTTGCCAAAGTATTTCTGGAGAAATACTTTCTTGAGTCCTCAAGGGACCTATACCAAGAGGAATTTCTTTCTTTCACCCAAGGAATTAAGACTGTGGTTCAATACGAGACAGAGTTCACCAGCTCGTCCTCTTTTTCACAAGAAGTTGTAACTACAGATGAGTTGTGTGTAAAAAGGTTTGAGAGGAGTTTGAAACCCAAGATTAGAGATTGAGTGGCGGCATTGAACACGTGCTTACTTATAGACTTGGAGTCAACCATCACCGTAAAAAATACATTGAATGAAATACGTTGGGCTAAGGAGAGCGGAATCTAGCAGGGTGGAGGAGGTGCGTAGTTTGAGGGGTGCAGAAATAAGCGATAGAGGTCGTCCGGTCTTAATTCTCATCCTACGGGATCGTATCAGCAGCATTTTTCTACATCAACACCCTTAGTGGCTTCATTAGGAAGGCCAGAGCAGAGGGTGCTCATTTGTTATCGGTGCAGGCAACCAAAACATCATGCGTCGAATTGCCCGCAAAAGAGAGAGTCTCAAAGTTCAATGTATGTTCAGCCACAGGGAAGAGAGCCACCAGTCTGGTTTGGGTGTGGCCAACTAGGGCATTTTTGATCGAGCTACACTCAGGGAGGGAGTGTACAGAGCACAATAAGTGTGCTAATTGTTTTGCCGGTACAGGGACCACAGGCTTATTGGCAATAGCAGCTAGCAACTCAGACTTCTAGGGTTACGAAAGGGGGTGCCCCAGTTTAGTTAATGCGGTAACCCGCAGCGCAGAGCTTTGGTGGGCAGATCAGGGGACCACAAGGCAGAGTATATGCCCTTACAGATCCTAATTCCTCCAAGGTACCAATCATGCCTGATGCTGCAGCTACTACTTTAGTGATTAGAGGTACTCTCTTAGTGTATAGAATATAGGCCAGTGTCCTTATCGACACGGGAGCATCGCATTCATTTATTTCATTAACCTTTGCGTCTGCTTTGGGTTTGGAGATGGAGTCGTTGGGTAGCACGCTGTGTGTAGAGACCCCGGTCAAAGGGAATGTTGTGTTGGGACGAGTGTTTAGATCTTGTGAGTTAGAGGTCGTTGGCTGCTGTTTAGAGTTTTCCTCCCTAATCCGATAACATACTTAGAGTTTCGATTAAAACTCCATGCTGGGTTACCTTCCCAATCTGATAGTATACTTAGACTTCCAATTAAAATTCTACGTTGGGTTACCTACCCAATCTGATAACATACTCATAGTTCCAATTAAGAGCCTACATCTAGCTAAGGCGCACTTCCCAATTAACTTCAAAGCTAGTTAGTCGAATGTCTAAAGACAGGGGTATAATATCCCAAGACCTAAACCACATTATACCACATCGTGTGAGAAAAATATACTTAATCTACAGTCCACTATAGACCAAACTCTATCAAGTCTACAGACTCTATGACCTAAAGCTCTGGTACCAAAATGTCACACCCCGCTCTTGTAAGGTACTCTACCTGTGCAATGGGGCATAAACCCGCCAACATTCCTGTGGCCTCAAGAAAACAACAAAACTTAGAATAAATATGTAAAATCCAGTACCCAAATACAATAGAAAAATAAAAGTAAATTAGAAAACAATCCTAAAACAAAATTCCTAACAAAACCTTATAATTAAAATTCAAATAAGCAATATTCACATAATAAAGGAATAAATAATTCAAAAAATATTTTATGAAATCTGTCAATATGATAAAGCATAAAATGACAGAAAAAATTCATATTAATTTTTGAGAATTTTTATGAAACTGAATTGTTACACCGAAAATTTTATGCAGTAGATGTAATACTGTATTTGGTGACAAGTGTCACCATGCAGGAAAGTGTTACGCCACGTGCCCTTCAAAGGAAATAGAACCATATATTCACTATGAGCTCATTCGGTGGACGATTGTTCCTTAGTTTAAAGAGTAAAAAAAGAAAAGGAGAATAAGTTATATCAGAAAAAATAGTAACAAGGAGAGAACATATAGAAAAAGATAGAGTTATAGAATAAGTGAAGGAGAGAGAGAGAGAACAGAAGAATGCACCGCGCACCACACCGACGCCACCACCAGCCATTGACCCCCTACTCTGACGCCATCCCCGCCTTTTCTCACCACCAGTGACACCACTCAGTGTACCAGGGGTCTCTCCAGCCACACCCTCTCTCCTCTCTCCGTCACATCCAATTCTCTCTTTTGTCCCTCTTATCTCTCCCTCATTCCCTGAACAACCAGCTGCCACCATATCGGCTCACAATCACTAACATCCACCAACACCGAAATTGCCACCAACACCATGCATCACCCTCTCCCCCTCCTCTCAGCTCTCTCTTTATTCTCTCTCTCTCTCTCTCTCTCTCTCTCTCTCTCTCTGTGTCAAGCCCCGATCCCCCGGGGACCGTGAACCAACCCCAAACAGTTCCTCCTAAGGGTCATAATCTACGACTTTCATTCACCACAGAATTTAAGTTCCAATTATATAAAAACTTCTCTTTAAACAACTATATTCTTGTGCATATCAAATTTATAATAAAGGCTTGAAATCTCAAAACTTCGTTCACAATCATAATATCTTTAATTACAATACTCCATTCCAGTTTGAATACATTCATAATGCAAAAATATAAACAAACACGAAATCTTCCTTCTAGTCTTTCCTGAAGCATCCCTTGCCCTGGTATCGTCCCTGGTCCTCAGAACCTGAAATGGTTTCGTAAACATACGTGAACCGAAGCTCGTAGGATATAAATTAACACATAGGTGGTGCATGATTTGTGAGGTGTGATGGGTGCAGCCAAAGTAAAATAAAATTTTTCACAAAGTTACTATTCCTTCACACGCACACACCCACACACGCCAATTTATTCCCATTTATCCGTTCATATTATCATCATTCCATTATTCAATTTTTCACAAAAATCGTATCACGTTTTCATTACCCGATTTATCGCAAAACCGTATCGTAATTAATGAACCGGTATCGGGTGCAGCATATAGAAACCCCTCCCTATTATCCCAATAGGCTACGCGAAACCATTGGATAATAGATAGCTCTATAAGTCACCACGATACATCAGCACATTTCGGGGGCTAACCTGTGGGCATGCAGTCCCCATCTTGCGCAAGTTTCTAATCTTTTTCTGCGGACCCGCCAGGTCAACTTAATCCACATTAATCCATATAGTTCATTATTTGTTCATTTTTCACAAAAAAAAAAATTCGGGAGTCCAACCCACAACTGGTTCCTCTCCCCAAGTATTTTTTTCATAGTACCTCTTCTCAATTTTTACATTTCAGCTTTCCATTTAATTTCCAATCAAGCCTCATATTTAGTATTCTATCCTTTCTTTCAATTCAAATGCCATCATAAATTTCAACACATAATTTCTCCTAAATCATATTCCATTTATCAACTTCATGAAATGCCAACACGTAATATACTCACACATGTCCATGTCATTTAAAACAAACAGAATGCACCCATCATATGCATATACATGTATATACAAGTTAAAACAAAATCTTAATGATAACCAAATCACGACATAGCTCATAATTAACCATAATCGCACTCGTTCTTAAAACCTAAGTTACATGTCAGAAACTCATTTTCGTCGCAAATACCTCCAATCGGTATGATGCTAGCATCCCAACCCAAGGGAAGTAAAGTACGTATACTAATAGCCTAAGGGATAGAAAATTTGATGAAAAGGTTTAATATTGAGGAAAAGATACTTTTTCAAAGCATTTGGCAAAAATCAGGTGAAAAATTATTAAGAAAATTTGACATACCATCCCGATTTTGATCATAACCTTTTCTAAAAAAATAATTTTTGTGTGGGAGTAGTCTTGTTGGAAAAAGGACTTTCGGGGCTTCGATTTGAGTACAAAAATGACCCCATTTGGAGTCCGGATGAGGGAGATATGATAAAAAGAAGTTGCTCTTGCGCAGTCAGTCTGCTCGAGCCGACGTCGGGAGCTCGAGCGCCCAACTCCCAGCCAGTTGAGCGCTCGAGCGGACAGGACACCGCTCGAGGGCACTAGTGCCCAAGAAAACCCCATATTTGCCCCTGTTTTGAGTTTCAAGCCCCAATATACATTCTCTTCACAATTATACTTCAAATTTCCAATTTCAAACCCAAATCATTGAATTAGAAGTCTCATAAACTCTTTTATACCACAAATCTTCAAATACCATGGTTAATTACTTCTCAAAAACTCCCATTTCATGAAATCGAACTCAACTTAAACACACCTCTCAAGTTCTTTACATCACATATGAAATTAACTAGATTTTTACTCATGTTAGTAAAATATCAACCCAAATCATATCAAACATATGAGAGAATCTAGATCCTACCTCGGATTTGCTCAAAAGCTTGATATTACTCCAATTTCTCCCTCCTAGGGTTTGGATATTGATAGATCTTGCTTTCTTGATGCTCCATCTTCCACTTCCTTGCTCCAAAGCTTCATTTCCATCCTCAGTGGCTCTCAATCTTACTTTAACCCTTCAATTTTCTTAATGGAGGGTTAGGATTTTTCATGGAATGGTGGGGGTGTTCTCACCCATGGAGAAAAAGAGAGTAGAGAAGAGAGAAGGGATGAGAGAGAGAGGGACGTATGATGAACTGGAGGAGCCTCACATGGATCATATATATATATATAAAATCCCCAAATATTCTCCACTCTTCGAGATTGTTCCAATTATTTCCTGATAGCCCGCTCGAGCGGACCCCTACCACTTGAGCGATGACCCCTGGAGTAGAATTCTACGAAATTCCTTAAAATTCATCTCAAACTCCCAACTTTGTTCACATTTTAATATTTCGAATTGTTCAATAACATAGCCATATTAACATCATTTGTTACCTTCTATCTCCACTTTACTTTCACATATCGTTAAGTCAACTGTTAACGAGTAATTTTTTTTTTGTGGCACCTAAACCCAAATTTAATTCTATCTCCTCACTTAACTAAAAATATAAAATCACAAAATAAACATGTACTAGGCCGTTACAACTTTCCCCCATTTTGGAATTTCATCCTCGAAATTCGTCTCCAGTTACACCAAGCCTTCCTGCAATTTTAATACCTGTCAATACACTTCCCTAATCGTTTGGTCCACATTGCTTCTTTCTTGAGTCCATGATCCTGGTCGTTCTTCCGAGATAATGTGACTTAAGGATGTTAACACGCTTTTGCGCCAGAAGTGTCATATTACCATCAGGCTTGCCTTCCGGACACCAATATTTCACAAATATGAGAATCATCCATATACCATTGACCTGATCGCAAAGCTGTACTAATCAACATCGGAGCTGGAGTCAACCACTCCTTCATTGGTCACCGACCATCTATCCACGACTGCCATCTCACACCACATACACCTTCCCAAAAAATAAATAAATAAACATCCTCAACCATAGCACTATGCGTCATGGGTCTTAACACCATTGAGATTCTCCTAACTTCGTCAACTCGCAGTCAAATTCATTACTGTATTCTAATGTAACTGAGGAGTACTCCTTCAACCCATACACATGTTTCCCAAACTTGAACATTATTCATATGGGTTACACATATTACCCCAAAAATTGCCCATGCCTTTATAGCCAACTAACCACCATAAATCAAAATTATATCACTGCTTGCACTTCATCACTCTAGTCCTTCAACCATTAAAACGAAATCAACATTGCCACTTGAACTTCGTGAGCCACTAGGATTAAGCACTCCATATGAGTCAAACACCTCACAGATATACACTTACCCATTAATTTCTCGAGTTTGCAATCTTCTACCCTAAATTAGACAACAAGCAATCCTTCGCATGTACATGACCCTACTCATCGATACTATCATGAACATTCGCACCTTCCCTTCAACGGTGAACAATTCTTCACACCTTAAAAACTCTAAATATTTCAAAGTTCCAAACAAAACACAAATCCAGATTTACATGTACCTGTCAGAAATACATCACATGAACATCCCAATTACTAAGTTCCAACAAATTTTTCGCTTCACCAAGAGCCAGAGGTACAACCATACCCACATGACCCAGAACAAGCTACATATAATGGTTAACGATTCTTAACTCATTATCGAAAAGATTTTATGTTCTCAATACTAACTCCCTCGTCAACAAGAACAAACATTCTTGGTCCGCCAACCCAATTTCAAAGGGAATGCAACTTTACACACCTACATTCCTACGGTAGAGCAAACGAATTCCACCCAAAAATCCACGAGAAACTCAGTCTTCCCACCACCTGATTCTGGTAGTACGCATTCTATAGGTACCAACTCATGGATCATAACACGAATACCAATCCACTGAAACTCCCTCTCTTCCAAAAATAACTAGAAACTATGACCCAGCTTCAATGTACTCCCGATGCCCACCAACACTTGGCTTTCATAAAATCCTATAAATCTCACCTTGAGGTTGCCTAGCCCATAGCCACACAACTACCTATAACCCGATCATGATACCCAAGTCACCCATTGCAATTAAGCTCTTAACTCTCGAACCTCATTCGCACACACAGGAACATTGTCAATCCTCATACCTTGCATCATACCTCCCATAGAACTACAAACTCATCACCCGTTATACTCTAAGACACAACGCTAATATTTCCATCACGCTAAAACCTCACTTCACAAGGTTACACTTTACTAACCTAACTTTCACTAGACGAATCATAGTCTTGAGCCCACTGTCCAAGCAACTTTCATGAAAAATGCACGGCACCCAAACAAAGAGGATTTACTCTTGAGTTCCTTTATTCAAAGTTACTAATAACTTTCACTATCATATAAACGCTTCCAGTACTTCCAGTTCCCAGGAACACATCTATTATCGACATCTTAATGCACAATTTCTTGCCTATTGCCTTAGGCCACCCAAACCACATGGTATACTATTGAAACTTATCATTACACACTTTGTTCCCATGTGGCAGCAAATAGCATACCCACCTCTAAATATATGGTCGAACATAAATAACCTCTAGACATATCATGCTCAAAATACTCCATCTTAGAATTAGGCCAACCATACCATCGAACCCTTTCCACGTTCTTTTTAAACCTCATATCCCCAACACGTTTCCAAACACGGTCTCCTAATTATGAGGGTAACAACTAAACCACGGTCCTGCTTTCTTATAGGAATCTCACAGAACTAATATTCGAGAATTTCACCGTGTAAATAACTCAACCACTAAAGTCCCTTGGGGATCTCACTCAACGAGATTTAAAGCTGCCGATACGTCGTACAAACATTATCGACCACCATTCACAATGTGTATATTATTCGTCGCACTAGGTCTTGACGCTTAGATCTCTACTCAAACACACTAACTATCGTTCACTTCTTCGCATCCCAACGATACATCGTACGCATACCCTCACTGATTAATCACCAAAGATAACATCACATATACTCGCATCACTATATGACATCTCTTCATAGGGTCGCGTCATATCACTCAATTCTCAACAGGGATGTGCCAACCAAACGGGTAGATAAAACCTCGCCACAATCTTGAACTCACGGCTCTGGTACACTTGCCAGTAACACAACATTTTGCCAAAAACACCTGTCTCTTATGTCACCACATAAGTACCACCGGCACATCACTATCCGAACATGTTAGTAACCATACGCAACATGGACAAAACGAACATTGCCTACCAACTATAGACTAAACGGCACCATCCTATCCCTCGCCCTTAAGGGCAAGATAACACCACATATATTCGCATCACTTAAGCATATCTACTTATGGGTCACGTCATACTAACAAGCAACCAAACAGGCAAACTATGCAACTCCGGTACATCCATCAGAAATTGTAAAATGTTTAACTAGAAACACTTAACTCTTTTATCACCATACGCGAAACACCGACACACAGCTGCCTAGTTATGAAAGCAACTACACATCACACAGACAAATGATCCAGACTCACTAACTTTAAACCCAAGACACCACCCTATCGCCTGCCTTGTAAGGGTAACACAACACCACCACACCCAAACTTTAAGCCGGATATAAACAACTGCCATCATCCTCTTAAGGGATTTCTTTTTATCAATACGTCGTCTTTAAACGACCAAGCCGGCCACACCAACAACATCTATCACCTGTCTCATAAGCCTCATACACTCACATTCACTTTCTCACCATACACCATACATTCCACATAATCTCCTATTCTTGAAAATGACGACCCAAGTCACAAAACTCTTTTCCATGAAACTTCCCAAATGACCTCGAATCTTCGTTCACTGCATCACAACTACCATCGATATACATCTCCAACTTTTATCAAGAAACACAATGCAGCACCACGCCACCAAGAAAACACAAGAGTCATCAATCTGACCTTCAACATTACAAGATACTACTATGATTACCAACAACACCCCTAAGGGTAAGGGACACTCCCAACCACGTGCCTAAGCACAGATTTTCTAACACACTTTAGGCAGGAGATTATTACGCTCCCGTCCACTATGTTCCCATCCATACCCAATCTCGGGGTACACGGCTCATGACACAACACGGTTCAAGACATAGCACAGCTCATGACGTATATAATTCTCAATGTGCTTAAAACCACACCTCATATCCATCCATAACCAACAATCTCTAAGGGGTTTCAAACAATCTACCATACTTGTTCATTAAACCACCGGTAGCTCAACACATAACAAACAACTAACTACAGTCACTCTCGACTCACATGGATACAATATACTCCGAATAGTCATTACTTATCTCTCGAGCTTACACCCACCAAAATTACTAATCACTGGGTCGCACTTCCACAACCTACGCCACCATCCAAACCACATCTCATCTTAGCCTTACGGGCATAACTTTTACAACAAGAGCATCATAACACCCCACTAGATTAAACTCAACTTAACCTCCTAGTGTCAAGCTATACATTACCCAACACCTAATCACATCACACAACACATATTCACATACCGAGAGAAAGTCCCAGAGTAACGCGATAATCCAAGAAACTAGTTCAGATTTCTCATAGAAAGAACGTCGGCTAAACAATTTTCTATTTTGAACCCCAAAATAGTTGATCGGATGCCATATGGCATGCCACATCATCCTAAGACTTAACCCTCCATGCTCACATAAACACATAACACGCACAACACAATTCAATAGCAAACCATACAAGCACACAACTCATGCCGTGTAGTGGTGCCTAAACTCGTCAAACAGGTCACATACTATGGTCATGGTTACTCTCCACGGCTCCTAGGCAATCTAATCTAGAGCTCTATACCATTCTGTCAAGCCCCGATCCCCCGGGGACCCGTGAACCAACCCCAAACCATTCCTCCTAAGGGTCATCATCTACGACTTTCATTCACCATAGAATTTAAGTTCCAATTATATAAAAACTTCTCTTTAAACAATAATATTCTCGCACATATCAAATTTATAATAAAGGCTTGAAATCTCAAAAGTTCGTTCACAATCATAATATCTTTAATTACAATACTCCATTCCGGTTTATATACATTCATAATGCAAAAATATAAACAAGCACGAAATCATCCTTCTAGTCTTTCTCGAAACATCCCTTGCCCTGATATCGTCCCTGGTCCTCAAAACCTGAAATGGTTTGGTAAACATACGTGAGCCGAAGCTTGTAGGAAATAGATTAACACAAAGGTGGTGCATGATTTGTGAGGTGTGATGGGTGCTGCCAAAGTAAAATGCAAATTTTTACAAAATTACTATTCCTTCACACGCACACACCCACACACGCCAATTTATTCCCATTTATCCTTTCATATTATCATCATTCCATTATCCAATTTTTCACAAAAATTGTATCACATTTTCATTACCTGGTTATCACAAAATCGTATCATAGTTAATGAACCGGTATCGGGTGCAGCTTATAGAAACCCCTCTCTATTATCCCAATAGGCTACGCGAAGCCATTAGATAATAGAAAGCTCTACAACTCACCAGGATACATCACCACATTTCGGGGGCTAACCCATGGGCATGTGGTCCCCATCTTGTGCAAGTTTTCGGTCTTTCACCACAGACTTGCTGTTGGAACGCGAAAGAAAAAATTAGAATCGGCGCCGTGACCGTAAAAAATAGCGCATGCATTTTTCATGAAAAACCATAACCATGAACAGATATATTAAGATTAAATATACCTTCAAAAAACTTGTACAAGTTTCTTTGATGCAGAACAACGATCTGAGACCACCCAATGATCTTCTCACGTATATCCCGACGCACACGACGATCCCGGTGAGTGGGCACCGATCCGGATCTTCGTTTTTTTCTCCTTCTTGGTTTCTATCTCACACCTCTCTCTCAAAGCCAAAGAAATACACAATGGGTGAGAGAAGGGGGTGGCGGCTAGGGCTTGGGATTAGGTTGGTTTTTGGCTCCTTGTGATATGTTTTTAATATATCACGTGAGATTTCCATGAAAACTATATATCTCTTTCCTAAAACTAAGGAGGATATATATATATTTTTCATAAAACTACCTTATACCCCTATTAGGGCTGGCCACCTAGGGAGTGATCCCTAGGTGTGCCAAATTCTAATACCGCCCTCCATTATTTAATTTAATCCCGAATGTTCCTGGCGGTAAAATCGACATTCAAATTAAATTAAATAATTACCGAAACTGATAAGAAAATATACGTGCGTATAATGGGCTACGTGAGGGATCACGAGAAAGTATAGGGCTCGGGCTAACCGTACGAGAAAACTGGATATCTCTAACTCTGTCCCCGAGTTAGATCCTTTCTCGCACGAACTAGAACTTATTCTACTAAAGGTCCTTACTGAACTCCCGACCCTAACTCAAATTATGTTTTGAGTTTCCAATTATCAAATGCACTGAATTCTCCCAACGCTTAATATATGGATTCCCGATAAATAAATTAGGTTACTGACAACCTGATTTAATTATCCTCTTCTGCTCGCAACCACACCGCTTAACCTTTTGATATGCCGGATCCAAAGATCCACTGTACAGATTTAGCAGAATCAAACCTATAAGCAAAGCACACGAGGGGGAACTCCTCAACCTAAGTCAGACGTGGTTTCCATTAGCTGATTATCGATCATCAGACAAACAACGCCAGTACCCAACTCATCGGTATTGTTGATCTCAAGGAGAAAATCTCAACAATTGATGACTCAAAGTACTGTACACTATCTGAACACAATCAAACAATCACTTCGGGATTAAGAGTTTGTGCAATACATGATAATACGGGATGTGGTTCAATTCATATAGTCAGTATAGAATTGATCATCCCGTTGATCCCGCTCAATACACTCTAAGTGTACTAACACATCGA
>JAOTRH010000020.1:10291173-10310639 GCA_034768845.1 Heliamphora exappendiculata | reverse complement strand
GGGAGACGGTGGTTTTGAGGACGGTTTTGGGGTGGGACGGTGGGTTTCGTTAAATTAAACGGAAATTGTAATGGTTGGGGTCTCTTTGATGTTAAAATCAAATGTGAAGGGGTGTTAGTGTAATTTTTGAAACCACATGGGGGGTTTCTGTTTTTGTCAGAAACCTCAGAGGGGTCAGTGTAATTTACCCTAAATAAAAGAAAGGTGATTTGGGGTTAGGTCCCATTTAGGGGACTTGTATTCCAATAAGTCCCACCTAAGAATTATATTCCATTAAGTCCTATTTTGATATTTTCATACTAAAGTTACCCCTAATATTATAACATACACTACTCACTACTGCCAACACCACTCCCCATCATCACCACTGCCACCATCACTTCCAGCACCACTGCTGCCGCCGTCGCCACCAACACCACTGCCGCCGCCACTCCCCACCACCACCGACGCCGTCGCCCCCACCACCATCGACGCCACAACCACCGTATCTCCACCACTCTCTACTGTCACCACCAGCAGATTCGTCGGAGATATATAACAAATCGAGAAATTCTCGTTCTAGATCTGAAATGTCTCATTTGTTATGAATATTTCATTCTGGTTCTAGATTTAAAAATATGACTTTGTTATCAAATGTCTCATTTATTATGAAATGCCTCAAGACATTTTTTGAACAAACGAGACATTTCATAACGAATGTCTTATTTTTCAAAATGAGACATTTTATGTAAATGAGACATTTTTCAAATAAATGTGTATCTGAATGTATGTCTCATTATTTTTGAACAAATAAGATATTTCATTTGTATAACTACAATTGTATCATTTTTTTTAAAATGAGACATTATAAAAAATTAGAACAACCAACACCATACCAGACCACTACCTCCACCGCCACTACCAACGCCACAAAACCACCACCACCACCACCACCAAAGAGAGAGAGAGAGAGAGAGATCCAACTTCACTCTTATTCATAGTTTGCATTTGAAAGAATTTCCCACCTAGTGAAACCCTAAGTTCAGAAAATGAAAAAGCCAACCCTCACTTCTTATTCTCCTCCCGCTAGAACGCTGAGATCGAAAAAGTTCGGGTGAGTCCAATTAGGTTGCCTAACGTCATCTTGCCGGAGGCTGGGTCATTGATATAAAAATCAGAGAGAGAGAGAGAGAGCTGCTGTGAAAACTTTGAAAGCCTTAACTTCGCGGATTCCATGGCTTTGAAAGCTGCTGTGGAGCTCCAAATCGCATCGCATGAGGTCGCATCAGGTGTTGGCTCTTCGTTGTCTTCTTCTTCCCCGAACATCACCTACCTCGCGCGTATCATGAGGTTGTTGGTCCGCAAAAAAATCTTCACCACCAGTCCTCCATCGGACAGCGGGGAGACTCTCTACGATGAGACAAAAGTCAGGAGAAGAAGTTCGAATTGCCAACGCCGTTTTGCCCATACTCGCCGTCCAGTCACCATCCACGACGAGGGGCGGCAGATCTAATGGTGAGGGGCGGCAAGGGCGACGGATCTGGTGGTGAGGCTACTAGAGGGAGAGAGAGAGAGTGAGATAGGGCACAATAGGGAGCGTGAGAACAGGTTTAGGGAACAAGTTCGATTCGCCGTCGTCATTCTGCCCATGCTCGCCGTCGCCGTCGCCATCCACAGCGAGGGGCGGCAGATCTGGTGGTGAGGGGCCGCAAGGGCGACAAATCTGGTAATGAGGCTACCAGAGAGAGAGAGAGAGAGAGAGAGAGGGAGGGCATAATAGGGAGCGTGAGAATGGGTTTGGGAAATAAGGGCATATTTGTCCAAGTCAATAATAAATTTTAAAAAGTAGGACCTCATGGAATATTTAAAAAGTGATTAAGACTAAGGACTTGGTAGAATACAAGTCTTCTAAATGGGATTTCTAATTAATTTTCCCATAAAAAAATATTTCATGGAACATATATATATATATAAACGCTCCCAACCTTAGACTCTTCTGTATGGCCTCGCTCTCCCGCACCCGCTTCGTGCAACTAAGATCTCCATAATTATTAAATATTTAATTTCCATTCCTTCCAATTAAAATTTTGGGCATAGCTTATTAGTTGATTCTGGTTATATTTACTTTCTAAATTACTTTTTATTAATGATAATCTGAGACCTTATTGTCTGTCGTTTTTCATATAACCTCTTACCACAGAGCTTGGAAGATGAGATAGTCAGTAAAAATATTTTGAGATTGGCAAGTCTTCAATGTTGGCATAGTTTATCATATGGACGTTTTCAGGTAAGCTTTGTATGGTGTTTTTTAGTTCAATCTAGAAAGGTCCTTTTTATTTTCTCACCCCTTTTATTTGGTTTTTGATTTAATTTCCTCAAGTGTAGATGGAGCTTTGTCTTAATCGAGATCTGATCAAGAAATGGAAAAGGATCACCAAAAAAACAAAGGAAGCAACCAAAAGAGGAGAGCTCTTTGATCCTTCAACTTTGCTCAAAGTCACTTTTGTGAGAAATCTCATTCAAGAGTTTTTAGAGGTACATGATACTGATTAAGCTTGCTGTGACCTGTTATTAAGTAGTAAAGATCTGACATCTGTTTTTGGTCATTTTCCAAACCAGGTACTTGATTCGAATGTTTTTCATCATAAGCAGTGTGTTAATGAGAATGAACTTGATGTAAATGGTTTTGAGGAAGTTGATGATGCTTGCATATTATACTGTGAGAGGTTTATGGAATTTCTTATCGATCTCTTGAGTCAACTTCCAACAAGGAGGTAATCTCAAATCCTGCAATTATTTGTTTTTCATAAATTAATTGTCCCTGAATCTGTCTCCTTTCCCTGATATCAATGGAGCAATATTTGAAAACCATCTCGTTTTAATGTAGAAATTTTCTGTTGGTTATGTTTACAAGTTTTGTTGCATCGTAAGTTTGTTGGGCAAAAAAATGAAATGTTTCTAAGAAATTTTTAACGAGTCCAGTTTTGTAAATTGGAAACTAAAAATGTAACTGCAATTTGCAAGCACAAAAGGGAGCTCAAAGGATTGGCCCCCAGTAATGATGAACTGATAACTGGTTGATACACCCCTAATGGAACAGGATGGCATATACTTTTAG
Source organism: Heliamphora exappendiculata (assembly GCA_034768845.1). Taxonomy (NCBI): domain Eukaryota; kingdom Viridiplantae; phylum Streptophyta; class Magnoliopsida; order Ericales; family Sarraceniaceae; genus Heliamphora; species Heliamphora exappendiculata. The sequence goes on along the minus strand of JAOTRH010000020.1, from coordinate 10,307,542 downwards.
ATTCAAAAACACATAATGCGGCAGTAATGTGGAAATTGAGGGGAGCCTGTTTGAGATGTATAGGTGTGGATATCCGAGATGGATCAGCGTAGTGGGTTTTGAGAAAATTGAGTGCACAACAACGGTCAGAAACCAAAGGAGGTGGATGTGGTGAAAGCTCACGGCAATTTTAGAGATAGGGTGAGAGGGAGCGATAGTAGAGAGCTTAGCCAAAGATATTTAAGATATAGATTCATATCATCGAGCATATGATACGTGTAGAGAGCTTAGATGGTAGGTATGATATGGGCTCCAAAGTATCAGGTGTCTTGGTCAATGCCCTTCTCTCTATGACTAGTCGAGGTGAACCGTCCTTCGGAAGGGCGACTATTGACAAACTTCTCACTTTAAGCTCCAAACCACATACCTTCTTGACAAACTTCTCACTTTAAGCTCCAAACCACATACCTTCTTTGATCCCAAATAGAAGTACCTAGACGAGCAGTAGATGGGCCAATGGGATGAGAACATGGCAGGGCATAATTCTTTTGGACATAGACAAGGGGTGGGGGAGACGGGTCAATGGAGACTAGTTGATCAAGTCAAGTTGTTTTGAGTTTGTACTGTCACCCAATACCGATGACTAGTCCTCTAGTTGATTGGCGAATGCTAATGTACCGAGCACATTAGTGGCCAAGTCCGTGTGGAGGGGTGGCCTAAGAGCTCCTAATTAGACTAGGCTCGCGACCCCATAGCTCATTAAGGGAGGTGACTCATTGGAGTTGGTGCTCAAAAGTGAGATCTCCAAGGAGGTGCTTACAAGAGTCGTTGGTAGGTGACCCCTCTAAGGAGGGGTTCGTTGGAGTCAGGTATAGGGAAGTTCGAAGGCAAGTTATTTGAGCTTGGAGGCAAGCTATCTGAAGTGCCATGGGGAAAGTTCCTTTCATATACCCATGAGAAGCTTGACATGTATGGTGGTGCTTTGACAAGTCAACAGGTTAATGGAGACTAGTTGATCAAGTCAAGTTGTTTTGAGTTTGTACTGCCACCTAATACCGGTGAGTAGTCCTCTAGTTGATTGGCAAATGCTAATGTACCGAGCACATTAGTGGCCAAGTCCATGTGGAGGGGTGGCCTAAGAGCTTCTAATTAGACTAGGCTCGCGACCCCATAGCTCATTAAGGGAGGTGACTCATTGGAGTTGGTGCTCAAAAGTGAGATCTCCAAGGAGGTGCTTACAAGAGTCGTTGGTAGGTGACCCCTATGAGGGGTTCGTTGGAGTCCAGCATAGGGAAGTTCGAAGGCAAGCTATTTGAGCTTGGAGGCAAGCTCTCCGAAGTGCCATGGGGAAAGATCCTTTCATATACCCATGAGAAGCTTGACATGTATGGTGGTGCTTTGACAAGTCGACGGGTCAATGGAGACTAGTTGATCAAGTCAAATTGTTTTGAGTTTGTACTGCCACCTAATACCGATGACTACTCCTCTAGTTGATTGGCGAATGCTAATGTACCGAGCACATTAGTGTCCAAGTCCATGTGGAGGGGTGACCTACGGTACTTGCTCAAAAACCCAGGGAAAGGCATCCAGTTTTCTGATCATGGTCATATGGGAATAGAAGGATACTCTTATGTTGATTGGACTGGATGTACATTTAACAGGAAATCCACATCTAGTTATTCTATTTTTGTTGGTGGGAACTTGGTTTCTTAGAAGAGCAAGAAGCAGAATGTGGTCCCCGGTCCAGTGCTGAGGCCGAATACCAAGTTATGGCTTTAGCAGCTGCTGAGATTATGTGGCTACAACAAATTTTGACAGAGTTACACTTTCCTCTTCGAGGATCTGCCAGACTCTGGGTTGATAATATCTCGGCAATTTATATTGCCACAAATCCAGTATTTCATGAGAGAACAAAACACATTGAGATTGACTGTCATTTTGTCCGTGCGGAATATTAGAAAGGTGTTGTGAATTTTGGGTCAGTCCCTACAGGAGATCAGGTGGCCGATATCTTTACTAAATCCCTGCCGGGTTCGCGTGTCTCATATTTATGTAACAAGCTGGGCATGGTAGATATATATGCTCCAGCTTGAGGGAGGTGTTAGATATATATGTATCTTAGTAGTATCTTTACTATTATTCTGTGTGTGTGAGTGTAGGGATGTAACAGTGTGGTTTAGCTTTTTATTATAAATAAGAGTACTCGCCTATCCTTTTGGGTACGGCTTTCCATTACGGTTAACAGGAGATAAGAGAGAATATTATTAGAAGAATAATGAGATTTAGCTTCATCTCTACACCACATCAGTATTTATATAAGAGACTCCAAACTAATTACAAAACGACCCTAACATATATAAGTAATTATCCAATACTCCCCCTCAAACTGGAGTATAGAGATCAAGCATGCCCAGCTTGAAAAGAAATCGCTGGAAACCAGAAGCAGCTAACGGATTGGTAAGAATGTCACCCAATTGATTTTCTGAGCGAACATATGAAGTGACAATTTGCTTCGTCATCATTAAGTTCCAAATAAAGTGACAGTCAACCTCAATATGCTGAGTGCGTTTATGGAACACAGGATTATTAGCAATAACTATAGCTGCTTGATTATCACAAAACATCTCCATAGGACGGGAAAACGTGATGCCGAAGTCATGAAGAAGGGATCAAATCCATAACATTTAAGACACAGTATGGGCTATGACACGATATTCTGCTTCAGCACTGGAATGGGCAAGATCATTTTGCTTTTTACTACACCAAGTGACAAGATTACCGTTAACGAAGGTACAATATCTAGAGGTGGACCGCCTATCAAAGCAACTACCAACCTAATCAGCATCACTAAAGGCAATCACAGACAAATGATCAGATGGACGATATAACAATTTACAACCGGGGGCACGTTTCAAATAGCAAAAAATACGACAAACAACATCAAAGTGTGGCTGACGAGTAACCTGCATAAACTGACTAACAACACCAACAACATATGTGACATCAGAATTGGTGACTGTGAGGTAAATTAATTTCTCAGCAAGCCGCCGATAACGACCAACATTTAGGAATAGTTCTCTATGTTTAGCATCGAGTTTAACAGTAGAATCTATAGGTGTATCAACTGGACAAATACCAAGTAATCTAGTCTCAGAGAGAAGATTAAGAGTATACTTACGTTGGGATAAAGAGATCCCTCGAGAGGAACAAGCAACCTCAATTCCAAAAAAATAACGGAGAACGCCTAAGTCCTTGGTGTGAAAATAATGAACCAAATATCGTTTTAAAGCAGCAATACCAGTAGAATCATTACAAAAAATAATGATATCATCAACATAAACAATTAGCACAATAGTACCAGCAGAAGAGTGATGAACAAACACTGAATGATCAGATGTGGAACGCTAAAAACCGTATGCTATGACAATCGAACTGAAGCGATCAAACCAGACACGAGGAGGAGATTGCTTCATACCATATAGAGCTTTACGCAAGCGACAAACAAGTTGCTCACTGCCAGGCACAACATTGCCAGAGGCTGATCCATATTGACCTCTTCTTGAAGATCACCGTGAAAGAAGGCATTCTTAATATCAAGTTGATATAATAACCAAGAACGACTAACAGCAACAGATAGAAGAATTCGAACAGAACTAAGGCAAGCCACAGGAGAAAAGGTTTCTAAGTAATGAACACCGTAGGTCTGAGTATAGCCCTTCGCAACCAACAGCAAAAAACCAGATCGGAGTTGGCAAACCATGATCGGCAAAGAACAGGGGCGTCGAAAGTAGGAAAAAAATATCAAAAAATCGAGAAAAAAAAAGGAAAAAATCATAGAAGTATAGATCGGTACTAGCCAATCATTTGGGTTTTTTTTTTTTGGATTTTGGATTTTTTTGATTTTTTTTACAAGCACAAATACATACAAAGGAAAAAAAGAAAAAAAAAAGAAAAGAAAGAAGAAGAAAGTTGGATCGGGATGCTCTAATACCAAGTTGAATAGTTAGTATCGATTTAGGGTTAAAGTAGGAGAAAAGAGAGAAGAGAGAAAGACGAAGAGAGAATATTATTAGAAAAATAATGAGGTTTAGCTTCACCTCTACACCATACCAGTATTTATATAAGAGACTCTAAACTAATTACAAAACGACCCTAACATATATAAGTAATTATCTAACAACGTCCATTGTGAAAGTGGATTACTTGCTATTAATAAATTTGGATGTACTTGTAATGTAACAAATGACGAAATCATTGCACCAAGTGATGATCCTATGTATATTTTCTTAGGCTCTGACTTTTGTTCTCGTGCTTAATAAGTTGAGCTTTTACTAGAGCCATTTGTCAAATGGTATATATGGTATATTTTCTTCGTAGGCATTTTAGACTAAATCCACTTTGTTCACCATCTTGATCCAAAGGCATTTTCTATGTAATATTGTCAAGGACACACAAAAATATTGGACCACTACTCCTTATTCTTGAAACATAAGCTTGTTTGTTGTCAAGGTTGAATCCAAACAGTGGCTACTTCTCATGCAAATGTTGATGGGAGTAAAAGAATACTTTGTTGGCCACCCTCTTATGCACTCTGGCCAACCTTGGAGCTATTAGCTAGTAAACATGTTCATGTTTAAGTTTGCGACCAAGACATTTTCTGAAGTAGGTAGGGTACGCAAGTCTAGGGCAGGGGAATTATCCAATGCTAAGTGATCTCCTTGCCTAAAGAGGAGGGGTGGGGAAGAAGGATACAGTAACTTGTACCAACAATATTCAGGTTTGCTACATCTCGAAATTTCACTCCCACTTTGACTAGTTAGGACGTTGTCGTAAATATCAGGCCTTATTCTCTTTTATTTAAAGCAAGAATGAAGGAGCAACAACTAGTAGTGGTAAATACTGGGAATATGTTTTCCCTTAGCGCGTTGAATTATTGAAGAATGAATAAATTCCTAATCTTTGGTAAACCAGACGTGACGGTTCATCAACTAATTTTTGGGTCAAATATGGGTAGCAAAAGTACGATTTGAACTCGTCATATCACTAGCTTCATTTGGCTTTTCTAGCTTCACAGTCGATCTCTCTCCTACTGATTCACCTGGTAATGAGTCCTCTATTGTTGATCTTGATACTTATAACTTACCTGTTGCCCTTTGAAAAGGTGTTACGATATGTACTTAACACCCAATTTCTCATTTTGTCTCATATAACTCTTTATTAGCCCCATATCGTGCTTTTGTCTAGTCTTTGTCCTCTATACCAATTTCGCAGGGTTGGAAGGAAGCCATTGTGGATCCTAAGTGGAAGAAGGCTATAGTTGAGAAGATGACGGCCTTAAAAAAGAATGGTACCTGAGAGTTGGTCTCTCTCCCAAAAGAGAAGAAGGCAGTTTGGTGCAAATAGGTATTTATAGTAAAGCACAAGGCAGATGGATCAGTTGAGCAATTCAAGGCAAGGTTAGTTGCTAAGGGCTTTACCCAAACTTATGGTATTGACTACCAGGAGATTTTTGCTCCAATAGCAATAATGAACTTAGTTCGGGTACTCTTATCCTATGCTGCTAATATGGGCTGGTCTTTCCAGCAGTTGGATGTAAAGAATGCATTTTTCTATGGAGATCTGGAAAATGAAGTCTATATGGATGTACCACTAGGTTTCTCATCTCATGGAATATAAGGGAAAATGTGCAAATTGAAGAAGGCCCTATATGGGCTAAAACAGTCTCCTCGAGCATGATTTGATAGATTCTTTAAAACTATGCTAAGATTTGGGTACCAACAGAGTCATTCAGACCATACTATATTTATCAAGCAACGCAATAGTAAGATCACAATTCTTATTGCATATGTTGATAACATAGTTGTGACAGGTACTGATACTGAGGAGGCATCTCGTCTAAAAGCAAACCTGGCAAAAGAATTTGAAATAGAAGATCTGGAGGCGCTACAATATTTTCTTGAAATTGAGGTGGCGAGATTAGATCATGGAATCTTCATTTCCCAAAAAAAGTATATTCTTAATCTTCTAGAGGAAGTTGGCATGATGCGTTTTCGACCTGTAGATTCACCTATTGAGGTTAATCATCGTCTTAGTAGTGGTGATGGAGAACCTGCCAACAAGGGTTAATTTCAGAGGCTTGTAGGAAAATTACTATACTTATCTCACACCAAACCTGATATTGCATATGCTGTGGGGATTATCAGTCAGTTCATGCGTGATCCCCACAGTGTACACATTGACGTTGCTTATTGTATTTTACAATATCTTTAAGTCTGTTTCTAGAAAAGGGTTCCTGTTCTCTCGTCACGGCTACATGAAATTAAAAGTTTTCACATATGCAGATTAGGCTAGTTCAGTTGATGACAGGCGATCTACATCGGGGTATTGCACATTTGTAGGAGGCAATCTAGTTACTTGACGAAATAAAAAACAAACAATGGTAGCTAGATCAAGTGCAAAGGATGAGTATAGGGTTATGGCACATGGCATTTGTGAACTTTTATGACTCCAAGTACTATTAAAGGATTTTGGGATTGAGTGCGACGAACCTATGAAATTGTATTGTGACAACACTGCTATTAATATTGCTCATAACCCTGTACAGCGTGACAGAACCAAGCATGTAAAAATTGACTGACACTTCATTAAGGAAAAACTGTGCCATGGCTCAATTTGTATGTCATTTGTATAGTCTGCAGATCAACTAGCAGATATTTTTACTAAAAGACTTAGTAGTAAAATATTTCACCCCATTTTATGCAAGTTGGGTATAAAAAATATCTATGTATCAACTTGAAGGGGAGGGTTAAGTTAGGGGTATTATTGTACTTTTAGTATTTTTGATCTTATTATATAAATAACAGTGGTAAGGAAGTAAACCTAATTCTGGGTTCTCTCTCATTTCACCATCACAATAATTCTCTCTCTCTCTCTTCTCTCTCACTCTCTCTCTTCTCTCTCACTCTCTCTCTTTTCTATTTTCTCAGTCTTGCATCAATTCTAACAAACACCTATACTTGGGTGGAATCCTTTATACTCTCCACTTCTTTCCAACCAGGCTTAAGGCCTTCTCTTGGTCGTCAATCAATGGAAGAACCCCATATACCTAGTTGTCCTCCTCTTTTGATGACCCAACTGAAGGCGGAATTATGAGAAGATGGTTGTCAAATGATGTAACTAAATTACCAGTTTTGTTAAGAGTTTTTTAGACTGATTTTTTTTTATAAGTAAAATATTATAAATAGCCATTAAGAGTCTTTTTGACGGATGTTGCTGCTGCTTTATGTTTTTCAGTCTCTCTTTAGTCTCAGAATAAAATTTGAGATCTTATTTTTTCTCGCCTCTCTCTCTCTCTCTCTCTCTCTCTCACATTGCTCTTCCCTGGTGGCTGGTGCCTTCTGGACTTAACTCTTACTTCTCCTGAGGTTAGGTATCCCTTTTATTTTCTATATTCACAACATTTCCCAAGACTATTGTAGCATGTTCCAATTTGTGCCTTGATTTGATTGGTTTGAACTACATATTAGCCTTTTACCTCTATTACCCTTTAAGCTCATTATCCTTCTAATAGGCACATCCTTAGAAATATAATAAAGCGACAAATGGGCTGTCTCATTGCCTTTTGAACCTTTTTAACACCTGATGTTCCAATCAGGTTTCTTTTCCAAATTCAGGGCCCACGTTTATTTCCCATCAACTGCCTAATGCAAAGTTTGGCTTGCCTAGGGAATCCCATCTCTTCTCACCTTGGATTTGACCCAAATTCTACCTCACTGACATTCTTTGACTTGAATAACCAGCCTGAGTTGGTACCTGTTTTCTCTCTAACTGGCCTATTTGAGTGTACATCCCAATCTCCTTTAAAAACCCTCCCATGCAGCTTCTAGAAAGTAACACGAGTCTTTTCGTGCCAACTTTTGACCTCCTGTTTGTCCTATTGAACCTAAGCATTTTGTTAGACTCGTTGTCTCCTCTAATGGTCAGTGCTCATATATGGTGATACATTTGGTAAAGTGGCACGTACGTGTCTAATAAATTTTTTTATTCTCAAAATGCGAAATCACTTGTGAAAACTTTTATGTACAAATTTTAAGTTAAACGAAACTACTTTGAGGATTAAAAAAGCTATAGGTGTCTTGTACACTATAATCACTGGTTACAACCATTGCCGTGGTTTATTAATTATTATTATTATTATTATTGTTATTATTATTATCCTTTCATTTATTAGTTCATAATGCTCACATCATTCTATATATATATATATATATATATATATATAAGGATTAAGGAGGGAGTTTTTGAATTTTCGTCCTCTAGTTTTCGTCTCGCCATGGCCAAAGCTTTAGTTTAAGGTTATGGTAAATTTTACTAAATATTTTATCCTAATGTGTAATTGTTATAGATACATTTCAATCTTATTGTGATAGCTATATCATTCATGTTATAGAACTTGTTGAGAAGATCTCTATGCAAAAACATTAAATTGATCAGGTATCAGTATCTCAATTAGGTGAACATATTTATTTTAAATAAAATAATTAGTTTATTCTTTAAATCACACATATGATTAAATAAATATTATTAGACACTATATCTACAGAGATCCAATCAATCTAATTTTTTACATAAATAATCTTTTTAATGTGCTTTACAAGATAAATGGTTTGAATCATCGAGATAAGTTTGAGTTGAGCCCATAAAAGTAAACTTTATGGGCCATGGGATTAATGATTAATGAAAATTTTCGATGGATGTTTTTTGCCATGGGATTAATGATTAATGAAAATTTTTCTATTTTTTTTACCATCTTTCTACCAATTACAATTTTTTGATATTTTTTTGTTGGCTCTTTGTATTTTTTATCTACTTAGTATTTTTTTGCGGTTCGTATTTTTATTATATTTAAAATTAAATTTTATAGTGATTTTTTTTTGTATTTTTGCTTATCTATATTTTCTTTTCTTAGTTTTATGGTTTTAAGTGTATTAGTGCATTTTTAGTTTATTTTCGCTTCAAAATGTAAAAATAAATAAAAGGGTTGAAATGTAAACAATCTTTGCAAATGTAATAGTGATTACGAATATAATTAATTGGTTTATTTGTTCTTATCTCTTCTCTTTCTCTATTAATTATTATTTGTACTGTTCTTATTATAAAGCATCAACCAAACACACATCAACACCATTATTTCACATATAATTTTTTAGAAATGAAAATAATTTTTAGCAATAATATTTATTTGACATCAATTAAAAACACCTAGCATTCATCTTATTCAATTTTCCACCTTATTTACAACGACCATACAAAGAATTATAATCGCGGGCCTTGCCCACGACAAACTCACTAGGTGATGTTAAAAGAATGGACAATTAGAAATAGAAACTGAGCTCATGTTTGACAGTGACACTTCTTATAACCTCATAGGCACATCCTGCACTTCTTCTACATGGCTATAACTTTAGAATTTCAAAATGTCGAGCTATCCGAAGCAAAGTTCTCAATACCATATCAGATAGTATACCCGTTTTTTATTGGTATGGAACGTACCGGTACCAGTGAAATACCGGGTACCATTTTCGGATTTGTCGCAATAAAATGTTTTAATATATTGTTAAAAAATATTGTTCAATAATAAATAATTTAATATAAAATAATATTTTAATTAATTAGTCTAAATTAAAATTTAATCTTATTATTTATAGTGATATATTTAATTTGAAAACAATAAAATTTAGCATGTGCACTTTTTATTAATAATTTAACATTAATTAGTTTTAGAACTCTCCTTTTATGTTATATTTGATGCATGAATTGGAGTATAAAAATAAAAAACAAAAATAAAAACAAAAAAATAAGTAAAAATTAATTTTTTTTAAAAATTTAATTATGGACCGGTACATAGCTGGTATGACCCGATATAGACCGGTATTGACCGGTACGTTCGGTACATGCCGGTAGAAATCGGTATTTTGACTGGTACAGAACTAAGTAATTAGCGTATCAGTTTTGGTCCAAACCGGTACGTACAACTATGATCCGAAGACACTTAATCAGATCAATGGTTTAGATTGTGGAAATAAAAGGGACCAAATCATCAATTGTTCTTGGCGTTTGTTTAGGATGTTGTTAATGAAGTTTAGGGTTACTTTTTCCTTAATTTTTATGTTTCTTTATATTCAAATGTTGTATATGTTCACTCAAATTTTTTTAGGTTCTAGGTGTCAAGGATAATTTGATTATTTTGCCGTTACATCTGAGCTGCAGGGTGTCCCATAGGCCATAACAGCTTGAATATTGTCATTGGGTCTTATAGGGAACTTTTTTAAGGCACAGCCTGCACTTCTTCAGCATGCCTATAACTTCAGAATTTCAAAATGTTGGGCACTCCGACGACACTTAATGGGAGCAATGGTTTAAATCGTGGAGAGAAAAGAGGGCCAAATCATCAATTTTTAAGACTACTTCAACAATTGAGAGTGCCTTTACCCCGAATAAATCGTGGAGAGAAAGGAGGGCCAAATCATCAATTTTAAGACCACTACTTGTGGTTTAGCCCGAAACAAATAACCCCTTTTTGGTTTATAGTCGAGTGGAAATTGATGTCAGATGATAAAAAAAGAATCCTTTGCTAGTTTGGTGTTATTGAAACTTTCTTGTTATGAGAATGTGAGTTTAGGCTTGATTTAATTATTTTGCATAGTTTGAAGAAAATAAGTAGTGGCCAATAAATAACTAGCAGGTCTAAGCATGCCAAGGAGGACTGCATTTCCAAGGAGGATAGTTCGGATAGAAATCAGACCTTCGACCTTGTCGTCAACAGGTGTGAATTATTGGTGATGGAGAGGGGCTGAGGCCCTCATAGGTTATCTAATCTCATTTATCTTAGTTAATTACATTTAGTTTTAATTAATCCAAAGTAGTCTAATTGAATGCTTAAATATAATGAATCACGATTAAATATTCATGCAATGTTTAGAATGCTATAAACATTATCATGGGACAATTAGGCACTTTGATAAAAGAAATTGGGAAGTCATGCAAGCGTTTAAGGACATACAAACTACAAATACTTGGTGAAGCATGTGAATTACTCTTAAATTTTTGAGTTATAATGCAAGGACACAACTTAAAAGTAAGATATAGAAATAGTTATGTCACCTAGTACACAAGTGTAGCATGACACATTGCCACAAGGGAAGAAATGATGATTATGCACATATATCATGCGAACTAATTCTTTGGGTATTACGTTTGTTTCAAAGGAAACATGTATTCATTTATGGGGACAATTGTTAATAGAATGGACCAAGTTTTTGTTTTCTTGCATTTGATCATGTTGCTTACAGTTGCATGGACTGGTTTGTTTCATTGGTTGGCAATGTGGTGATGCACGGTAGTGCTGCAGAGTAAGGGTTGATGGTGGTGGACGTGTTGCTGTGATGAAGTGGGAGGCGGTAGAGATTGTGAGGCTTTGAGGAAGATGGAAGATAAAATTTAATTTATGGCATTTCAGTAAATATGCTCACCAAAATCCGTCCTAACATAGTATGCACATGCCTCACTAAGATCTTTGAGCAACATGGACCGGTAACAGATTCTGTTGGTGTTGTGATTCACTCCACAGTTCCAAAACAAGGGGGCTATGTAAATTTTTGGACGGAAAGGGGGTTGTGTGTTTTTGGGTTAAACTGCAAGGGAATGTGTAACCAGTTAAGTACTTATGTTAACTTTTTTTTTTTTTTTGACTGAGGTTGTTGTCAAGGTTGGAATCCCTCATATCCTATCTAGGAGTGTGAGAGTGAGACAGTCGGACCAAAGGCCTCTTGTTGTAAGTTTTTATTCAACTACAATAGGGAATTGAGCTTTTAGATAATTCTAAACCTAGTCTAGTAAGGCTACATAAATTGAGGAAACTATATATTCCTATTAATAGATATAGAGTTACTTCTTCCACAAAATTATTATTCCACAAAGTTACTATTCCGGGGGTAGTGTCCATATTGATTTTTAAATGACCCTCACTCATTCCTCTGCTCTTATTTTTGTCTTCAAGTTAACACTTACAAAACCCCGAAATAGTGGGTCTATAGATAATCTCTTTGATCAAGGGCAGATATCCTGTAACCTGCCATTTCAGAAATTAAGCCAAATTTCAGCACAAATCCTATCCAAACCCTATCTTCTCCCTACTTTTGTTGAGCCTAATCCTAGCGTTCTTCTAGCCAAAACCTTCCACAAGGTTCTCTGGTAGGCAGTCAGGAAAAGTTTCTCAATGGTATCCTAAATTAGATAATGTCTAATTCTTTTGGAAATAAGATGGTAACCCACTAAATTATTCAATTTTTTTGGCTATGATAGAGGTGTATAGTATTTGACTTGTTTTTAAAAAACACAAAATATATAGAAAGAGTACGAAAGATAGGATTCCTTCCGAGAGTGATTTGTGTTTTCAAATTATGCAAGAACCAACATAGACATTTAACAACAAATCTGTTATATTGTTATCCTATGAAGTGCATGGATGCATATATACTTACCAAAAGGTAATATATGTGGACCTTCGAATTTATACCTATTGGCTCTAGAGTACATGGATATGGCCCTTTAGTGTTTTTATGTACATTTTTATGTTACTTATAAAAGAAGTCTACATCTTTATATGTACACGTAAGGGAAGGCTTTGGCACACCATAAGGTTTTTTTTCACAACCTAGGCGCAATGGGTTTGAAACAGGAAAACATCCTCTCTGTATGTGACAGTAAGGCTGTGCAGACCCTACCTTTCCAGATTCTGCAGTACTAGAGATTCTTGCATTGGGTTTTCCTTTTTTAGTTATATGTAGATATGTATGTGGATATAAGAAAATTATGTCTCCCCATGTCATGACCTTCCCTTGTTAGTTTCCTTATTTCAAATTTGTCATCTTAGCATTTTCGCATCACATCGAGCTATAGTGGATGGTTTTTTAATTGTTGCCAAAATGTTACTTCGATTGCTTTTAATGCCTGTAAAGTTTAAGAATTCTTTTAATGGCTTTTTTCTTATGTTATGAGGTATGCCTTTTGGCTGTGCTGTCACAGATTTTTAAAGCCTCTTGTTGCTGATGTAGCTGTTGTCTCAAAATGTCATTTAAGTGCTCTTTATAGACATGAAAAGGGGAAACTCTTCGCACAACTGGTTGACTTGCTGCAGTTCTATGAAGGCTTTGAGATTGATGATCGTTTAGGGAGACAAATGACTGATGATGAGGTGCTTCAATCTCATTATGACCGCCTTCAGGCTTTTCAGCTTCTTGCATATAAGAAGATTCCCAAGGTCTGTTTTATTTCCAGAACTTCAATAGCTGCTGTAGTAATTTATGGTTTTGAAAGATATTTCTTTTATCTCCATTTAATCATTTCTTTTATCTCCATTTAATCATGTCTGTGCTATTTTTTCCCTTGTCTTTGTAGTTGCGGGAACTCGCATTGTCTAATATTGGCACAATTAACAGGCGCTCTGATCTGTCAAAAAAACTGTCTGTACTTTCTCCTAAAGAGCTAAGGGGCCTAGTCTGCTGCAAGGTTAGTTGAGTGGTTTATTGCTTGTCTTCTAGGCATAAAACATTTAAAATGAGATGCTGCATGGTATTCTTCCGTTCAGAATTCGTTTGTTTTGGATCTTCCTATTTTCAAATATTGTTTTAATGGCATCTTTAATATTTTCAGTGTAAGGTGATTAATTAATTCAAGGGATAGTTTATGGCTGGGAAAATTTTGAAATTACTAATTCAAAATTTGATTCTGTCCAAGTTGTTAAGGGCCAATATCTGCAATTTTCAGAAAGACCGGTTTTGTTCCCCCTAACACGGAACATCAAAATGTTTTATCCATTCAAATTCGATGCGTTTTCTAATTGCCTTAGCACAAAATTTTTTAAAATTACAATAACCAGTTTGCAGATGACATATTCATCATCTTTCTTTTTGGGTGACAGCTTTGGTTCATTTACTCTTTTTTACTTTTGTAAGGTTGTGCCTGAATTTTTACTTGTTGAAGGTGAAAAACATCTGGTGCACAGAGCGGCGAGGGTGAATTTTAATAATTCATTGCAGAGGTCCAGAGGTTTTTTTCTTGCAAGAAACTGAAGTAACACAAGCTACTAACATTGAAAAAGCTAATAATTGAATCAGTAGGATAAAATTATGATTTGAGGTTCTTCTCTGTTTTTTTTTTTTTTTTTTTTTTTGCCTCTATTTGTTGCAATCTTTGTAATGAGGGAATACTAGTTTTGGTCCTTTTGGTGTGTTAGATCCTCCTTTGGATTATATGTCGCAAAATTCTGTAGATAAAAGTGAATATAACAATGCAGGAAGAACTATATCTAGGGGCAAACATAAAAAGTAGTGCTCACTTTGTGCAACCATGATGGTCATAACTCGCATGTTAGTTTTTGTGGGCTTGCTCAGTGAAATGCGACCATCACCTTATTGTTTTAGGTGTCGTTATTTTTCAATCAGGTTTCATCTTCTATGTTTACACCAAATAATTGCCTTTCCATATTCGTTAGTGTATTGTATTAAGAATGTGTTGGATAGAGGGGACTGTGAACGTGGTGTTAAAAGGTCCAGCTAACTCTTTTTTAATTCTTGAAGTCCACCCTTAGCTGTTCCTGCCTGCCCACCACAATCTTGACTACACACCGCCACCACTCTAAGCCTACTCGCGGGCCATAAGCTGGAAATAAAATCGTCAATTTGTTGATTTGAAATGGAACAGAGGTCTCAGTGGAGGAAAAATCATTGTAGTACCAGAAGAAGAAAGGAAAAGAAAGTAAATGAATAAGCTGCACCTACTTGCTCAAGCAGTGAAGCTCAACAACAGGCAACAACAGAACCCTTGGAATCTCATCTCCTTTAGCATTAGTGGTGTGTAGTTCTGCGCACCGAATAATTTCATGGTAAATGAAGTGGTTTCAGAGAGACTACCGAGCTCATGATTCTGCTTGGTCAATCCAACACCAATTACATCCTACATCTACACTCTTAATTGTCTCTGCCTGTATGTTCAAACAAATATGGTTCTTCTCATTTGCTCACATTTCCGTAGAAAGAGTTTCTACAAGAAAAAAACAAGGGAAAAAATTGTTTCTTCTCCTGCTCCCACATTTCCGTTGAAAGAGCTGTTTTTCCCCTAGGAGTAGGAGTTGGCCTGCCACAACCAATACTACCACCAACAGACAAAGAAACCGAGAGTAGATGTGGAAAAGAAAAGCAAATTGTTTTATATGCATATTGTATGTATTTAAAAACATTTATATTTACAGCCATTCATAATTAATTTGATAATTTTTTGAGTAATGCTATTTGTGGAGATAAATTTAACTCAATGAAGTTAACATGCTTATCTTTTCAACATAATTGAATTTTTCAAACTTGTTTTGTATGCCAGTTATATTTTTTTTAGGAACGTCCAGAATTATTTTGGTGATTTTTTTAGTACTTTTGGTTACAAAGATAAATTTAACTCTGGCAAGCTTAACATATTTATCTTCTCAACAGTATTGAATTTCTTAAAACTGTTTCGTATTACGGTAACATGTGTTTAGGAACGTCCAAAATTAATTTGGTGATCTTTTGAGTACTTTCGATTGCAGAGATAAATTTAACTCTACAATTTTCCCTTATTGAAGCTCTAGTTTTTTGACAGATTTTCATATTGAATACAGTTCTTATTTGATAGAGCTCAATGTCACAAAAGTATCAATTTCAATTTTATAAAAAGCATATTTGTAAAATAAAAGTGATGAAATTTTAAAGTTTGAAAATTAACATTAGATATGTGCATGGACTTACATGAAAAACAAAATTATGAGGCTAGACTTCTCGCATGAAAAAAATAGCGCTTGGACTTTGTGTATTAAAATCTGATTGTGAGGGACCTCTCACCAAATTCCCCTTGTATTTTGCTTCTTCAGCTCAAACTGGTATCAATGGATGATCCCTGGTCAAAAAGAGTTGATTTTCTTGTTGAGGTTATGGTTTCTTTTTTTGAGAAACAACAGTCGCAGAAGGAGGCCATAAATGCTCTCCCCCTTTACCCAAATGAGCAGATAATGTGGGATGAAAGCCTTGTTCCAAGCATCAACTACACTGGGGAAGGGTGTCTAGCACTTCCAAAACTTAATTTGCAGTTTTTGACACTACATGATTATCTTCTAAGAAATTTCAATCTCTTCCGCCTTGAATCAACATATGAGATCCGGGAAGACATTCAAGAAGCTGTGCCTCACCTCCTTGCTTATATTAATAATGAGGGAGAAACTTCTTTTCGTGGATGGTCTAGAATGGCTGTGCCAATTAAACAATTTAAGATTACCGAGGTAAAACAGCCAAATATTGGAGAA
>JAOTRH010000020.1:10266173-10286173 GCA_034768845.1 Heliamphora exappendiculata | reverse complement strand
ATAATTTTGCATAATTTACATAAATAATTTATTCAAATTTCAGTGGTATGATTTGACACCACTCAAATATACCTATATCTCTGCCCTTGATTGGACCGCTAATTTTGTCTCCCATGTAAATGCCCAAGTTTATTTGCCTTTTTTTTAATTGCTCATTAAGTGCTCATTGTACCGATGTTCAATCTGCGAGAACTTAATTAGTTAGTGACGGTAAATTATATTACAATTGCTAGTGATTAACAAGATGATTTAGTGAAAGATATAATTTGTATCATGCTAGAAGATTAAGTTAGACCATTATCTTATGAGTCTTGTTCAATTTGTCTAGGATTATAAAATCATTTCTTTGGGTAGCTTTTGTGGTAAGACATCCATAAGTTAAACAAGAACTTGAACAGTGGTGCATGCTCATCTGTTGTGAGGTCCTTCATTTTTTTCTGTGAATATTCTAGGTTTAGTAAAAATTGGACGTTTCCTATCTTCAAAACTGGAGCACAGTTTCATATTCTGCCATGACTTTGTCTCTTTAGGACTGCTTGTCAGTTGATTGAGGTTTCTGTGGTGTCAGCAGTTAATTTTGCTTCAGCTTTCTTGTCTTGTTTGAGTTGCTTTCAATTTCTTTTGCTTTGATTTTCTCATCACCTGTCATCTGGGATTGACTTTGATTGTCCTCAATTCTTTTTGTTACTTTTTACTTGAACAAGTTGGAATATGAACTTGATGAGATTTTGATGGAGAACTTATCAGGATTGCAATTGCTGCACAAACATGACTTGAGATTTTGACTCTTGTCTAATTTATTTTTTTCACAACTCTGATGTTAATTGTCAATTTTCTTTGTAAGATGGATAACCAATTGGTTTCTTTCTTCTGCCAGTCATAGACTCCGAAGGATTTAGAATCTATATCTACAATGTGAATTTTTGTTCCCTAATCCAGAAAGATATGCTTCCAGATCAACAAAAAACTATACTTATGTAATCTTAGTATAAGGAAGATGAACTGAGCATTTCATGTTGCTGTGAAAATAAATGCAACCTTTTCATTTCTAAAAGAAAGAAATTGCTCTCAGTGTATACATGCTATTACTTCTTCCCTACATAAAAAAGAAAAAAAAATGGGGTGGGGGGGTCTTGGAGTTTGAAACCAATGCCAATATGAAAGCCGCCTTCATCCGCGATTCTTTGTTGACCATATTGGTTTTGCTACTTCTGAATGCCACCTTCAGTGGCTGCATTTATTCTTGTTTGCTCTCTCTCTCTCTCTCTCTCTCTCTCTCTCTCTCTCTCTCTCTCACGCACACACACACACACACGTGCGCACCTGTGCCTGTGCACACACTTTATATGTTGTGCGGTCATCAGTAGCTTTTGTATTATTAACTTGTCCATTCACAAACCAAAAATAACATGCTCCTTTTCCGAGTATATGCTAGGGCAAGAACTACTTCCCTCTTTCACAGATGCACGCATGCATACACAATTCACATTTTGAGTTAGCTGCTATTGCATGACATAATTTTGAGGTCAGGACAGTAATAAAGCTTCTCCTCGTGTCAGGCACATATGATGAGCAATCAGTTTTCAGCATACTCCGGGCAGGTAGCTCCATCATTGGGTACTCCTGAGCAAAAGAGACTGCAGAATTTGGCAGTCGGGCACAATTCCATGGACGCTAGTGTGCCTGCTTTGGAAAATGGTGCACACGTAGATATGCAACGTGATGGCAGGTCAGACGAAGTTACACAGGTGGAAACTCTTGCAAATCAAAATGGAGATGTTCAGCCCGAGAGCCATTCAACTGATGAAGCTGTGATATGGTAGTTTCTACCAATGACAAAAATGCCATGGTTCTAGAAAGCTGTTCAAATGATGAAACCAAAACTGAGTAATCATATAAAGGACTGGTTGCACCTCGAGACTTCTCTAGGCCCGGGGCCTCAAATAGGTACAGGCCTCAATCCAATGCTTCTATATCAACTGCAATACTCTCCTGGATGTAGAAGTTAGGTTAACTTCTCACATCGGGTAACCATTTTCCTCAAATCTTACAATAGACTGAAACGCCGGGGTGAAAGTTGTGTATCATTACCACGCAGCAAGATTCGGATCAAAAATGAAAAACATGGGAAATCTTGTTTGTTTGGGTGAAAGTTTTGTGCTGCAGTTATATATTTGACAAACAATATTTTCCCAATGCTTGGTTAGCCGTAGAAAGTCTAGGGAAAATAAAAAATAATTCATTCTCAAATTGAACAGTTCTAGGGAGGCGTGGGGGTTGGCCCGAGTCTATTCTAGGGAAATCAAAATTAAAAATTAAAAAATAAAAAATAAAAAATATCAATTGAACTGCGCTGTGAACTTCTCAACTCCCATAACAGTCATTCATTCTCAAATTAACCGTTTGAGCGAGTTGGACAGGTTAAAAATATAGAATGGAGAATATTAACAGTGAAAATATAAGTATAATTATTTTACAATTTCTATTAAAGAATTTCATATTACTCTCATATCCCAACACAAGCTATAAATTAATTAACCACAAGACATTCAAAATTATTATCATAAATATAGGGTTTGTGTTCTCTCTACATAAAAAATTATATAATTTTGTGGAAGCTTATTTTCTATCTGCGTGAAAAAATTTCATTTCTTTTTATATAATTTTGGACGATTTTTTGGATGAAAAAATCATTCAAAAAATTTCGTTATGCCTATATCTTTTTATATAATTTTTTAAATCGACAATACATTTAACCCATGCCTATTACATCATAAGTAAATAACCAAAAAGAATTTCAAATAATGTTCATCATTGTTCTTGGATGATTTATTATTATCATGACTAATTTTGTAGGACTTTTTTAATTAAAATATTGTTTGTCAAGATGATACTGCATTTTATTTTTTAATTATAAAAAAAAATTATGAAAAATATTAATCGCAGAAAAAAAATCTACATATAGAAAAAGTATCTTTTAAGGAAATTTTTTGAACTGGCAAAATTTAAGTTATTAATATCGTGACAATTATACCAAATTGAATATTCAACTATATTTGTAAAAGAATCCAGTCATACAAGTGCACAATAAACTCAACAATGTCTGACTGCCCAATAATCACGTGATTGAGAAAATCAAAACCTTAAATCTCCCAGTGAAAGTGTTAAAGTTATTTTCCCACACACAAGCCATGTTAAATATACTTGCATGATTTGAAAAGTTAAAATTATAAATTAATTTGTTAATTTATCAAAAATAGATGAAAATTATTGATGTGTAAATTCTCAATGGAATTTATAAAAATTAAGAGGCATATGACATAATGTCTCCTCAACAGAGAATATCTCAGTTTTAAGCACATTCAAGATTGGTCGGTCAAGTCTGTGACAGTTTGAATCTGAGAGGTTCTTCATCAATCATTGACGTATAAAACTGGCAAAGAAAAGCTGCTCGTAATAATAGTTAGTGAGGGAAACCCAAGAAAAAGATAGATTTATCAGGTAAAACACATTCAAAATCGGTCGCCTCAACCAAAATTACGAAACAAAAGTGAGATTTTTTTTTTAATTTTTTGGGTTAAAACTACTTTTGAGATTGTATCAATCCCCAAGAATCTTTCGTTTCTTCGATGTGTTCATGTATGGTCTAATGACCCATTCAGTTTGGGCCTCACTCTGATCCATTGTTCCTAACTTGATCTGCAACCACAAAAGAAGCGAAAGGTAGAAAAATCAACCAGCCCTTTCCAATCAAGAAATACAAGCCAAAAATGAATAGTCACAAGGCATTTCCCCTTTTTATCAAAATAACATCTAGTATTCAAGATCTCACCTGGCATTGTAGAATTACCAATATCTTACCATAAAATGAAATAAAAACATGCAGGGAAAAATTTGCCAAGGATCAAATCAAAGGCTCCAATAATCTAGGTGCTAGTTTTATTGGGGATGCTGCTACGGAAAAGAAGAAGAAAACCTTGATAGGGCAGGTTGCAAGTATAAAAACAGACATAACAAGAATGATGTTAAATACAGTGCAGTTTTGTACTAAGAACATGCCTACCAGAGAAGGCCAGTGCTCAACCTTAAAGATACCCAGTGGTAAAACTAGGATTAGGCAGAGATGGAGAAGGATGGAGAGGGAACAATGTCTCCTTTTGTACTATACTAGGTATAATCCGAGCCTAAAGGAACTATTATTATTTTTTTTAAATCATTCAATGACTTGCAATGACAATTGAAGTTATAAAAGACAAAAAATGTAAAAAAAATAATAGTAGCAAATCAATAGATTATTCAAATACTCGAATTAAATATTAACAAATCAATTAAAAAATATATAATTATCATATCCTAATTGGTAGTTATACTTAAATTAAATAATAACTTATCAAAAAAGCAAAAATCCCAATGAAGTTCATCTCACCGTTAGATTGTTTAGAAGGAATATGAGTTATTAGATCAATAGATACATGGCACATCAACCATTATAACTTATTATATAGATTTTAATAATCCAGTATGTTAAAAACCCCAAATTTAACCAAAAGAACGTAGGAATTCTGGCATGTTAGCATGGAAAGAGAGCAGGCGGCTGCATAAGAACTTAAAAGGAAACCTTCAAGGAAGGATACAAACTAGAAAAAAAGTGTGCTTTGACATCCCAACTCCCAATTTCAAGGACTCAATATAATACAGTAAACACACCCTCCCTGTGTGTGTTGTGTGTGGTACCAAAGATATAGCTTATCAAAAATAGAATAAACAAACATGTTGCTAAGCCCAAAGAAAGAAACACCAAGAGCACACAAGAGCCAGTAGTCTCTAGGCAGGCATTGAAAGTCATTGACCCATATAAAGCCCACCAGCATCTACTCTTTAAACAGAAAAGGGAAAATACAAAAAAAAAACACACCTAGACCTAGATTGCAAAGGAAGCGCACATATCATAGTTAAACTTCACCCCAACCATCAGATGAACTGAACTCTGGAATCTGTATGAAGCATCTATAAACTTAAAACTCCCAATTTACAGATTACGAAATGAGTCCTAAAAATTACATTGGTCTATTTGTAGGAATACTTATGAAGGAATACACTACGTCATCATCCGTAGGCACATTTCTAGTGGACATATTCTCAACTATTTAAGTACATAATGTTTATATTAAATTGCTCAATATGCATTTGGCACGAACTATTGGGATTACAAAATGACTATGAACCAATATGATAATATTCATGGTTGGTGAAAATATTAAAGAAAAAAATAAAGACAGATATTTCCATAGAAGACAAGGAGAAGCACAGATGCAACAACAACTCCTTGGAGCATGGAGCAGGTAGGCAGAGGATAAAAAGGAAGTCAGTCTGCCAATCAGTTCCGAAAACATAGCAGACAGAAAATGACATCAAAACGAATGCATAACAATGGCAAGTAACATGATAGATGCGTGTTGCAAAGTGGCTAGAATTGCATGGTGCAATTACCTGATACAGCCGTAATTCAAACCGAGGACCAATCTCTTTCAGCTCAATTGATTTTGGACCTCCGTATTTCTCATATATATGATGCCTGGATATTTGGAAACAGATAATAATATGAAGTGAAAAAGCAAGGTAGCCGTACCATTCAGCAAACAACCGAAACCACAAGAAGGAAAAGGATGTTACTTGTCATGATTCTCGCATCAACAAATGTGAAATTAGAAGGTATGCATACACAGATAGGGCAAAGAATCATAGAGTATCGGATGGCAAAAGAAAGAACCCCTAATCTTGTGTGTGGAGGGAGAGGGGGGGGGGGGTAAATCAACGAGATTAGCCCATATTTATCCCACTCGAGAGTTCAGATGAAGTATGTCGGCATGGCCATACACATCCATCCAAGTTGTCATAGGGAGTTATTGCCTAACTCTCAGTGAAACAGTAAACATTGTTTCACTGAATGTAGATCCCCTGTCACCCCCTCCCAAGATGGGACATAATCACATACTACATAGTCAATGGGCCAGTGGCAGAGACGAACCAGCACAACAGTAAATAAAGGTCCAGAATACCAGTATGGCTAATTGAATAACATCAGCACAAAAACTATCATAACCCAATTATACCTCAGCTAGAGACCATTTAAATTTTAAAGTGATTAAACCAAAATGGATATAAAAAAATACACCACAATGGTACCTTCATGGACAATTAAAACTCAAAAGAGAAACCTCAAAGTTCATTATTTCTGTAGTTCTCATAAAAATAATACTAATAATAGTGTCTTCAACAGATCAAATGATGAAAACAGATTGAAGATTGGGGATCAAATGTGAACAACCACTGCACTCATTGCAGATTAGAGATCCAAGAGGACAATGTTAGTGATGCAACAAAAGGTTCTGGTGTAGAACCAGGAGAGAGAGAGAGAGAGAGAGAGAGAGAATAATAGAGGGTTAGAAGAAGAAGAGATCCAAGAGGACAACGTTAGTGATGCAACAAAAGGTCTTGGTGTAGAACCAGAAGAGATAGAGAGAGAGAGAGAGAGAGAGGGGGGGGGGTTAGAAGACGAAGAACATCCAGATAAGAGAGAGAGAGAGAGAGAGAGAGGAGAAAGAATTCACACAATTCTCATTCAAGTCTTATTGATACATTTAGAAAACTTGTTATTTATAGGCCTAAAACCCTAATTAAAAAAGAAAGTTGAATCCTTAACTAACTAAAAGGAAACAAAATAACCTCCTAATTGAAACTTATCTAAATCTTGATAAAAAAAACTTAATACTCTCGAAACTAAATAAAAAACTATAAGAAAATTGAATAAAATACAATAATCAATAACTTCTAAAATTGATCCACTATATCTTTTATTGTCCATATCATTCATCTCCACTGAGAAAAGAACTCGTTCTTCAGTTCGGCTAAAATTATTGATCTTGCCCATGCCAAATAATCAAATATTGGAAATATGTTAGCGGCTTCAGGATTTTCTTGTGCTAACAAATCTTGGGCATGAGGCTTTTAACAAGATCCACAAAGAATGATTGGATAACCCCAAAAAAAATTCAATGCCAGCAAAATCAATATGTTTTGACTTGACGGAAGAAGTGGTTGGTGAAGACGAGATAGAATTTAATGAAGTGACTATAGTCTTACTTGTAAGAGATTCCTCGTTTAATGAAAACAGTTACTGCAAATGAATGTCTTGCGGTGCCATAGCTAGAGGAGGAGAAGGAACATAATCATGCAACTCAAGAGTGTCAAGAGACTCTTCATTTGATGAAGTCGTTTTCTGCATAGAAACTTCTAGCTCTTAAATGACAAGAGCATGCAGAAGAGCATTGAATTCATGAGGTACGAAAAGCCAAGTTAGCTAAGTCAACATATATGACATTGTGGTTGAGTCGAATTGAGGCGGGAGTGTCTCCAGAGGTAATACATCATCGTTTTTTGGGGAGTGTGGGCTTCAAAAAAATAGTTCTTCCATTATTTTTTTAATGTAATAGGGCAAGCTTTCTCATGATAAAAAGCAATAAACTCTAAATGACCAAGTAGCACATGCATACTGGTCATGAGATGGATGTCACACTAAATTTTACCAAAATAATCTCTCATCTAGATAGGAATCGAACACCCTTGAGAAACGAAAAGTGAAGTGCCATCAGGCTAAAACAAATTATAGGAATACGGATGTGCAGGCTTACGTTTTAGTCAAAGGACGCTTTTTTCGAATACCGCACTCATAGTACAGCCTCCATCAATGATAAGTTTGCAAACTTTATTAGCACATCGAAGAAAGATATGAGAAGTGTTGGTGCGCTTCCACTCCATCAAGTGTGTGTGAGAGGTGCAAGAAAGAAAGACCTACATAATGAAATAAAGAAAAGAAAAGAAAAGAGATTTTTTTTCTCTTTTAACGTTTTTTTTTTCCTTTTACCACTCCTTTTTTCACTATTTTTTTTTTTTTTTTTGCAAAACATATGGCTCAAAGTCTTGCTGGTAGTAGTTTCTTGAGTTGTTTAGAGGGGGCAACAATAGGTTTCTTAGACTAAGGGGAGGTGACAAAAATTCCGTGTAGCAAAAGAAATTGTATGCAGCTAGTGGTAAAGATTTCGTGTAAAAGAGGTGACATTGAAAAAGTTTCACTACATTAGAGGTGGAGACATCATATAAATTGAGGGATGAAGGGAACAAATCGAAAGGAAAGGGTGGATTAATGTAATGGTCTGGGCTGGGCTTGTTCTTTTTGGTTTCGTGTGGGTTGAGTTTAAAGAGAATGGGCAAGATAAAAGAAGTAAAACTGGGCTGGATTTAGTTATTAATGGTCTGGGCTAGTTTACAGTGGAGGAATCTGGTCAGTTTTGGGATGTGGGATTAAGATGACAAATTGGGTCGGGCCAAGTGAGTTAGGAGAGGTGGTACTCTTCGAGTTAGGGAGGCCAAGGTTAGGGTTTGGCAGGAGAGAGAGAGAGAGAAAGAGAGAGAGACGGCTAGGGTTTCGATGGGAGGAGGATTGCAAGAGAGTGAGGGGTCGAGAGGAGGGATGTCTAGGGTTTTGATAGAGGGAGGCGAGATGACGTGCGAACCAGTACAGTGGTGGCGACGGTGCAAGTGGTGGCGGCAATATTGGGACCTGGTCGGCGTTGATTATTGGGGAGACCATGATCGGCGACAATGAAGAAGGTGGAAGGCAGTGGCGCTGGTCATTGGAGCTTCACCGCGCGTAGACCTAGGTTTTGTGCAATGATTGGCAATGGTTGATGAGAAGGTGATTTTGGCGAGTTGCTCGCCGAGACTTCTGTGACAATTGGCGTTGGTGCCGATCGACAACAGTGGTGAAGGGCATTGCGGTGTCGATGAGGCAAGGTGACACTAGATCGTGTTTAACTCTTATGCCAAATGGTGTAGAACTAAGAAAAAGAAGGCAGAATAGAGAGTTAGAAGAAAAAGAATATACACAAGAGAGATAGCAAACATGAGAAAGAAATTATAGAATTCTCCTTCAATTCTTATTCATCCAAGTTCGATTAATATATTAAGAAGACTTGTTATTTATAGGCTTAAAATCTTAATTAAAAAGAAATTTGAATACTAAACTAAAAGAAAACAAAATAATATCTTAATTGATACTTATCTAAATATTGGTAAATAAAAAAAACTTAATACCCTAAGGAAACTAAATAAAGAAAACTACAAAAAAACTGAATTAAATACACTAACTAATAAATTCCAAAATTGATCTATTATATCTTTTATTGTCCACGTCAGGTTCATTACTAAAACTAGAGAGAAGCGCATCCATGGATGTTGCTTCTATCAATAAATTGCATAACATACCATCTAAATGTTGATCAGAAGCATCAGTGAGAGTATACAAAAGTTAACTAACCTGAAAGAAATATAGTCAGACTGATTGGCAAAAGTGATGATTCGCTTTGTATCAGACTTGGGAACCGGAAATAGATGCTTTAAAATGTTTGATGTCCTTTGGCCAAGCTATCAGCAATCAGCAGGATCCACAAATATTCAAAGCCATCACATCCCCAGTGGTGATCAAGCCAATAGCAAACAAATAGTTAGTGCAAGAAACTAGAAGCAAAAACAAAAAAAAAACAAAAAAAAAGAGGAATAAAATGAGAGAGTGAAAGGGAAGAGGTGGGGTGTTCTTAATAAACCAATAATAAACACCAGTATTCTACTAGCACATAGGGTCCTACTGTATATTTACTTCTACAATTCTTCAACCAGTTACTTTTCACAAATATTCCAGTTGTTTTTGACGGCTCACCGTGAAAAAAGTGAAAATCATTTTGCTTCACAAAGCATCAATGGTGTCCCACTATGTTATACATATAATAGCATAAGTGCAGAAACTCCAATCAGCTAAACTCAGTGAAAAAAGTGAAACTCATTTTGCTGCACAAAGTATCAATGATATCCCACTATGTTATAATACATATAATAGCATAAGAGCATCTCCAAGAGGCTAGCTAAACAAAGCCTGTTAGGTAAAATAGACGAATTTTTTGAGCTCCAATAGGTCTTTTAAACAGGCTCGTTATTATACAAAAATCATTATCGCTAGCTAAAAGAGCGACCTCTGGCTCGCTATCTTGTTTTCTCCCGCAAAAACTTCCTCCATTCCATATACAGAGCTGCTGCTTCGCCTCTGTTCTCTCTCATTCTCCTCCCTTCTTTGCTTCCATTTTCTTCAAAACTGTCTTCTCTGAAATCACTGGCTAGCTATTGTTTTTAGGTATGTTTTGAATTCTTTGCTCCTCTGATTTCATCTATTTTCTAGGTTCAAATAAAATAATTTTAAAAAAATTAAAAAGTGAAAAGAGAAATTTAAAATTTAAAATAAAATACTTGAAAAAAATTGAAAGTTCTACAATTTTTGAACATTGAAAATATAGCAAAATACTTGGGCCTCATTTGTTTCGGCGGATTATTAGTCCGCCCAGACTATTAGTCCGGAGTATAATCCAATCCGATATTTGTTAAACCTCCGAACTAGTTATCCGGACGGATTACTAGTCCACCATATGAGGGATAATTAGTGAATGGGGGAGGTGTGGGATTAGAAAATATTAGATTAAAAAGTGAATTTAAAATTTTTTAAAAATAATAAAAAATATTAAAAAATTAAAATAAATAATATAAAATTTAATAATAACATAAAATTTAACTTATTAATTTATTTAAGTTATTTTTAAAATAAATTAACTTAATACAAGGATAAATCATTATTCAGTCCGTTATTTAATCTTACTCAATTTAAACACAAAAAAATTAATCTCACCTCACTACTAATCACACCTCATCACCAATCACACCTCACTACTAATCCAATCCAATTCAGTTCGGATTATCAAACGATCCCAAAGTTAGTTTAAATGGATAGCTAAAATAAAGAGTAGCATTGGAGTGCATAAATAAAAAAGTGGTTAGCTAAAATAGAAAATGTATTTTTTATTGTACTTTGGCTAGCTATTTTAAATATTTGTGTTGGAGATGCTACAAGTGCAGAAACTCCAATCTGCTAAACACAATCACAACCTAAACATGCACACCTAGTTGAAATGCATCTACAATGTAATATGCTTTTCTGAAATCTGGAGATAACTATCTAATGCATGCTCACTATCCCAGATAAAAATCAAATACTACCAACTGAAAAAACCTGTACAGGGGTACCTTGGTTGAGAAATTATTAAGAATCAAATGTGGGTAAGCCTCAGACATTGTCCCAATGGCTTTTTTGTCCTTGATGTCATGTCTCATAACCTACAGAAAAGTAATAGATCAGAACAATGTGACCCAATCCAAGAGGTGCAAAAAGAAGAAGGTTTAACGGGCACTAAAATGATAGAACTACTAACCACATTGAGTAATCCAAAGTAGGCAGTCGGACCAAAAGGTAAATGGCTTATAATTATACCATCTGGCACACCACGATGCTCATGAACCAACACAACATCCGTGAAATCATGTGCACGGCATGTTTCAATAATTTCAGAAACAACCTGTGATCAGGAAAAAGAAACAATAACTTAGATGCCAATTAACGTTCAAATACCATTTAAGCATTATTTTCTTGGATCCATTTTGCTCCAATTGAGGTTTTGATAAAACCATGCCATTATCCTCCTTATCTAGTTTGTTTGAAACTTTTAATACTCTATCAAGCAATGTGTGACATAATATAGATACCTATATAGGTGGAAAAATGGAGATCCTTATGAATTCGGGACTTTAGACCTAAAACAACTACATTTCCAAAGAAAACCTTTAAACCCATTGCATTAATCTTGATCTCATAACATATCTGCATGAGCCCATAAATTTTAATCAGTTTTAACTTCCTTGGAGATGGGGCTTCTCTTACACGTTATGATGCAAGTCTCATAGACAATCAAAGGATCGTCTGTTTAAATTGCTTCCATATTACTGACGAGAAAGTAGACAATCATACTTATCATCTTATAATTGTTTGAAATACTGGTCAATGATCAAGGAAGAGAACATCATTTAGGTTGTTTAATGGCAAGGATTTGTTTAAGGTAGGCCTCTCGAAGTTTTGCATTAGCTCACTTGGGCAGAAACAAAAACACAGATTTTCAGTGGTTGGGCTGCATGCACGTTGACAAAGTTATCATTTCAATACTCTTCTTCCAGATGTATTATTAACAGATTGCACAATCTCCAGAAATTGCTGTTGAGACTATGATCCATATGGTATTAGTAGTTATAAGCTTCGTATATTTTTTTACTGTTTAACCTATGCACTTCATGCACCCCAGTTTCATCCACTATATTATATACAGAAATTCTATCAGCATTTTTTTTACATTACAAGTTAGGAAAACTACATTATACCCTTTCTTTGCTCTTTGTATTCTAAACTCAAACCTTGGTTATGTAACCACTATAGAAGGTGGTCGAGGTCAACCTTGTGAGAGTTCAATCACGCTACAATCAGACGATTTGATGATATCGGATCTCCTTGTCTCAGTCCTCTACTACAAGCAAAGAAATCACACAACTCCTCATTTAGGTTCAACACCTTGTGAGAGTTCAATCACACTACAATCAGACGATGCGATGATATCGGATCTCCTTGTCTCAGTCCTCTACTACCAGCAAAGAAACCACACAATTCCTCATTTAGGTTCAACAAACTCTATCATACCAGCCAACTCCTAGGTACATTTTTGTCATCTTATGATTTGAAGCTAAATTCTGCTTACACAAACAACTACGGTGTTGCTTGGTAAAAGCTCTTGTTCGATTGATTGTTGTTGAGAAAAATTTTATAGTTAATTGTATTTAGTGGTTGCCCCTCTTCTTCTTTTTTCCCATCGACAGTGGTTATCACTCT
Source organism: Heliamphora exappendiculata (assembly GCA_034768845.1). NCBI lineage: Eukaryota > Viridiplantae > Streptophyta > Magnoliopsida > Ericales > Sarraceniaceae > Heliamphora > Heliamphora exappendiculata. The sequence goes on along the minus strand of JAOTRH010000020.1, from coordinate 10,273,305 downwards.
AGAACATCAATTCATATCAAACACTAATATTGCATACAAATTTCTAAATGTTTCCATTAAATTATCTTTCTTTTCCATCTATTGTCCAATTGAAGCAAAATATAAACGGAATTTAACTGTGAAGTTGGATGCAATGTATATTTAGTTGGCATCATTCCTCAAAGTCTAGGCTTATTTAGAGTTGTGATCTAATGTGATGATAACTGATATCCACTCGTTGTGCTGTGCTGTGGTGTGCTGTTGTTGTTACCAGTCATGGGAATCACCCTTTCCCCAAAATAATGGAGGAATACTCCCTACCTATTACCTCCACCGCGCCTTTATAAGTTTGCAATTCATGTAGAAGAATACATATGAAGGTGGCAGAGCAGGACACAACAGCCCACCTCATGTGGAAACTAAACAAAAAGGGTGCCTATTAAGAGCAATCCAAGACATTTCTGAAGCTGATTCTCTTAGATGTTGTTATTGAACTTAGGACCCATATCAATAAGTATTCAATAAAGAGAAAAAGTTGTATTCTCCCGTCTTCAATAAATACTTCCAACAAAATAATGCAAGTCCGACTGAAAGATGACAAAGCAATCCAGCAAAAGAATAACAAACTATCAATCACTTTATTTTCAAATTAGAAATTTATCAATCATACTCCAACAAAATAGTGTAAGCCTCTTTGCTTAATCATGGAACTCCTAAGTTGAAAGTAACAACTATGATACAGTTAGAATCATGCTGCAATTCTCCGTCAAAACTTTTTAACTCAGTTATGTTTTTCTAGGCCAATAAAGTTCTCATTTTCTCTAGAATGTGTGGTCGTGTGGTACCTTAAAAAAATGGCAGGCCCCACACTTGCCATCTTCTGAACATGCTCAAAATAACTGGCCACCTCCACTTCTCATTCTAAATGTACCTTATTTGAATTCCTGTAAGTATGTTTTTATGAGGTCTCTCATCCAACTATTTCCATTGTTTTTATCAATTCTATTACTTACCAAAATTATCTTTTATCCTTCATTTAAATCTCCCCTGTTGCCCTTGTAGAATAATCATCAAGAGTGCTCTTGACACTGGCAGTGGAATTGGTCCTTGAATGTTTAAACTACTGGAAATATGTGGATAATACAGCTCATTGTCTAATGGAATGAAATATTTTAGTTCCCAATAAAACTGACAATTATATAACATTTTAAAGCTGCTGAAATGAAGGCAGCGAAACTTGGTTTTTTTCCTTTTAAACAAGAAGAGACATCAGAAATTACCAGGTTATTCATATCTTCCCAATTATCTAATGCTCCTTACCAACTTCACGTGGATTTACTCACTAAAACTACTTGCTTTGTTGATGCAACTGCTGAGGAAGATAATAATTTGAGATGCAAAATATTATAATCCAAAAGTAATTATCTAAAACTACTTTCTAGTTTCTATTCTTTCTCAATTGTTTGATGCTGCACCAAAAAAGAGTGCCTCTCCCAATACTTGTTTTTTAAGCTTAATTGTCATTCCTATCTATATACTATTTGTTCATCCCAAATGTCCAGACACTAGTTTCCAGATACTTAATCGGAAGTGAGTGGGAATTGGTCAGGTTTCTCTATAGTAACAATTGTGATGTCCAGCCATATCTGTGCTCTCCTTTTCTGTCTTTTCCAATGTTCTTTTGTGGTTTTGATTTTTTTTTTTTTTTTGGAGGGGGGGGACCCGATGGGAAGGTGCATTCTTAGATACATGTTCCAATGGCTTCTAAGTTCTAACAGTAATAGTTTGGGAAGAGAAACCGAAGAAACTAAGATGATCAATCTGGTTGGTTTCAGAATTAGATTCTTAGCTTTTCTTTGATTGTTTAACCTACACAAGCATTAGTGTGCATTACATCATTCTTGTTTGCTCAGCCTTCCACCTCTCTAGCAGGAGATTCCAACACACAAAAAAATTGGTTGTTATAACTCTCCCTCCCTCGCTCCCTCTCTCTCCCTCTCTCTCTCTCTCTCTCTGTATCTCAGTGCACAATTGTTTGCTCACACGAATGTGTGCATGGAACGAACTTTAATAACCTCACATAACTTGGCCTGACATACTCCCATTGAGGTTAAAATGTGTTAATAAATTGTACTCCAGGATAAGGTTTAGAAATAAAAGGGTGTCTAAGTGCACAATTGTTTGCACGCACGAATGTGTGCATGGAACAAACTTCAATAACCTCACATAACTTTAATATGGCCTGACATACTCCCTTTGAGGTTAAAATGTGTTAATAACTTACACTCCAGGATAATGTCTAGTAATAAAAGGGTGTGTCTACATGCTAAGTTTCTACCACCAAACCAGTGGCCCGTTCATATCTCCCCTCCCTCCTTGTTTTTCTGAGAGAGCATGTGTGTATGTGTGTGAGTGAAATTCAAAAGAAAACTTTATTGTAACCAAGTAATAGGTACCTATATACAAGGTTGTCAAAATCGAGAACCTACATAGTATCGTTTTAGGTTCAATCGGATCGGATCATAAAATCATAAGATTCTACTCAAAACATTAAAAGGTCTAATAATTTTAGAAAATTCAAGGAGAATAAGCTTTAATTATACAAAAATAAATTAAAATTATCATGAAAAACAAAATGCATTCTATAAACATTCACAAATTGATTTATATTGAAGTAACACACACATAGAAGAAAATAAAATTGAAGTGTTAAACAAAACATTTACGATCCAACTCTCGATCCTACGATCATACTCCCGATCCTGCTCACGATCCTGACCGATTCGAAACGATCCTGCTCATAATGCGATTCATTATACGATCTGAATCGAAATCACAAAATTGAGTCGTAGAATCGTATGATTTTACAATCCGGATCGCGATTTTGACAACCATATCCATATTAAACAAACTAAAAAATAACTGCTCAAATTGTCGTGATTTGTACATTCAAAAGTCACGCCCTCAAAGTATACGGGGAAACTGGAAAAATAAAACAAAATGAAACCAGCAATGACCAACCTGACTACCACGATTCATCCGCTGTGCATTAGGAAATACAAACTTCAATTCCTACAAACAAAAAAAAAGTTCATTTGAGTGGAAAAGCCAACTAAATCTAGTGTAGAAAGGATAAAACCAAAATTTTGAAGGAAAAAAAAACAAATAAGAAACGACCAACCTTTACAAACTGTGTAAGAGGAGCACTTGGGTTGCGGGATGTGGTTATCAAGATTTTAGGATCTCTTTCTGATGCATTAGCATACTCATCATCAATATGTGTCCTTGGAACTAGATTTAGGGAAAGAAACCAAAAGTTACACGCATGCAGAATCAAATAAAATTTCAATATGTACAATGACAAAAAAGAGAGAAAATATTCCACCGTACCAAGGACATAGAGCTTATGTTCATATGTTTTCACCCTGCACATATTATTATTGCATTGGAACTATTTGCTATTTTTGGAAATTACGTGGACTGTCCTTGAGCTTTTTCGCCTATTTTGTTTTTTCTTTCTTTATAATGACTCTTGTTCTGCCACTAGGGAGGCTGTTAAAGTGGCTACTAATTTGGCTAACGTATTTGCCTTGTCGCTCTTTTTCCCCTATAGCCCTCTAGCCAGGGAGCAATTATTCAATGCTAACGAAGCAAGCCTAGTCGATGCCCTCACTTCATAACAATTGGTGTATTTAATGGAGTCTACCACTTTTTTGTTGGTATTTTTGCCAACATATAAAGATGTGTCAATTAGTAATTTGAGTACAGCAATGCTCCAAGAGCATTAAATAATTACTCTAGGCCAGGAAGGTGGTCATAGATCCAAGGGCGTAGAGCTTATGTTCATATGTTTTCAATCTGCCCATATTATTCTTGTATTCCATTTCATTACAGAAATAACCATTCAATCTCAACAGAGTCCAAGTGTCATTTTATGCCTCATCTTAATAACCTGCATTAATGTTTCTTTAGCATGTAAGCAGAGCTTTAACTCTATTTAGATTTACTTTATGAGATTTTCACTGAAAGGCAATCTTGGGTACTGCATCAGTTCTATTACAGATGCATTTCCAGGGAAATGACCAATGGCAAAGCCGTGGCATGAAGTTCACGTACATTCTTTAATGCACACCTCAAACACAGCAGCGTAAACAAAACTACCCAAAGGAAACATATTTTTAATTTGTTTTTCTAACGAAGTTCAATGTTTACAACAACATTGAGAGATTAGGAAACTAAATAAATTATAATGTCACATTTATAAATCAAAGCCATAATCCTCAATACTCTTTTCTGAATCAAATGTAGTTGCTCCATGGCTAACAATAAGGTTTAAAGCATATGATTCAACTGCAATGCAAATGATATAAGAAAATATTTATGTTGCTTGGCTTTCTGAAAAGTTGCACGTTTATGAGATTCTTGTAAGGTGTAACTTCTTTCTTAGCCCAACACACTCAAAAGTCAAAAGGAAAAAGTTTAATTTTCTATATTTATTTCCATCTTTTACAATTTCAGTGGATCGTTAGTTATAAATAAAAATGAATATTTATACACTGTTTGATATCAAACTCTAAGCTACCACTTAAAGTGAAATCCGTATAGACAGGGTCTAAATAAGTAAGGACACTTTAGTTCATTGGCTTTATCAGTGAATGACTGCAATGGAAGGCGGTTTTACAATATAATATGTGGAAGCATATTTATCTTTACATTTTGAATCTTAAGATTCGGTACTTCAAGTTCTCAGAGCTAACAACTTTTTTGCTTTATCAAAACAGTACCTACCGATCTCCTCCCCTTCGCCAGGGGAAAAGCCGAGAGCTCAATAAAAGGAAACCCAGTGGGTCTTTAAATTCTTGCAATCAGCAAAGGAAACATTTAAAGAAAGCGCCCCACAAACAAAATCAGCGTTCATGCTTGAATAAAATGAAGCCAAATATACTAGAGTTAATGCATGAGAGAAAGGGGGTTCATACTGGCAGTGAGTTCGTCCTCAAGGTCGATTTCTTGACGAAGGGCGGCCTCTTCATTTCTGAGTTCAGTAGGGATTGGTTTTCCCTCTGTAAACGACAATACAGAGGTGAATAAATGTAAGAAGCAAGCAAAGCATAGCATTAGCATACGCAAATTTGGGATTGGATTTATTCATTTATTTTTTGGATTCAATGTTTAGAAACAGAAATAAGGTACTTTCAAGGGCTTCCTTGATCTTTCGCTTTTTCTCGTAAAGCAAACACTCTTTGCCCGCCAAGCTCTTTCTGTAAATGTACTCTCTCCTCAGCCGTACGTTCCTTCGCAACATATCTCTTCAATTACTGGAAGCGTAAAGAGCTGTTCTGATTGCTTTCGCAAACTAATACGAAATAACAAGCCAATAAAATCTGACAAGAAAATCAGCCAAGCCAAGTAAAAATGAAGAAAATCTGCCAAAGTCAAATTTCAGAACACATCAGCAATCACTTTACAACCCTAGGCTCATTCCTCGTGCTCCTAGTATTAAAAAAATAAAATAAAATAGCAAGTGAGCCAAGCAATAAGCCAATCACTGTTGCACACAAAGAGCTGACCGAGGGAGGAGATAGCTGGAGGTAATCCTTTTTTCTTGGCTTCCTTCAGGCGCAATTCTTTTAATTGCTCAAACAGTTTTTCATCTGTAGCGGCAGTTTCCGTAGTAGTTTCTGTTTCTTCATCATCTGCATTGGCTTCCTCAAACTGGTTGTTCATGGCTATAGGGAAGCTCTTTGGTTTTTTTGCAAATGCTTCACCAGCTTTGGTAATCTTCAACACACCATAATCTACAATGTCTTTGCTTAGCAGGTTTTCCAGCAGCATCTGGCGTACCAGGCTGTTCCAGTAATGGTGCGGCTGATCGTTACCAATAGCAAACTCTGCTAATGCATCGTGCCTGTACATTTGTATTTGAGGTGTAAGCCTTCCTGCAATAATATTTACAGTGTAATCTGTAGCAAAGCGTTCGTCTAATACTTTTACTACTTTCAATACTTTCACCGCATCGTCTTTTGCCTCTACTCTTTCTTTGGGGTGAAGACAATTATCGCAGCTATTGCAGTTTTCTTCTGTGTAGAGTTCACCAAAGTAACTCATCAGTGTTTTACGGCGGCAAACACCGCTTTCTGCAAATGCTACGGTTTCATTTATAAGCTGCGCACCCACTTCTCTTTCACTTAATGGCTTGTCACGCATCAGGTGCTCCAGCTTGTTTACATCCTTATGAGAATAGTATAAAATACATTTTCCCTCCAGTCCATCGCGGCCTGCACGGCCTGTTTCCTGATAGTAATTCTCTATTGATTTAGGAATATTAAAGTGAATAACAAAGCGGATATCTGGTTTGTCTATGCCCATTCCAAATGCAATGGTGGCCACTATTACCTGGGTGTCTTCTTTCAAAAATAAATCCTGGCGTTGGGCACGCAACTTAGCGTCTAAACCTGCGTGATAGGCTACTGCTTTAATGCCGTTTTGCACCAGCAACTCAGCCAATTCTTCTGTGGTTTTGCGATTGAGCGTATAGATAATACCGCTTTTGCCTTTATTCTGCACTATAAATTTTACGATGCTTTTAAGGGTGTCTTCTTTTTTTATTTTTGGCAATACTTCGTAATAAAGATTGCTGCGGTTAAAAGAGGAAATAAAGATTTTTGGTTTGCGCAGTTCCAGGTTCTTCACAATATCGCTCTGCACTTTTGGGGTAGCGGTAGCCGTTAGGGCTATTACCGGTAGGTCTGGGTTTATCTGGTTCATCATTTCTCTCAGGCGGCGATACTCTGGCCTGAAATCATGTCCCCATTCAGAAATACAATGCGCTTCGTCTACAGCAAAAAATGAAATCTTTAAATCGCTAAAAAAGTCTAAGTTTTCTTGTTTGGTTAATGTTTCTGGGGCAACGTACAACAACTTGGTTTTGCCAGCCAATAAGTCTTCTTTTACAGCTGTTATTTGCCCCTTATTTAGTGATGAATTTAAGAAATGCGCAATATTATCTTGCTCGCTGTAGCCACGTACCAAATCTACTTGGTTCTTCATCAATGCAATTAATGGTGATACAATAATGGCGCAACCAGGTAATAATAAAGCCGGCAATTGGTAGCACAAACTTTTACCGCCACAAGTAGGCATAATTACAAAT
>JAOTRH010000020.1:10215884-10266073 GCA_034768845.1 Heliamphora exappendiculata | reverse complement strand
CCCCCCGTCCCCCCCCCCCCCCCCCAGTGGGAGACGGGGTCCGCAAATGGGAATTAGCATTTCTTATTCATTGCAACCATCATAAACTAAGGCGTTTGTGAGGTGGTACTTTGTCCTGAATGACCATTGCCACCCCGCAATCGTGACGACCTCGCCATTAAATATTGTTTTGACGCATTAGAGATACGTTTAAAGTATTACTGCATATCTATGGAGCCACGCTCACTTGAGAAGAACCTAGTAGGTGTAATCTGCGTCAATGACATAGAATTTGGTGGCAGAACGGATAGGACCCACAATGAGGTCTACCTTAATAAATCCCAACGTTTGTTATCCCTTATTGTCGAATCCTGTTACCTTAATTGCTTCTCAAACAAGGTATTGAAAAGAGATACCTAAAGCACTCATTATTTTAAGGGATATAATGTTAAGCGAAGCCCTGCCGCCCATAAATACTCTTTGTAGCTCCATACCGTTGATGACTATGGGGGCATAGAGTTGCCAATTGGGGAACGGAAATTGACATCTTCCACTGTAAACAAAATCGTGAGGGAGTTATCCTTGAAAGCACGACGAACGGATCCAACCATGCCCATGAATTACTCGTCGTTGGCTTCGACGATATGTGGGATTGCCTCCTTGTGTTGTACAACCTTTTGCCATGTCAAGTGAGCGCTCTATGTCACGCCAACAGAGTATAATGTTGACAATGTAAGGATTGACAGGTGATTTTGGTGAATAAGAGCACTCGACTTAGCTCAAGAGTAACCGGAGGTGGAAGAATGTGAGAGTTGGCGATCTTAGGACAAAACGAAGATGGCAATAATGACCAAAAGACAATAGCATTAAGAGTTGGCGACCTTTATATAAGCTGAATCCGTGAACGGAGACAGCTTACACGTACCACGTGGCTTGTCTCCCTTTATTCGACTTCTCCGAGGTTTGAGCTCTGTTTCCTAACAGCCTTAGTACCTCATCATGGAGCAATTGCGACACACCAATGTCTCCTATAATACGTATTTCAAGGTGTCATAATGGTCAAGCCGAAATGGTTAGGTCCTTCTATCCTAAAGTGATCGAGGAGGTGCCAACTTCCCGAAGATTGTTCATCCAAACAACCTTGACAATTCCAACTCTACCCTCCAATTCGCTTATCTTCCTGGTGGTCCCGAGTAGATCCCTAGGTCTACTCCCAACCTAGGATTAACATGTCATGGCGCCTAATACCCTTGGCACACAGTGAAACCACTAGTACGAGCGATGTTCTTGAGTTTACCACACCAGCCCTACCTAAACATAATACACGTATGGTCATGGTATATAATCTCATGCCATATTCCAACTAATACTTATTCCATTCCTAGCCCCTATGTATTACTTATCCCCATATCCATAAAATTCATATTGAAGAATAAAACATGGCCTTAGGTAATTCACAGAAAAAAGGTAGAAACAATGTCATATCTTGCAATCCATTCACAGTTTCAAATACATAATTTAGACTCATTGTTTGGACATGAACGAAGAATTATATATATCAATAAAGACGAAAGAGTAGAAAATTTGTTACAGACAATGTAACAAAAACATTCCATGAACCAACAATCCAGCACTTTGTTATGGGAAGGGAAGTACTATTTAGCCTTTTGGCTATAAATCTCTTTCCATGCCAAGGATGCAATCAGTCCCAAAACTTTATACTGCAACTCTGATTTGATGAAAAAGAATATCCAATTTTCTATTTCTTGAGGTAAACTTAAGCTATGTTACTTGGATCATGGATTGTTCCAATATAAGTAACGAGAATGGAAACATGGTACACTAGATGCCCTAAATTGTGATGATGGCAGTAGATTTTCTACAGATTACAATACTAAGAAAGTTTTTTTTTTCAAGTGATAACCATTCCACAAAACATAGTATGATTTCTCAAACTATTCATGTAAAACACATTTCTACAAATATCCATTTTCACTATATTTTAAGTTCTACATTTGATTTTTCCTCCTAAGGAAAATGTTAAAGGAATAAATAGGAAATGACTTGGGGGATCGCTTGGATCACTAAATTCACTGTTTTGGAACGAAAAGTGTCCCATGTTTTAGAACGTGCATTCCAGAACATAAATCACTAAGGTGCTTGCATTTTCTGTGTTGGGGGATTGGGAAACCGAGTGTTAAATTCCACATCGAACCGAGATCACACGAACAATAACAAAGAAGAAAAAAATCAAGAAATGCAAGCAAGAATCACTACATAAGGATTTTACGTGGTTCAGCAAATCGTGTCTATGTCCACGGGGTTCACACTTTTCACTAGTTCTTTAGAGAGAATATAAGTACAATAAATAGGTGTTAAGATTGATGTATGAACAAAAATCAATAGGAGAGAGTTGAGAGAGAATTATACTGACGGTAAAAAGAGAGAGCACTCAAAATTAGGGTTAGCTCCCTTATCACTATTATTTATATAATGAGACAAGCATACAAAAATGCAATCATACCCCTAACTTAATACACCCTCTCAAATTGATGCATAAATATTTCTCATACCCAACTTGCATATAATGGGGTGAAACACCTTACTATTAAGCCCTTTAGTAAAAATATCTGCTAATTGATCTGTGGACTTCACAAATGGCATACAAATCGGAACCCTTGCATAGGTTCTCCTTAATGAAGTGTCTGTCAATCTTAATATGCTTCATTATGTAATATTGTACTGAGTTATGAACAATGTTGATGGAAGCTTTATTATCACACTACAACTTCATAGGCTTTTCACACTCAAATCCCAGATCCTTCAATAGAAATTGAAGCTATAGAAGTTCACAAATACCATGTGCCATAACCCTTTACTTAGTATCTGCACTTGATCTAGTTATCACTGTTTGCTTTTTACTTCGCTAAATAACCATATTATCTCCTACAAATGTGCAATATACCGACATAGACCACCTATCATCAACTGAACCAGCCCAGTTCGCATCTGTGAATGCTTCTAATTTCATGTGATCGTGATTAAAAAACAATAGTCCTTTTCCTGGAGCAAACTTAAAATACCGCAAAATGTGATAAACAGCATCAAGATGCGCACTACGGGAATCATGCATGAACTGACTGACAACCCCTACAGCATATGCAATATCAAGTATAGTATAAGATAGATATATTAATCTTCCCACAAGCCTCTAAAATCTGTCCTTGTCAGTCGGTTCGCCATCACCACTACTGAGATGATGATTAGCCTCAATAGGCGAATCTATTGATCGACAACCCAACATGCCAATTTCCTCTAGGAGATCAAGAATATACTTTCTTTGAGAAATGAAGATGTCATTCTCTGATCTAGCTACCTCAACTCCAAGAAAGTATCGTAACGCTCCCAGATCTTTCATCTCAAACTCTTTAGCTAAACTTGCCTTAAGATGAGACACCTCCTCTGCATTATTTCCCGTCACAACTATGTCATCAACATATACAATAAGGATTGTGATCTTATTATTACCGCGCTTGATAAACATGATATGATCTGCATGACTTTGTCAGTATCCAAGTCTTAGCATAGCCTTGAAGAATCTTTCAAACCAGGCTCTTGGAGATTGTTTGGGCCCATATAAAGCTTTCTTCAATTTACACACATTCCCTTCAGTTTCACGGGATGAGAACCCTAGTAGTACATCCATATAAACCTTTTTCTCCAAGTTCCCATGAAGGAATGTATTCTTCACATCCAATTGTTAGAGCCCAACCCATAGTAACAGCACAAGACAAGAGCACTTCAATTGAATTTATTTTGGAAACTGGAGCAAAAGTCTCCTAATAATCGATACTATAAGTCTGGGTAAAGCCCTTAACAACTAATCTTACCTTTAACCTCTCCACTAACCCATTTGCGTTGTATTTGACAGTAAATACCCATTTGCACCCAACTGGTTTCTTCTTGTTTGGAAGAGAGACTAACTCCCAGGTACCATTCTTTTTTATAGTTGTCATCTCTTCAATCATAACTTTTTTCCACTTAGAGTCAATAATAGTTTCCTTCTAATCCTGCAGAATAGACATAGAGGACAAAGACGAGACAAAGGCACGATATAGATTTCATAACAAGTCATATGAGACAAAATGTGAAATTGGATGTTGAGTACATGTCCTAACGCCTTTTCGAAGGGCAATAAGTAAATCACAAGTATCAAGATTAACAACAGATGATTCATTACCAGGTAAAGCAGTGGAAGAGACTGAAACACAAGGCGGAGATAGCAACTGGCAAGGTGATAGTGGTGCACGATCCTTCTGATCCTTCTGACATCGAGAATAAGTATGCAAATCAATTCTATCTAATCGTCCAATAATATCCTGCTCTGTTTCCCCCTCACCTGACTCTTCCTTCTCCCCCTCAGTAAGAATAAGGTCTTAGTGTATAAGATTTGGAAAGACTAACCCATGAGACTCTTGATTAAACTAAATATGTGTATCTGATGGCAATATCTCTTCCAATTTAGATCTCTCCCCCAGAAGAGATGTTTCAGAGGGGCAGAAAAATGACTCAGTTTCCCAAAAAGTAACATCCATACTGACAAACACTTTGCGAGTGGTAGGAGAGTAGCATTTACAGCCGTTTTGGGTAGGAGAGTAGTCAATGAAGATACATTTAACAGCCTTAAAATCCAATTTTCCACCTAGGTGTTTAGGTGCATGAACAAAGCAAGTACACCCAAATGTCAGAATGGACAAGTACACCCTAGGCATAAGAGAAGAGATGGGTGGAAATGTGGGAAGAAGTTCCAAAAGGGTTTTGAATTGAAGGACACTAGAAGGCAAATAATTGATAAGATAAACATCGGTGAGAACTGTCTCACTCCAAAAAGACTTGGGAACATGTATAGTGAAGAAAAGGAAACGGGCAACCACAAAGAATTGGCGATTTTTTCGTTCCGCCACTCCATTTGTTCAGGAGTGCAGACACAACTCGTCTGGAATAGGATACCATGAGCGATTAGATTGGCACGGAAACCACTGTCAAGATACTCGATCCCATTATCATAACGAAGAATCTTGATGGTGACATCAAACTAGGTATGCATCATTTTATGAAAATTTTGAAAACACGAAAAAACTTCACTCTTAGCACGAAATAAATAAACCCAAGTAACACGAAAAGAACAATCAATAAAATTCACAAACCACCGATAACCATAAATAGAAGTAACAGGTGAAGGACCCCAAACATCATATGGATAAGCATAAACGGAAAATCACTACGTTTATTAACTGAAAGATAAACATACCGTTTATGTTTGGCAAGTTCACAAGCCTCACAACATAAAATACTTCTAGAACAATGTTTAACTAAAGAAAGAAAATGTCTCCAAAACTCCAAAGGAAGGATGCCCCAACCGACGATGCCACTGATGTAGCTGCAAAAGTAAAGTTCATGTATCGACATGGAGAGCCTGACTAAATGGTGAAGATGAAAGAGAAGAGGTAGACGGAACATCCAATAAGTATAGTCCACCATGCGCACTACCACTGCCAATCATTCTCCCCATCGCCAGTTCCTGAAAAACACAATAAGGAAAAAGTTACAAAACAATTTAAGGAACTGGTAAAACGACTAACAGATAAGAGATTAGTAGAAAATTGGAAACATGAAGGACAGACGAGAGAGAAAGGGTGGAAAATAAATGGATAGAACTTTTGCCAGAAACAGATGGTAAAGACCCATCGGTTACTTGAACCTTATCTTTACCAAAACAAGTAGAATAAGAAGAAAACAAGGTAGAAGACCCAGTCATATAATCAGTGGCACCTGAGTCAATGATCCAAGGAATAAGAGAGGCAACAGCACTAAGCGCGCTAGGAAATATAGCTGAGTGAGTAAAGTTAGAGGTGAAAGTGGAGCTATAGAAGGAGAGATGTCAACTTGAGCCATTAGGCGCCTGAGAGTAGTCAACTCCGCCTCAGAGAGAGGGCCAGTCTCACCAAATGTGCTACTGGAGATCTCAAAAAGATGAGCATGGGAGCGAATAGGGCCACTACAGCCACTATCACGGCCACCTCCATGTCCCTGAGTAGAACGACCATGTAACTTTTAATAGTAATCAATAGTATGGCGAGCTTTACCACAATGTTCACCGCGCAACTGATCCCGGGCTACTGAACCATTCTTCTCCCCAGATTTGATAGACTGGTCTGGCCGAGTGATAGACATGATAGTTAACACAAAGCGCTTTTGACTAAGAAGAAGAACCATAACATGACTTCGATTCTTTTCCTACTGAACATAAGCATACGCCTACCCCAAAGTAGGAAACGGATCTCGACCCAAAATCTGGACATGGATCAAATCGTAGTCAACATTGAGGCCGACATGGAAATTATACACCCGCTCCTTTTATACCATCTTCTGAAAAGCTGCAGCATCAATAGTACAAATCGCATGAAAGTCCTGATAATAATCAATCTCATTCCATAAACTAGTCAACTCGGCATAGTACTGAGCCAAGAATTGGTCTTTCTGATCTAACTCACAGAGTTTCTTCCTCAATTCATATAGCTGAGCATCATTGCCGATTTGAGAATAAGTCTGGACAGCAGCAGACCAAATCTTATGGAGGCCTGCATAGAATGTAGTAGCCATGATATAACAAGGGCATTTTCCTCTGTCCACCATGTGCAAGACGACCCCACAACTGTTGGTTGTTGAGTTTCACCAGTGATATATCCAAATACACTGCGAGTAGCAATGACTAAACTACAGGCACGAGACCAGATCAAATAATTGTTACCATCCAACTTTACAGGAATGATTTGAAAAGATGGGCAATTCGAAGGAGTCCCTGAACAAGACAATCTGGTGTTCTCATGACTATCATAAGGCTTTTCTGTATGATATTGCCATGGGAAACCAAGAACAAGCAGCATGAAGCAGACAGAAGCAATGAACGTTGAATAGATACAACGGAAGTAGAACTTAACCAATAGAGTACCAATAATATCCCGAATATGATACCAGATTGCAGCAAAGTCAAATAAGGAGCCAAAAAACAATTGGAAACCCTAGCAATTTTGCACAAATCAAGGAGCAACCCTAGTCGCGACGTGTTGTAGTTCACAAACACCCAAGGAGCCTTAAACCATACTGGCCGACATTGATGGAAGCCAAATACATGAATTGCGAAGCAAAAAACCTGATCTGAGGGCGAAAAAACCAAGTCACAATGTTGTCGAGCTTGAAATCAACCAAAAAACACCCGAATAGGTTGAATCGATCCTTATACAGGCTTGAATACATATAATCGGCACCTATGGACTGAGAATCAACCATCAAACCAAACTTAGAACGGCGCAATCGATAGCAAACATGCTAGGAAAAAAAAGGAAAAAACATAGTTCTGATTCTAAAGATCAATCGATCATCTAGGGAAAGAAGTTTTTTTGTTTCTTGGTTTTTTTTTTAACAATGACGAATCAGAGATGAAAAAGAGAAAAAGAAAGCAAAGAAGAAAGGAATCACAATATCTCTCTTACACAGGATTTTGCTCTGATACCATATTAAGATTGATATATAAACAAAGAACAATAGGAGAGAGCTGGGAGAGAATTATTCTAACAGTGAAAAGATAGAGCACCCAAAATTAAAGTTAGCTCCCTTATCACTATTATTTATTTAATGAGACAAGCATACAAAAATACAATCATTCCCCTAACTTAACAGTAAGTTCAATGATATGTGAAAGAACTCTCAAAAAACTCTACAATGGCTATATCCCTAATGCCCATTATAAGTTTGTCCCGCAATAGACCAATCAATCTGTCCATCAATCTGAATCGATTCGTCTATCGATTTGTCTTACATAGCTCACAGTAATTTTAAAAACCCTCAAACTGATAGATTTGTATTTTCCATATGAGTGCTTAAAGAACTTTCTTCACTTTTTCAACAATCTACACCTTGAAGTAAATTCACTCCAAGCTTTTCGATACTTGAAAACTGCCATCACCTTAAAACCTAACAAGTGAACCAGTGTGAGCCGTCCTCCCGTCTTTTAAGCAAGAAACAAACTGAAGCTGAACAAACCTCCAGCTTCTCAATAGTCACCACTTTCATGAATAACGAGCAACTGTTATGCTCTTTACCCAACTCTTTCATGAGACCTTTCAATCATACCAGCTCCTTCACCTTGCACGCCTTCTTAGCTACAACATACTCTACCTATATTGTGAGGATGATCACAATTTTCTGCAACCGTGATACCTAACTAACTGCCACACCCCCTAGTGTAAATACACACTCGGTAGTACTCTTTTTGTTGTCAATGTCTCCTACTAATTCTGAATCCACAAAACCTTACAACTAAATTTCCGAACCATCGTAAAAACAAAACCGTGCCAGTAGAACCTCTACGATACCATAAAATCCACTTAACAGCTTCCTAATGGTCCTTGCTTAGATTTGTCATAAATCTACTCACAACTCCCACTACATGAGCAATGTATTGCCTGATACATGTCATAGCATACATAAGCCGGCCTACGGCTGACGCGAACAACACCTTAACAACTCTTTCTTCCTTTGGAAATCTGAAATGACTTGCCGAATGTGTACTAACAGGATTAACACGTTCCGTGATTAACCGTTGCAAGACCTTTCAACATACTCCTGACAGTGAAAGCTTCATCTTTCTACTCTTTCTATCCATGCTGATTCTCAGGTCGAGGATTCGCTTTGTAGCTCCCAAATCTTTCATCGAAAATTCCCTAGACATTTGTGCCTTTAGATGGAAAATCTCATCCATGCTTGATCCTGCAATCATCAGGTCATTTATAAACATGAGAAGTATCAAATATAAAGTAGCAAATCAATTTACATAACAATAATGATTTCCATGACATCTATGGAACCTCGTACCTATCATGAAGGTATCAAACCTTTTGTACCATTATTTGGGTGCCTGGTTTGACCCATTCAAGTTTCTCTCCATTTTGCAGACTAACTCCTCTTTTCATTTAACTAAGTAATCCTATGGCTGGTGTATGGAGATCTCCTCCAAATCCCTATAAAGGAATATTGTCTTGACATCTAGCTGCTTCAAATGCAAGTCAACAGCAGCCACAATATTCAACACTACTCTGATAATATAAATTTTCACAACTGGTGAAAATATGTGTAGTCAATCCTTGGCTTCAGTTGAAACCCCTTGACTACTAGCCTTGCCTTGTACCGTTTGCTTTCATCAGATTATTCCCAACCTATACACCCCTTCTTTTGCAGTGTTGACTTTCCCTTTGGCAACTATATCAAGTCCCAAGTCTGGTTTGATGAGACTGAATTCATCTCATCAAACATGGCATGCTCCAACTCATTGTTTGCCTCAATCTGCAAAGCTTCTGCAAAGCATTCTGGCTCACCATTGTCAATCAATAACAAATAATGCAATGAAGGTGAATAATGTACCTTAGGCCTATTGATTCTAGTAGACCTCCTGAGAATGGAAGTTTGTAGTTCTGCTTGTAGAGTAGGCAGTGTGTTCTTGTCCCGAAGTTCTAAGACTTTGTCAAATTGCCCTTCAAACTCAACATAATCGGGCTCATTTGTGGTCCATCTTTCTTATCATGTCAATTTTTGAACAAAACACAGCCATTGAACACCATACTCCTAATATTCTTCCTATTTTCGTGATCCCATGGCATATACTCATAGCTATCAGTACCATAGCCAACAAAAATACACTTCCAAGATTTAGGGTCAAACTTAACCCTATTCTCATACTCAATATGGACATAGACTACACAACCAAAAATACGTAAATGAAAAAATTTTACCTTTTTCCACTCCACGCTTCCTCTAGCAATCCACAGTTTAAAGCAACTGAAGGATCTCTGTGGATCAAACACAATGTTGTGTCTACCGCATATGCCCAGAACTGCTTTGGAACCCTTCATGAATCCTCATTCTTCTGGCACACTCTAGGATCCTCCTATTCATGCGCTCTACCACTTCGTTTTGTCTTGACTTCATTGGGAGAGTCTTCAACCTTCTGATCTTATTAGCTGCACAATAAGTCTCAAACTCACTGCTGCAGTACTCGCCACCATTATCAGGCTTCAAACATATCAGCTTCTGACTTGTTTTATTCTCAACTAGGGTCTTCCAGTTCTTAGATATACCAAACACATCAGATTCATTCTTATAAAAGCAAACCCATAATTTCTTTATAGCATCATCAATGAAAATAACAAAATACTGTCAACCACCCAGAAAGACACTTGAGACGGTCCCCATACATCTGTATGAACCAGCTCCAACTGATCTAATTTTGGAGTCCTCACTTTCTTTGTAAAGCTAACTTTTCTATATTTTTCAAAGAGAGTATTCACAGAAATCCAAATCAACCAACTCAATCCCTAATAGCTTCCTTTTCCTAAACCATTTCTTTCATACCCTTCTCACTTATGTGACCAAGCCTCTTATGCCACGTACCGACATCAACCCCAGATGCTGCTAGTGATATCCCGCTGTAAGAATCCGAGAATAAATACAAAGTACTCTCCTTTTTACCCCAGGTCAAAACCAATAAGCCTTTGCACATCTTTTAGAAATGATGTGTCAATCCCAAATGTTGCCAGTGAGTTCATTGAGATTAAATTCCTTGTTAGACTAGACACGTGATGCCGAAGTCTTGAAGAAAAGAACGGATCCACAGCATTTCAGAGGCAATATGAGTCATAGCACAATACTCGGCTTCAGCACTTAAACAGGCAAAAATAGTCTGTTTCTTACCAACCCAATCAGCATCACTAAAGCCAGTGACAAATGATCCGAATGACGCTAAAATAGTCCACGACCAGGGGCACATTTCAAGTAGCGAAAAATGCGGCAAACGACATCAGAATGCGGCTAACGACGAGCATGCATAAAGTGACTAACAACACCAACAGCGTATGTGATATTAGGACAAGTAACCGTGAGATAGATTAATTTCCCAACAAGTCATCGATAATGACTAACATCTAGAAATGATTCTCCCTGTTCAACATCGAGCTTAACAGTAGAATTCATAAGTGTATCAAACAGACGAGCACCAAGCAACCCAGTCTCAGAGAGAAGATCAATAGTATACTTACGTCGGGATAAAGAGATCCCTCGAGAAGAGCAGGCAACCTCAATCCCAAGAAAGTAACGGCTAATACATAAGTCCTTCGTATGAAAATGGTTAGCCAAATGTCGTTTTAAGAAAACTATACCAGTACCAGAAATAACGATATTGCCAACATAAACAATCAGCACATTGTACCAGCTCTAGAATAATGAACAAATACCAAATGGTATAATATGGAACGTCGAAAACCATAAGAAATGACAACAGAACTGAAGCGATCAAACTAGGCACGAGGTGATTGCTTCAGATCATATAAGGCCTTACGCAAGCGACAAACAAGGTGCTCGCTGCCAGGCACAACATAGTCAGGGGGCTGATCCGTATTGACCTCCTCATGAAGATCACCGTGAAAAAATGCATTCTTAATGTCAAGCTAATATAATGGCCAGGAACGACTAATAGCAACAGATAGAAGGATCTAAACAGAGTTAAAGCGAGCCACAAAAGAAAAGGTTTTCAAGTAATCAATGTCGTAGGCCTAAGATAGCTCTTAGCAACCAAACATGCCTTAAGACGCTCAACAGAACCATCAGAAAGATACTTGACTGTATAGACCCAACGACACCCCACCGAGTGATTTCCAGGCGGAAAAGTGGTAAGCTCCTAAGTGTGATTCTTATAAAGAGCATGCATTTCCTCATCCATAGCACATTACCAGCCACATAGAGACATAGTATGCTTGTAAGAAGTAGGAATAGAAATGGACGACAACAAAGATGTAAAAGCATGAAGAGAAGATGATAAACGACCATAAGACACAAAGTGAGCAATAGGATGTTGAGTGTATGTAGGTTTACCTCGACGCAAAGCAATCGGTAAGCCATCAGAACTATAAGGAGCAAAGGAGATAGGAACCTCTACCGAAGAAGATGAAGAGTCTGGGTCATACGAGACAATGAGCCTATTTTGAGATCGTTGATAACCTGCAAAGGTAAGTGAGAAGGGGAAGAGGGGTGACATAGGAAGAGGAAGAGGAAGAGAAGAGAAAGACTCCCATTTCACGACAACAGATGAGATCGGAAGAAAAGTGATTACCAGAAGAAGGAAAGAAAGGAGTGAACTAAAATAAGGTCACATCAGCACTCACATAGTGTCGTCGAGACTCTGAATGATAATATCGATATCGTTTTTGAGTACAAGAGTATCTGAGAAAGACACATGGGCCTGAGGCGATAGTTTATTAGTACCAGGATCAAGAACATGCACAAAGGCAGTATAACCAAAAACCCAAGGGTGAGGGAAAAACGGTGGAGATGTCGGATATAACTAGGAAAAAGGGGACTGACGATCGAGAATAACGGAATACATGCGATTAATTAGCTTGTGTTTGGATTAACTTTTTTGTAAGCTTTTTGGCTTTTTGGCCTTTTTTTGTAAAAAAGTATATGTAAAAATATGTGGATAAAGCCAACAAAAGCCAAACAAGTTGGCTTTTGAAGAGACTTTTAAGCAAAAAGCCTCCTAAAAAAGCTAAGCCAAACATAGGCTTAAATAACAAACAGTGACGACAACATCACTCCAAAAGCGTCTCGGTACTTGGGCATGAAACAATAAAGTATGAGCAACATCTAACAGATGACGGTGCTTGCGTTCAGCAACGTCATTTTGTTGTGACGTGTGAGCGCAAGTCGTCTGATGAATAATACCACAATCGACGCAAAAGGAAACAACAATAGACTACATATATTCTAACGCATTATCAGATCGAATAACTTTGATGCGCTTTCCAAATTGAGTAAAAATCTCATTATAAAATGTAAAGAGAGAGCATGAAGCAATTCAGACCAGTGTTTCAACAAAAAAAGCCAAGTCATATGACAGTAGTCATCAACAAAGATAATAAAATAAGAATATCCACTAATACTTTGAGTTCAAGGGCTCCAGATATGTCCGTATGGACAACATCAAAGGACTCGGAGTGACGATAATGGCTACGACTGGGAAATGAACTACGGTGATGCTTGTCTAGTTGACACGCTTCACACTCAAAACTAAACACAGGAGGTAAGTTGGGGATGGCCAACTTAAGCTTAGCCACTGAAGAATGGCCTAAGTGAAAGTGCCACTGAAGAGGTGAAATGGTAGCATTTAAAGCTGATGAAGCATGGGAAGAATAACCAGAATCAACATCAAGATAGTAGAGCCCGTTCTTCTCATAGCCCGAAGCAATCATTTTCTTGGTCTTGAGGTCCTGAAAAGACACAAGTAAGAAGAAAAGTTACGGAGTAAATGTAGATTTAGTGAATTGACTAACCGATAGACAATTAAAGGGAGAATCAGGAATATAAAGACTATAAGGAAAATTGGGAATATAAAGACTATAAGATAAGGCCAAAAAAGGAGAGGGATGGACACTTTGCCCGTGAACAGGTCGAGATAACCATCAACTAAGACTATATGATGCTTAATAGGAGTCAAATAAGAGAAAAGAGACGGATTACCATACATATGAGAACTAGCACATGAATTGGTGATCCAAGATGGAGAGATAAAAGCCGCACATACAATATTACTTGAATTAGCCAAAGTAGTAGTAGAAGTGGGAGGCAGAACATCATACAAGGTCCAAACAAGCTTGCTAAATTGAATATGGAGAGCATCATGGGAACCTGAAGAAGTCTTTACTTCAGTCATATTAAATCAAGAAAACCAGACAAGCCAACTTCAAACACACCAAAGGAGTCTAGAGAACGAAACCAGGTCTGATCAAGATAACTCAATAATGCAAAATCGAACCGAAGAAGAGCCAAAACAGATCAAAGAAAAACAAATCGAGCCAAAACGGATCGAACCAAAGAAAAATAATTTAACCCAAACACCAGGATTCACCGACAAAAAGCAAATTGAGAGTTGTAAATCAAAGTTAGGGTTTTGCAAATCATTGAAATCAACTAAAGGTCTTTTGAATCATCAAGTCGAGCAACCAAAAGGAGAGCTAAAGCCAAAAAACACAACACGAGGCGAGAAGAGTCGGCGTTGAAGCAAGAACAGGGAACGTCGAAGCTAAAAACAGCAGAAAATCACCTAAAAACCCTCCATAATCACCAAACAAGGATAGATCTAACAAGAACCATGAAGCATAGGTCTAACAAAAACGATAAGATTCGGCACCTTTAGGATGGATTTCGTCCATCTGAAACCACGATTGAAGTCGCACGAAGCAGATCCAAGAACTACGATTCTGAAATTTCCAAAAATTTCAAAAAATCGAGAGAAACACCAAAGAACTTCAAAAAATAATGGAAAAATCACCATAAAGACCAGTAGATCGAGGCGATTGGAACCAAAGGAGCGCAATTCATCGTCGGCCATACGGATGCTAATGTCATCGTATAGAAGATGATGTCAACACGTCGTTTTTCACAGTGAGATGAGTTCTAGTGTGTTTCATCGTCGACCGTACGGATGCTCTGATACCAAGTTGAATTACAAAATAGTGAATTAGAGTTAAAGAAAAGTTAGAATAAGAAGAGAGAAACTAGAGAGGGAGAATAATTGATCCTTATGGGGAGAATCAAGAGACTTGAAAATAGCCTCCTAACCCCACAACATATATATATATATATATGAGTCACACATAGAAAATTACAAAACTACCCAGATACATAAAAAAAATAAACTAAATAAACTCTAACAGAAGGAATTTAATTTCAGTTTCTAGATTGGTTAAAGACAAATACTCCATTTATTTTAATGACTATGTGGTTATTAAGGATAATAGACATTTTATCTGTTCTGGTACATTGGTGGATTATCTTTATATTATTACACATATCTCTCCTACACATCAACTGCATGAATTGAAGAACACTAATAATGTACCATGTAAGAGAAATGAACCTTCTAAAATGAACCAAACGTATCTTTAACACTTATGCTTAGGTCATATCAATCTAAAAAAAATTAATAGACTGAATGAAAAAAAAACTTCGAGTTTATTGGAACAGAAGACACTTCTAGTATGTGAATCCTGCTTAGAAGAAAAGATGTCCAAGAGGCCCTTTCAGCCAAAGGCTATAGAACTAAAAAACCGTTAGAACTGGTTCACTTTGATTTATATGAACCTATGACTATCCAGGTTAAAGGTGGCTTTGACTACTTTGTCACTTTTATTGATGATTACTCAAGGTATAGGTATATTTATTTGATGCACCATAAGTCTGAATGCTTTGAGAAATTCAAAAAATTTAAGGCAGAAACGGAAAAACGTCTAGGTAAATGTATCAAGACACTACAATCCGACCATGGTGGCGAATACCTCTTAGGAGAGTTTAGGGACTATTTATCAGTGGTAGGAATTACATCCCAGTTGTCTGCATTAGGTATGCCTCAACAAAATAGTGTAGCAAGAATAAAGAATAAGACTCTTATGGAGATGGTAAAACCTATAATAAGTTATTCAGAGTTATCTGATTCGTTTCAGGCTATGAAGCATGAACACAGACACGTGGCACGACACGATAACACGTAAATTTTCAAAAAAGACAGGACACAACACGTCGGGGACACGTTTAAGATATAATTTTATATATTTATTATTTGACAAATATTTAAATGTTTCACCCAAATGTAATGTTAAAAAGCCTGTATAACACTTACTAAATCGAAAAAACATACATTTCATAGTTAAAATCTAATGACAAGTGACAACATTTCATCAAGGTTCAAAAATAATACAATAAAGTTACTAACTTAAATTGTTCCATCATCACATAGACGCATACATAACAAAAAGTAAAGTGTTCTATCATCACATAGACACATACATCACAAAAAGTAAAGTTCCCTAAAAGTTTAACTAAGGAAAACTTCTATGTCATCATCACCCTCACCAGTTCCTTCTTCTCCATCATCAGTAAATAGTACTACCTCCAATTCCGGTTCATCAAGTGACAAATTAGCAACCCCAAGAATTCCAACATCATCAAGTGAGTCAAAATTATCTCCTAGAATATCCCACATCTTCGTCTCTCCTTGCATGTATTAAGAACCTCTCCTTGATAGGAGACGAAGATTGCTATGAATGAACACCGCGTCGTCAGCTCTTTGGGGGGTCATTTTGTTCCTTCTTACCGAGTGAACAAAAGAGTAAGTACTCTAATTCCTCTCACTACAAGATGAGGAGGTCGGCTATACAAGTAGCCTAAGTGCTAATTTTTGAAGTGTTGATGCATATGCACCATATGCACACCACCAAGTGTAAGGATCCATTTGGGACCCTATTATGGATGCAATCAAATTCAGAAAATCCATCACTATTACCCGAGAATTTTCCGAATTCCACAGTCACCTTGGCCCGCTCTGTGATGTCATCAAAATATCTCTTAAAGCATTTATTTCTCTCATATGTCACCTCTTCATCCCTGTATGAAGGAACTCTATCTGGATCCTCGTGAAGTCACTCATCACTATAGTACCTAGAAAGAGAAAAAAAATAAAGACAGAGATGCAAAAGAATTATTATTTAGAATTTAGAAATTTACAAAATAATGACAATAATGTAGTAGAAGATTTTTATACTTGGGATTCAATGAATGTGCCAAGCAATGAAGTGGTGTATTGTTCTTGTTCCATCGATCCACAAGAATATCATGCACCACATTATAAAAAGGGGAATCCTCTTCAACCCTCTTCCCTTCATGCCTATATATTGCCGTCTTCATCTTTTCTATCATTGAGTCCCACATATCATAAATCAAGTAAAGACATGGTTTATCCGTATTACAAGCCCTAACCATGTCATATATAGGAGCCGTGAAAGAAAGAATATAATCAATCAAATCCCACCAAACATCATCCAATACCTTTTCTTTGACAAATCTTGCCTTTCCAATGTCATCCTCTCTGTAACAACTCCACTTATCACTAATTACCATTGCTTGAAGTCCATGTTTGATAAGTTTAACCCTTTTGAGCATGACAATTGTGGAGGCAAATCTGATTTCAGCAACAGAAAGCAACTTCAAAGAGACAAACTCATTGTACATAACCAACCTCATGGAGTGATTATGATGAAATTTCTAATCAACATAACATCCCCTGCTACATCACTAATCTAACTACACTCTCCATATGGGACTTCATTTTTTTCAATATTTTTCGCAGCACAAATATTCTTCAATGCAAGATTCAATGTGTGCACGACACAAGGAGTTCATAATATGGAAGGGAATTGGGCTTCAATAAGTTGTCCTGATGCCTTACAATTAGGAGCATTATCAGTGATTACTTGAACCACATTTTGTGGTCCAACCTCATTGATCACTTCTTTCATTAAGTTCGCAATGAATTATTTGTCTTTCGTTTCACCAGAGCAATCTACTGCCTTAAGGAACATAGGCCCAGATTCATTCACTACCATAAAATTTATTAAAGGCCTTCTTTGAGAATCACTCCAACCATCACTGACTATGCTCACTCCCTTTTTCCTCCACGTGCCTCTGATTGGTTGCAGCAATCTATCAATGTTTGCCCTCTCCCGTCGAAGTAATGTTGTCCTCAACAAATTATAACCAGGAGACAAATATCCAGCAATATTATGATTTGCGGCAAATGTATAAGAACTCGTAAAATATGGATTTCTTGCAAGGTTAAAGGGCAAACCTGCCAAGTAAAACATTCTTGCAATTTCAGCATGCAATTGATCTCTATCCTTCAGGTTGAATGCTTTCATTATAGAACTCTGTTCAGTTCCACTCAAACTCCCACTCCCACTCCCACTTGCCCGTCTCCTTTTTGACTCAAAAGGGTAACTCATGCCACTTGATGACATGCTAGGAGGTGGCAAAGGAACCCTTTTTAGTTGTGAGCATTTTTTATTCTCAACTCAGCTTCATCAATGGCCTTTTTGCATCGCCGCAAGATCCTTACTTGAGACCTTTTTTGCAAGCACCAATTCCCTTTCCTGGAAGCTTTAATAAGTGTCCCTTCACTCAAGCATATGAACCCTTAAAGGTGCAATGACAAAAGTTGCATTGTAGCTGCAAATTCCCTCCTCCCTCTCCTGTTTTTCCCAATTTAGTTATATGCCTCCATAAAGGTTTGTTTTCATCAAATTCCTCAACATCATCAGGTATACCAGTGGAGCTACCTCCAATGGAAGTCATATTCAACACTTGAGTTGTTTCCTATAAAACAATTGGACTATTAACTAGGTGTCTCATAATAAATTAGAATGAATAAATAAATAACAACAAATAACATATAAGAAAAATAAGACAGCATTCAGTTACAAATTTGGACAAAAAAATGCAGCAGGTTAAGAAGAAAATAAGAAGAAGAAGACAGCAAAGAAGAAGAAGAATAAGACAGCAGAGAACAAGAATGCTGACTAAAGAAGAAGAAGAAGACAACAGAGAAGAAAAAGAAAACAGAAGAGAAGAAGAATGCTGACTAAGAAGAAGAAAAATAAGACAGCAAAGAAGAAGAATGTTGTCAGCAAAGAAGAAGAAGAAGAAGAAGACAAAAAGTAGAAGAAAAAATTTTTAAAAGCAAAAATTGAGCAGCAAAGCTTATATGCGCAGAAGAAGAGAGCAGAGAAGAAGAAGAAGAAGAAGAAGAATAGAGAAGAGGAGGAGAGAGAGAAGCGAACCTTATATGTGCAGCAAAGCTTCGGTGACAATAGCCGACTTCTTCTTTTTCTCTTTCTTCTTCAATCGGTGCAGCTAGGGCAAACAAGGAGCAAAGTCAATGGCTGACTTCTTCTATTTCCCTTTCTTCTTCAGTCGGCACTAGGGCAAACAGGGAGAGAAGGGCTGAGACTGCTGAGTTCTTCTTTTGCTGATGGCTTCACGATTTTTCAGTTCTTTTTCGGAACTTTTCAGTTTTTCTTTTGCTGAACTTTTCAGTTCTTCTTTTGCAGAATGAGAACAGGGGTTTTAAACAAGTTTTTGATATTTATTATTTGACCCCACATAGAACTTAAAAATTAAAATTTTAGCCCCGTACGTGTCCAAAAAGTGTCCCCCAACATGTCCCCAACGTGTCCGACTGAAAAAAAAAAATTTAACAAAAACCAGACACTTTAATTTGCATGTCAGACACGCGTCCGGCGCATG
Source organism: Heliamphora exappendiculata (assembly GCA_034768845.1). Taxonomy (NCBI): domain Eukaryota; kingdom Viridiplantae; phylum Streptophyta; class Magnoliopsida; order Ericales; family Sarraceniaceae; genus Heliamphora; species Heliamphora exappendiculata. The sequence continues at coordinate 10,246,852 of JAOTRH010000020.1, read as the reverse complement.
TCGGTGTCCGACACTGGTACGCAACCTCCGGGAAGGTGTCCGTGCTTCATTGGTTTTAGGGATTTGCATTAGAAACGGCGGTTTATATTTTAAACATAGTACCTTCTAAGTCAGTACCTATTACTATCACAGAACTGTAGACTGGGCGCAAGCCTAGTCTGCAGCATGTTCGGATTTGGAGTAATTCAGCACACGTGTTGAAAGGGAACACGGATAAGTTGAAACTGAGAACAAAAGTCTATTTCATTGTTGGATATTCTAAAGGAACGAATGGTGGTTTATTTTATAGTCTAAAGGATCAAAAGGTTACTGTCAGTACCAATGCCCAATTCCTAAAAGAGGACTATGTAATGAACCACAAGCCCAAAAGTAGAATTGTTCTACAAGAGCTGAGAGGTAATACCAGTAATACAAGAAAAGCGCCACAGGTCTCTGATATCCCATTGCCTCATCATAGTGGGAGAATTATTAGGATACGTGCAAATTCTGAACCAGATCTCGATGTTGCCATTAACATACCAGTTTCACAACCAGGGCAACGTGTAGATGATCGTGCACAGGGTTTAGAATCAACACAACGTATCACTGCTAGTACACAGATGCATGTAGTGCCTCGTTGTAATGGGACAATTGTTCATCAACCCGATCGATATATGTTCTTGGGAAAGTCTTATGATAGGATCCCGAAAGAACTGGATACTGAACCCTATAACTACAATAAAGCACCCCAAGATAAAGATGCAAATCTTTGACAAAGGGTTACAAATTCTAAGATGGAGTCTATATACTCTAATAAGGTGTAGGATATCGTAGAACCACCCGAATAGGTAAACCTATCGGATACAAGTGGATCTATAAAAAGAATAGAGTAGACGGGAAGGTGAAATCTTCAAAGCTAAGCTTGTTACAAAAGAGTTCACTCAGAAAGAATGGATCAATTATGAGAAAACCTTTTCGCCGGTAGCTATCATTAAGTCTATCCGGATTCTCTTATTCATTGCGGCTCATTTCGATTATAAAATTTGGCAAATGAATGTCAAGACTGCTTTTCTTAATGAGAGTCTTGACGAGTGCACCTATATGATGCAACCAGACGGTTTTATAACAAAGGCCAAGAGAATATGTTGTGCAAATTTAAGAGATCCATTTACGAATTTAAGCAGACATCTAAGTCTTGGAATACTCGTTTTGATCAAGCCATTAAGTCTCATGGTTTGATGCAGAACAAATTTTTTTGTTGTATGATGTTCTAGTTCTGCGCAGTTCTTGATTCGATCCATATGCGGTATCATTATTTTCTGGAATTCCGATCTCTTCACACAGTACTTTGATAGACCCTCAAATCGATCAATCAGTCTTTAGACAGATCAATACGTCTGACTGACGAGAGGATCTTCTTCACTTTTTCAACATTCTGAACTTAAGATCATAAACCTTCACCAAGTCTCAACAAGAGTTTTTACTGGACCAATTGAATTAATTATATCCATGCACCATTCAGGAGATACAACCTTAAGAATCAAAGACCTTTGACATCAGTTAGTTAGGATGCTGAAGAAGCATTTCGAGGGCAGTACAATTTCTAATTCGATAAAGTGATTGAAACGTAATGAGGCTACTCTTTTCAAAAAAAATATATGTGTTATAGGCCAAGCATTTAGAAAAAGGTAAATGTGACAATAAATCTCAAGTAATAAATCTTGAGACATCATGCTTGGATTTAGCAACCATGTATGTATCTGCAGATGCCCAAAGGGATGTGATGACATGTTTGACATTATGACAAAATGACTTTTGGAAAATAACAATTCCTACCCAATAATACCACTCTGTATAGTAACTAATAAATGTTCAGTTGGTATTTGGTTAACATTAGTTTCTTTCTTATAGGAGACCAAATTAAATTAATAATTAAAATTGAAAAAAAAACATTTTATAAACTATAACTAATTCTACCTTAAGCCAATAGAACTATTAGAAACTGTCAACTTCAATCAGCGTATCTAAAGCTAATTTAGTTAAATACTTGAAGAATTGTGCACCAAAATGCTGGTATAGGGCAATTCAAGTGACCAAAAAAACTACTACACATATGCTTGGCATACATATAGATTGACCAAGCCAAAACTCAGTTGGAATGTGACAAGAAATTGAGCACTAATTTCAAGAGTTATTTTCCCTTTCAACCATTATGAATACTGTGAAAAACAATAAATTTCATTGGTTGGCATTATTCCAAGCCCTGATTTGGTTGAATTCAATATAATCATGTGTCCATTTTCCTTATAAGATTTAAGTTCAATAATTCCTTCAAAAATGTGCATCCCCTAGAATTAATAGCTGAACTAAGGGTCAATCTATACTCAAGAGCCTTCCTCATGCCAAGGGAAAGAAACATAAGTGAAGCGCATTTCCATCAACTACCAATTAATTTGGCCTCCATGTTTTAAGGTTATCCCGGCAACACTCAATAACAAAGCATAAGGTGTGCACTATGGGTCAATATATGGTAGAGTTTGGGAGCTTGCCTCATGCCAAGGTCGAGGAGAACGAGTATGTCTCCATGAACTTTAGATTCACTTCGCCTACTCATTCTTAGGTTGCCTTCCAACAAAATTTCAATTTCCTTTGCAGGATTGGTTGACATATGGTGTTTAGTTCTACTAAGGGCAAGCTGTGAAAGTACCATAGCAACTTCTTACATTATAAGCTGGGCTTCATAGGAGAAAACCTCTGGACCTACTAGTCCTTGAAAGCACTCTTGAAATGGTGCAAGGAAGACAAAGCCAGATCTATAAACTAAAAGGGTTTATTTTCTAATCTAATAATCTTGTTAGGCTTCATCATTTAACCCAAAAAAAAAAACACACACACAACCAGCACTTTTAAGTCATTCACATAAAGAGATTGAACTTTCTGTTATAATCACAAACAATATCAAATAAGCATGCTGTTGCTATATTTCATTCAATTAGCAATGTTTTTTTCTATCATGGTAACAATACTACAACTCTATTCCACTATATGTCATAAACAAATGAAGTTATTTTCACAACGGTAGCTTGTCAACTGTTGGCACTTAAAAAAGGTGGGTTCCTTATTTTGTTCCCAAACAATATGACACTAAAGTTTTAATGCCAAAAATACCTTGTGAATGCCAGCAAGTACCACGAAGGGGACAGCATGCCTTTTGGCCGCTAATGCAACCATATTCAACCCAACAGGTGCTATAACCCCACCATTGGCCATGACAGCATGGGCTCCGACGATAACCTTCGCATAGAAAAATTCAAATGAAGCCGAAAACAGTCCAGGAAACCCATCGCTAGAATGAAAGGAGGGAGAGGGAGAGAAGTGGGTGGGTGGGGGTGTGTGAGTGTGTTGGGAGGGGAGTGCCTAGCTGCATTACCATGTTCACTCGGGAAATCATGGCAAAAACAGCAGAATCAGTGATTACTGTAGTCTGTAATCCTCTTGACACCAATTCTTTTGCAAGAACATGCCCCTGATATCTAAAGAACCAAGTAAAAGCAAAAACAAAATTATGGAGTCATAGAAGTGGATAGGAAAAAGAGGAAGCAATTCAAAATTGTACAAGCTACAGAGTTCGTTGCCTTTAAACAAAAGGCTGGCCAATCCCACAAACCTTGGAGCACCTTCTGCAACGCACACCCGAAATGATCTTTTCTTTTCCTTTGCAGCACAAAGAAATTCCATTACTGTTCTTGAATTGCCTAAAGTTAATATCACCTCACTGGAAAAGAAAAGAAAAACATTTTCAGAGTTAAGTACATTCAAACTAAAATTGAAAAATATTAAAAAAAAAAAATTTTTGGAGGTGATATGAAGCAGTTTAGACATATAGATATAAGAAGGTATAAATGGGAGGGAAGGAAAAGGAAAGAGATGCTCTTACATGAGGGCAAGGGTGTCATGCAAGTATAAATAATTTCTTTCTTTCGGCAAATGTTTTGAAAGTACACGAGTTCAACAGCAACTAGATCTTTCACTGAGATAAATACCACATAATCCCAATTTGCACATAAAGGCAAACCGTAACAAGCGGTGCATCAAGGATCTATCTCAATATAGATAATGAATTCCAGACTTGTACTAATTATGCTAAATATGCCTAATCTAGAACTTGATTCAAATAGTCTACAGGCCTATCCACCCACTGCCAATTGGTTTCAGGTTGGATGCCTTCAAAATTCTCATTTTGGGAAATAATCCAAATGAAATCAGGAGGCATACTGTCACATCCTGCTAAATCTGAAGTTGGGCAATTAGATACCTACCTTGATACTCTAATTCATGTTAAGGAAATGTGTTCAAAATAAGCACACATCAAAATATAAGACATTCAGTTATTAACTCCAGCCAATGGCTATGCTTCCCCATGTTCCTAGAAAACATGTGACATACGCATGACGCACCCCATTAATGATCAATTATATTCTTATTTATATATGATATGTAGAACTCAAATACGCTGTGTTATGTTACAGATTCCTCTTTCAGATAAAAAACTAACCAGTAGACTGTGGACATTTCAGCCACTGCATCTATCCCAAGAAAAAAGTGAAAACTCTGAAGAACTCAATAATTCTATTGGCATGTTAATCTATTTCTTTAAGAAGCTTTGTCATAAACAGTTAACAAAAATAAAAGAAGTCTCTGCCAAAGAATGGAAAACAAAAGAAGGCCCGGGAAAATTAGAGGAATTGCATAAAGAACATCAAAGCAGAGACAATTAACTTACAATTCACCTATACCCATGGCCTTTTCTGGCTAGCACATCAGCAAGTAAACTGGCTACCATAAGACATAGGAACCTTGAGCCAAATTAGAAGTAATTTGGCTCAAAGTGCACCTGTGATAAAGAAAACACAGTATGGGCCCAAACAAAGACACCTCCTCCTAGGAGAATCCATGGAAGGGAAATGTGAAAAAAGTGATCTAAAATAGAGAGAAAGAACGAGAGAGAGTTGCCCTCAGGATTTCATAGCATCGCATATTCCACATCCTTCTTAAATATTAACAAATATGATACGAGATGTGACCTTTAAGCTTACAATCTGGTCTAGCAATGATCCCAATGCTTATCTTCTCTCAACAACCAAAGAAAAGAAAGAAAGAAAGTGTGAAGCCCATCTCAATAAACCTTAATAACTCTATGGTCTTGGCTAAATGGATTATGGGTCATAAGCTCAGTTGGCTCTTAGTGAACTCACATAATCAATTAAATCTGATAAATTAATGTCCTTCCATAAAACCAGATCCCAGGTTTCTTCCAGAATTCTTGTTCTACTTTCTGTCTCCTTCAACTTAAACCAAATTACTCCAATACAGTCCATAGTAGCATTAGGCAATTTAAGTTCATATTCCCAAACCATCTCAAACGACTTTCCCTCCTTTTAATTAGTCATTTGTAACTGGCAACAAATGTAACATTTTCTTCAGTTATCTTTGATTTAGTTTTACTTATTCATCCCAACATCCTCAATATAAAATAGGCCTTTTAGAACTTTTTTTTTTTTAACTCCCAACATTTTATACCATAGAGAACAACGGACCTCACAGGTATTGCTATAATTTTCCCTTTAGCTTACTTATCAAGGAAAAAAAAACCCTTTAGCTTTAGCAAGAACATCACAATTGCAAAACACTTTGTAAGGTCAATGAACACATTTTGCTTTATTTTTCACTACATATGGACAATTGATGCAAAAGGCATAATCATATCACTAATTTTGCTAAGATTTACTCCAGGTATCCAACCTTAGTCTGCTAACCCAAAACAATTAGATTCCCCAGTATCTCTCACAGTTCAAATCCAGAATATTCACTAATCCAGTTACATAAATTAAAACTACGCCGTCACCGAGGGATGATCATAGGATACTAATTCCAAGTGAGTGAATGTATATGCCACCGAAAAATAAGTAATGAACAAATTATTTCAACCAAGGGGGGAGGTATTAAATTTTATAAAGAAGAAACAAACTTCACCCAATCAAACTGACTCATCAGATGCAGAAAAGGATTACGTATACATTTTACCTACTACCTAAGGCACAAATATGTATGAAGTCAGACAAGCAAGTTGCAGAGAATAAATAGAACTTAATCCACGGTTTAACAGGGATGTACTTTTGATGAATATGTTCCACTGCTTGCTCAGCAATCTGCTCATGGCAAGTGCCAATATCTTGAATAAGTTCATTAACTGCCTCAATGACGTTATGCTTTAGTTTCCAACTCCTTGAAGTTTTATCAGCAGCTGTAAGGCAGATATAAATGTCCCTATTAATTCACAAGCCATTTAAGTTCAATCTTATATACATACATACACTCCTTCCATGATGCTATACAAAACAATCTATCAAGATTGGCAGATGTTCAATTATTGTTTTGCTTGCATATTCCAATAAACAGGAATACTGATTACACAATTCTGTTTCATTAAACACTTTGCAAATTAACCATTTCCTAGATGGACTGATAGAATAAATTTCTAGAACATAACATTAAAGAACTCACATTTGCTTTTTCCTTCAGAATCACCGCCAGAAGAAGAAGTGTGGGGAACAGCTGCTGAGTTGGGAGCATCTTCAAGAAGGGTCTGCAATGAAGGTGGTCTTAGAGTGCTTCTAGCAGCAGCGGCAACAGCTGCAGCTGACAATACTGGGCGATCATCTCGATCAACATCATCGTCGTCATCACTTTCAGCAGATAAATTCAACCCACCAATAGCATCCGTGGCAAGAGAAAGATCCTCCTCCCTAATGATATGTAAAACTCGCCTCACAATATTACCAACAGCAAGCTCTGCAATCCAGTGAATACAAGATGCAAAATAAACACAAGTTGTAAGCCCTAAATAGCTGAGAGAAGTGAAAGAACAAACTGCAGGAAATAAGTAGTGATGCTGTGCAAAACAATATAACAAATATAAGCCATATGAGTGAAAAGGCTGGACACAGTCTCCTGACTCTCCACTTATCCTTCATATAAAGACAGCTCCCCGGTTATATTATCAAGAGGCTTTAAGAAAGGACATGGGCAACATGTTTTCTATTTAGGCAGAGAAGATGATAAACTTGGAGATGTTTGTAATGACACCTAACCTGTCAACCAACAACTTGTTGTGGAACTTTATGCTATAACTAAACATGAGCCATCTGAAAGATTACACACAAGTGTCACATTGATTACTAATGTCAGAAGTTCCACAAAAATTTGGGACTTTTTTAGAACTTCAGTGCTACGTCACTTGTCAAATGTAACCAAATAGCCAATTCATACTCTTTGTGGAAAATGACATGTATACCTCACTAAACCATGCCTTCTATAAATCAATTTACTAAACAATGCCTTTCTTCAGTTTCATATAATGAAAGTACTCCTTTGTGAGAACTCGGTCTGCGCTGTTTTGCCCATTTAAAGCAATGTTAAGTTTAAGGGCAAAAAGGTTGTCTTGCATGGCATAAGAGCTTTGATTATAAGACAACTTGATTTCAAGTATCTTTGTTCATATCTATCATACCATTCTGTACATATCTTCCTCTCCACTTGATTTGGGAGACACAACTTAAGTATGTTTATTGGGGTTAAAGGACCTAAGTCGTTGAGGGTGTCTCCCAAGGAAAAACTTCACTCTTAAAACAAGGAAATTGAATATTTCCTTCGATTTCTAGGTTAAGAATGCTTATGATTGATTTCAATCATTGGCATCCTTATCAATGAATAGAGCATTATCAATTTCTATTCAATTCTACATCTTGCCAACAAGGAACAAAATTTCCATTTGCTTCCATCAAAAAACGACCGAGGCGTTTCCGTTTCCTAAGCGACCGAAACGAACCACTAGGGGAATAACAAAATTCTAGTGTTTCTTTCGAAACACACCTAAACATACCTAAACAAGTTTTACTGTTTTATTGAAAGAAATTTAATTTTTTTCCCTATATCTTTTACAATTTTCTAAAAGAAAATTGTACATGGTGTATTTTACTATGCCTAAGTATACTTCTACGCCGGTTCTTTTATGAAACATTATTTTTATGGTTTTGAACTTATTCTTTTGTGTAAATAACTATATAAACCTCTTCGTGTATAATTAAATAATTAGTAGTCTTTAATATACAAATTTCACCATATGTTTCCAAATATTTCTAATTTTGGCACATTTGAAATATTCTCAAAATGTTTCCAAAATATTTTCGAAATATTTTGAAATGTTTCCATTTTTAGACTAATCGAAACAACGTACCCAAACGAAATTTTGATCCTTACTTACTGAAGAATCATCTTTTTATGCTTCATTCTTGTGGCCTTTGTTTTGTCAAATGGTTGGTTAATTGAATACATATATCTTGTTAGAACTTTCCAAAAAGCTTACACTTTTTAGCAAGTGGTTGTATAACATGGTATTAAAGCATTTGATTCTCGGCGTCTTTGCTTCAAACTCTCCATTTTTATTCGTTCCCTCATTTAGGGGCTGATTGGGAAGACAAGCTTTTTAGCATTTTGGCCAAAAATGCAAAAAAAGCAACATAGCCCGTTTGGTAAAAAAACTAAAAAATCAAAAAGTCAAATCAAAACACTAATTCATATAATACTTTATTCAAACTCCCACCACATTCTAAAAGAACACAATACCCATACTTGCTAACTTATTTACTATCAATGTCAACTATATGTAATTATTATAATTAACTATGTAAAAAAGCAATATTGCCCAATTTGAACAAAAAGAAAAAAAAAAGTTAGCTTTTCACCCAAACAACCAACTTCAAACAAGCTAGCTTAGACAGCATACTTTGAACCTAATTGAGTTTTTTTGATAAAAAAGAAAAAAAGAAAAAAAGCTACCTTTCAAGCTAGTTGCCAACTAGGCTCTTATTATGTTTATCCACATAAATTTCATTTTGTTTGTCTTTGAACATAAGGTCTATGAAGTATAGATATGGACACGGATACAAAAACGGATATGGACACGGATACAAAAACGGATACGGACACGGACACGGTGATTTTTAAAAAAATCAAGACACGGACACTGCATGGATACGGCTGAAAATATATTTTTATTTATATATTTAGCCCATATTTATAAATAGAACATTCACAAATAACCTCTAGAAAAAATGTAAAGAAAAAAATCAAAAATGACAAAAAAGGTAAAGAAAAAACCAAAAGGGTAAAAAAAAACTAAAAAATAACTAAACATGCAATTGTCGTCGAATCATTCAAAGACTCAAAGGAAGCAAGGGGAGAAGAAGAAGAAGAAGAAAAAGAAAAAGATGATGAAGAGAGAAGAAAACGCAGACAAGTAGGACGAAAAATAAATAGAGAAGCCACCAAAAAATAGAATGAAAAAAATGAGAGTGCTTACTTAGAGAGCGATTGAAGGTCGTTGATGATTGTCGCTAGGGAGATTGAGGTCATCGGTGATCGTCGAGCTTGCTGGTGAAAGTCGTGATGGGTAGTGAAGACGAGGGGCCGAGTATTTTTTCAAACTGTGCGTTGAGGCTTTTAGGGTTTTTTATTTCATCATCAGGTTTGGCGTGTCCAAGCATGTCCGAAGTTGTCCCCTGCGTGTCCCCTACGTGTCCCTCAGCGTGTTCGACTGAAATCTTTTTTTAAAAATAGGACACCCCAAACGGCGTGTCCAACACGTGCCCTGGTGTGTCCCCGGCATGTCCGTGTGTCCAGCGTGTCCGACATAGCTACGGCACCTATTCCGACGTGTCCATGCTTCATAGCATGAGAGAGAGTGGGAGCTTAATATTTCATTATTTTGGATAAGCTTTTGAGAAGATGACTTATCAACATAACCCTTTTCCCATATGGTATGTCAGCTACAGAAAAACTGCTTTAGAATAGCATACTGAAGAGGATAATTTAATAACAGTAATCAAATGTAATTCTCCATCTAGGTATAAGTTTCCAAACCAAAATCACAATTCTCAAATGACTTCTGGCGCGACATTACAATCAGATTTTAACCTAAGAACCTTATATTTTTATAAAGTTGTCTCTTGTCTAGTCACTATATTTGTTACTCTTTCTTCGAGGAAGTTGCCCCAACTGCCTAGGAATTTTAATAGAGCCAACAAAGAAACGTCTATCTTATCAAATAAAATTAGAGAGAACTGGCACTTCAACTACTGAACTTTATAGATGGAAACTAGTAAATATTTAGTGTCCTTTTGCTGCCATCTTCTCCTAATTCTTCTTCCTCTTACGCTCTCTAATGTTGTCCAGGACATCCCTGAAACTATATATGGATTAAGAGTGATCTACAACCACGAAAAACCCATCTGCTCCAAAACCAGAAGCATTCACAAAGCATTATACATCTCCTCTATCTTCAAAAGTCCTAAATAATAAGCAATTAAACATTATTGCTTAGCAGAATTAACCACCAAATTAAGTGACATAGCCAACATGCATTATTCTTGAGCCCTATCCTACAAAACCAATGTGCCAGTGTAAAGAAGTGCAGAAATATTGTATTAACAACAGTGAATTGTAATTAATTGATCAATAATTGCTGAGAGGACAAATGAGAAAACTAATAGGAAGCATACCCACAGGATTTGCGGCAATCAGCTGCTCTCCTACTCCCTTTACAGCATCAATCAAAGCCCCGGCTTGGTTTATGTGGGGAATTCGATGCTGTGAAATCACAGATCGAAGCAACTCCGCCGTCTGCTTGGCCGTCGCCTTTGAGCCCTCAATCTTACTGCCATCACAAAAGATTCATAGCACCAAAATGACAAAACGCACACACACACAACCTCAAAATGCGAGTTTGACAATCCAAAAACAATTAAAATGAAAACAAACACACACACCCAGGCGAACGCAACCTCAAAAACCCAATCTGAAAATCCAATATACAATACTGGCAAACAAATACACCATGAGCACATGACCTCAAATGCTAATTTGACAATCCAATAAACAATAACGACGAACTCACCGTTTTCTAAGCTTGATTGTGAATTCATTCACAAGGGCATGCAGGTCCGGCATGACTTCACAAATTTCACCTGAAAAATAAATTACACACTACCCCCATTAAACACTGTTCCTATGTTTGGATGCCAGGAAAATAAAAATAAATCCCAAATTTTTTTCTCATTGGAACCAACATAGAGTTTTCAATGCACCACTCAACTCACTTTCCTTATCTTCTCTCTAAAATTGAAAACAGCATAAATTGCAAGATAAAATTTCCTTTTCTTTCTTTTCCTTTCCTCTGTTTCCCCAGCAAAATGATAGAGATAAAAGATCAATCGTGTAGTGAGAGCAAGACAGTAATAAGGAAACAGTAGACATAATAATCTGCAAAGTTCAAAAACCTGAGTAAGGAAAATGACTGCAGCTCCCAGCGAAGATCGAACAAAGCAACACCCGAATGAAAAAAGTTGTGTTCTTCAGAGTATGGGCTCTTGCATTTCAGGCAGTGTTTGGGTGGGTTGGATTTTAAGGAACTCGTGGGACTGTGTTCTACAATGTAGGTGAACTAGTTATGACCCTACCTAAAGGCACCATCGACACAATTTCATCACAGCAAAAAACGGTCACACTTCAACACTCCAAACACAATTTCAACCAAGTTCAGCAAATGAATTTAGGAGGGGATAGCAATTTCAACATCTAATTCATCAATGCAATTTAATCAATTTAAGACAATTAATCCAATCTCATATATGTGTGTAGTGTAAATGCAATAACATCAATGATTCATCATTTAATTAATCAGTCAATTTAAAGCAGTGAAATCTCACGATTATAATGAAATGATCATCCATTTCTCAAATCAATTTGGCTCTAAATCTATACCAATGAGTGATGAAAACATTGGACCAAGATTTCAGTAAAATACTTCATACCTTGTGTGTTATAATCAAGAATAATGTTCACATGAGTAATCGGTTATCTATTTTTTATAATAACAACATGAGCATGTGATCTCACCAAGTTGTTTAAGATTGTGAAGCATGTGATACAGAATTACAACTAAAGGATTAATTACCATTTGTAGGCACAGAACAATGTAATAGTAATCACAAATGAGGTTATCAATAAAAAGAACTTCAGAACAAGAACTTGTGAGGACCTGTATTTCTAACACAAGTTAAGAACCCAAATTGTAGATTCTCGACGCTCACAGAAAACATTAGAAACCCAAATAGTAAATCTCAACGCCGCACAAACGCCGGGAACCCTAATTCAGGAGCCGAACACTCCAAGCATACCGTTATAAGACCTAAGAGGAATGGACCAAACCTAGGATAAGCCCAAGGTTTAAATAAAGAAGAACCCAACATGTCATCCAAGGCCCAAAAACAAATTAATAATTTGTATTATTCCGACTAACCTGCCCCATTAAAAGCCTTTGCTTACTGAAGGGGGAAAACCCTATATTTTAAATACAAAATATAACGACTTGGTGAGATCGCATAAAAAATCACTAAAATGAAATAGAAGAAAAATTATCAAGAAAAGCCTTTGCTTGATAAAGATTGTAGATTGTAGCTGAAATAGAAGAAAAATTATTCTTAGCAAACAAACAAAAACAGGAAAAAAAATACAAAATAAGTGAAAGCATATGGGAATTCCCTATTTCCAGAGAAATCAAGGGTTACAAATACAAAAAATCACTAAAATGAAGGGTTCATATTTGTACTTTGATTCAAGGCGGATGAAATGAATGTTGCGAGTGACCTTCGAGTGCCTAACACCAATGGTGGAAAACTCGATGGACGTCAATGATGGATTCCGAATGGCTTACGCCGACGGAGGGGTTTGATGGTGGACTTCTGGGGCGATGCCAATGGTGGACTTCGAGTGGGTGATTTGGAAGTTGCCGCCGATGGTCAAATTTCTATGAGTTTCAAATGCCCGAGAGAGAGAGAGAGGGAAAGGGAACATTACAGATACACTCTTTTGCTTTCGCAAATCTATAGTAGAAAGCGAGGGGGGAAGAGGGAGAGAGGGAAGGAGAGAGACCAAGACAGAGAAGGGAAGGCATGAGACGAGGAGATTCTAAATAAGATTCTAAATACACGCAATGCACTGATGCACACACACGTACGAATGTGTTATTTACTATTAGGGGTGTTTGGGAATGCTACTTCTAATAATTTATAGATTGTAGCTTGTAGTAGAAATTGTGGGTGTTTAATAAAGATTGTAGATTGTAACTGAAATAGAAGAAAAAATAGTTAAAAGTCATAGAAGAAGTTGTAGGTGTTTGAAAAAAAAATTATAACTTATAACTAAAATCAATAACAGGAAACTAAAAGCTAGTAACAGAAGTTTGGCCAAACACCTCCATTGTTGAAAATTTTTTATTTTTTTCGGAGAAAGACCTCTCATCCCGAGCTCCTCACCAACCGGGTTCGTATTCCCTCCTCCCTCTCCCAGACTAATGGCCTTCAATGTAACCAAAAATAATAATATTTTATATATTGTAATTTATAATAAAAGTTACGAGTGTTTAAAAAATATGTTATCTTATAATTAAAATTGATTATTTACAATGGCAACTCCATGAATTTTTGTTGGAGTCATTCAAAATTAATCATCTATTATTTGCATAATATAAACTAAATTAAACGTCTCAATTAACAAGAAGCCGAATCTGGTAGTGTTGTTGATTTTCTTTTTAAAAATTTGTTCATATTATCTGAAGCCAACAAAAAAATAATAAAAAAAGAAATTCGGCTGATTTCTACAGCAATATAAAAAGCCTAAATTCCTACAGCAATTTGACAGATATTCTCATACAAATATTCTCACACAATTCATCAAGAAATGCAAAAAAATCTACACAGATTTGAGATTTTTACAATAAAAAATTTCTACATACTACAATCACAGATTTAAAGATTTCTACAATCAAAAATTCTTACACAGATTTATACAATCACAGATTTAAAAAAATTTCCCAAATTAAAAATCTTAAAACCCTAGATTCGTTGTCGTGATTGAAGCGAAGAAACCGAGAGAGAGAAGGTCCGGAGAAGGCAGTAACAGTAAAGCACCACGCACGGACCGTCACAGTCCGAGACAGACTCGAGAAGCAGAGCTAACTACCGAGAGAGAAAGTCCGAAGGAGAAGGTCCTTATGTCCAATTCATTCGAAGGAGAAGGTCTGAGAGTGAGACTCTGACTGTCTTCTCTGAAAGGCGAAGCTGAGTGCTGAGTTTCGACTCTTCACTCCTCAGTGTTCTTCCGACTCCTTTCTTCAAGCAAATTTGGGAAATTGCAAATTGGAATTTGGCGAATTGAATTTGCACTGTTAAGGTAAAAGATTTTATTAAAAAAAAAAAGAAAAAAGAAAAAAAGCTAACCAAGCATAAGCTAAAACCTATAAATACATAAATTATTTGTAGTTTATCTATTTAAAATTTGTACATTAAATATAAATAATTTAAAAAGTATGTATATTTAAAAAATGTACTTTAAAAGTATAATTATAGGGTCAACTATAATTTTTTTATGAGGTCAAATATTTTAAAACTTAATATTTATACTATAATAATATTATCTATATAAAATGTCATGGGATCATTTGACCCCACACCTTATTTATAAAAGAAAAATTATTTATACTTGTAGAAAAACTACAAATGTTTTTAAAAAATTGATAACTTATTAAAATTAGTAATAAAAAGCTAAAAACTACATTCACTAACTTAATCGAATACCACTATTGTATTGTATACTAATCACTCGCGCACGCAATGCATAAGTTAAGAATGCAAAAAATAAATAATTAAAAAATGAAGTAATAGAATAATGTTGTTTTAAGGTTGACGGTGCGCACACTTGGATAATCTCCTGAGGTCTTGATCACACCTGAGAAGAAATCACACAATCGTTAGAAAGGGCGCCAAAATATTTTTTGGCGGATCCCTTTCGACGATCTATTCAGGTTGAGTGATGGCCAAAGGAGAGTGAGTTAGAAAAGTTCTATAATGTGTACCTCGCGTATTTGTCAGTTCCTTTTTATTTGATACTGAGGACGTGTGGCCAATGCACCACGTGCAGGCCGTTGTAATCGTATTGCTGGAGATCCTATATCAAGGTCACACGTTGTATAAGGTACTCCCTAAGCCTGGTCAAGATAATAGCTTACCAAAAAAAGGGACGTTAACTACTAATCATTGATTTGAATGTTGCATCAAGCATTAAGACTCGGGAATTGTCAGAACACCGAAGTAGGCCTTTCTGGTCAGGTTGTTTCTGCCTTTAGTTGACATATGAGTATTTTCTTTGGTAAGGTGGGCTTAGCCCTAATTCTAACTAGGTCGTCCTAAACTCTGAGTTGTAGTTTCTATATCCCTATTAGTGGGTCCCATATTCTTAATCCGTGCGCTTCGAATAATGAGCCGAATTGAGAATATGAATTTATGGCTGTTGAGTTCTATGCACAGCTCGGGATTAATCTCCTTAGGACGTTTTAAGGGAGGTGAATATCAAAAAAGAAACTTTTTATTGTCTCCCTCACCCCCATGGCGGCTGCGCCGTTATCTTTATCATACGGCATTTGGGGTTTCTAATGAGAGAAGGCGGCATGATAACAATTTCCGAGGGACACGAGTGTTGCAACGCCACGTGGCGACCATCACGTAGCCTTCGCTACCACCTTTGAGTGCCCTTCATCGACCGTCGATGGTACCAAATTCGAGCTAATCTTAGTCGTAGACACCCCAAACGTCTGTATTGACTTTCAAATCAAAGAGGGGGAATTCATTTGCACTTCTAATTGTTCTTCGTGTGAATGAGAGAGAATCATCAATCGTACCCAGACCTCGGAGCGTATCCACTAGAATTCCTTCTATTTCATATTTCAAGTTTTAAAATCGAGTAATTTCTTCTTTTCTTTATTATTCATTTTTTATTTCCTTTTCAAATTTTGTAGTGAAGGTGTCGTTCTTGTTAGCATCTACATTTTCCACCGTCGTTAGAATTTTGATTTAGGGATTTTTCGCTTCTACCCTTCCAAGGAACTTAAAGGGTCTAATTGCTTATCATTTAGGATTTTATGTCTGGTGGTAGGAGTCAAATCGTTGTATCTAGCAGTTCTGAAGAAAAGGTAAAATCTTCCTTTCTCGGAATCCGAACTAATAACCCTTCAAACACTAAAGAGACTTCTTCCTCTAGCATCACACCTACTACCAGTTACATCTTAGAGGCTCAGCTTCCCCTTCACCCTGGTGTCCCTTGTCTAGAGCCATTGAGTGTTGTCCCCCTTTGGCCCCTAAGTCCATTTGTCTCTCTTAGGGACGAGAGTTCATCTATAGATGCCTCAGAAGAGCACTTAGCCCAAAAGCGTCCTCGTCATAGGGAGTTTGTATCTCCACCTTTTCTAAGTGAAGAGGAATTGACTTCACTAGAAGCCTCTATTTCTGATCATGCCCAACAAGAGGTCCTAG
The DNA here is from genome assembly GCA_034768845.1 of Heliamphora exappendiculata. Lineage (NCBI taxonomy): Eukaryota > Viridiplantae > Streptophyta > Magnoliopsida > Ericales > Sarraceniaceae > Heliamphora > Heliamphora exappendiculata. Next base: position 10,230,389 of record JAOTRH010000020.1, on the reverse strand, counting down.
TTCGGCACCTCACCAAACCATTGGGCGAGTCCACGTGCCCTTTACTGCCGATGCTGTGTCTTCCACCATTGAATCTCAAGATCTTGGTCGATTGCAGCTACAATTCCAAATCCCAAGCCTTGTTTGTATAAGAGCTCCTACCCAGGATGAAAGAGCCTGCTCGGACCTGTCTGGGGAGGTTTGTATCTTTAAGGTAGCCCTTCAAGCAGGACTTTTGTAATAACTCGTATCTTAACAACTAATAGAAATAAGACACGTGGCAACTATAATTTTTCCTTACTACTTAATTAAATCCCTTAGGATAATATAATATTTGACAATTCGTTTAAAAAATAATAATAATAATAAATACAAATAAATAAATAAATAATAATGTATTAGTAGAAAATCTTCACATTAAATTTGTAGTAAGACCATATGCTTAAATTCAAGATTTGAGCCCATAAACATACATCAAATTAAATTTTGGATCGAGATTAAAAAATTATTATATGGTTAGAAAAATTTTATTCAAATTCTGATTTCACTATAATTCATAAAATAACATTAAACGTTTATCTGAAATTTTTGGAAATTTTTCTAGATTAAAAATTTTGCATCAAAAATTTTACGAGGTATAAACATTATCTCACCGTACACTTGTCGAACGATTACAGCTGAGGTTACATACAATGGGGCAGCTGTTCCATGTCCTTTCCTATCCCCGGTTTGCTCAGCCTTTTACGCACAAATCAAACAATGAGTGCTAGGCTATGAGAAATATATATATATATGTGTGTGTGTGTGTGTGTGTGTTCTAGGAAGCTTCAGGTTTCTATTTCCAGTAGCATTATTAGAAAGCTTTAAGCTTCTAATTTCCAGAAGCTTCAGACTCACGCAAAAGGCTTCACCGAGGCGCCGCATTGCCACACTGCGATCCAACCACCATCAGACCACCACCCATCGCCGTTGTTTCTCTAGCGCCGAAGCCGTCGCCTACTCCAGCGACTACGACCCGCCAGCAGTGGCGACTTCAGGAATTTTAGTTATTCCAAGCTGAGAATCCCTCTGCCACAAAAGCATCTCCTCCTACTTAGTGATTGATATCAGACTTAAATAGATAACAACATAAACAAAATATAGCATCCTTCTCAATACTATATTCCAACCAATTCTTATGTTCGTTAAATCACGAAGGATTAAATCGACGAGACAATCCACCAATGTTTTTTTTAGGGAAGTTAAGACTAATAGGTTAACAAGGATCCTTTCGTAAATAATATCTTCTTATTGCATCTTGATCATTAGGATGAAACGTTGATATTCTCTTTCTGAGGCCTGGATCGGAAGGAAGCTCACTCAAATCAACACGATTTTCCTTAGGAGCATTAAAAGCCGAATCTTGTAGTGTCGTTGATTTTCTTTTAAAAAATTTATCCATATTGTCTGAAGCCAACAAAAATAATAATAAAAGAAAATGTCAATGTACATATTCATATTCAATGTACATAGTCAAACTAAGATTTCTACAATCAACAAATGTTTTCCTTAATTTGTCCATATTCACACAACATTTTTTTCCCAATTTGCTAATTTAGTGATTTCTACAACAATTTATCCATATTTATAAATTCTTAATCTCTACGATGTCAGTATACAACAATCAGACAATCTCACCCAATGGCCAATGTAAAGTAAGAATGCAGAAATTAAAACTTTTTCCCCAAATTAAAAATTATAAACCCTAGATTTTTGGGGTTTGAAATTCGAAATCATACCTTGGACAGGACAGCCGAGAGAGAGACCCGAGGGAGAGAAGCTGAGAGAATCAGAGAACCCTAGAAAAGTTCTGAATCTGAAGTAGAGAAGCCGAGAGCGAGAGAGAACTTCAAATCTTGCTGGTCCAAGCAATGGCCGTCAGATCCGGCGAGCGGTGGGCAACGGAGACGTTGTCGGAGGGCGAGGACGTGTCGAGCGCGGCGGAAGCGCCGGAGAGACGACGATGAAGGCTGAAGAAGAGACAACGAGGAGAGGACAACGGAGAAGGGAGAACGGAAGAAGCAGACGCCGAAGGCTGAGAAATGTCCAAATTGTAATAGGTTCTGCTGGGGTTGGGATGTGTGTGTGAGGGAAGGGTTATAATTGGGTGCGACTGTGTGTAGGAAGGATTTGGTGTAATTTATTTATAAATGTATAAAGTATTTGTAGATTATGCATTTAGAATTTATTTTTAACATTTAAATAGTTTAAAATATATATTTTGAATATATATTTATGGGGTCAAATAAAAAAATTTTATGGGGTCAAATATTTTTAAATTTTAGATATATATTATAATAATTTTTTTTAAGTGATGGGGTCATTTGACCCAGTAGAGCAGCAATGGCGTCGCCCTGCCCGCCGGTAACAGTTCCAATCTCTCTCTCTCTCATGCTCAGTCTCCCTATGTATATCTCTCTGTAAACCACCACCCGAACCACACAACACCACCACCACCACCTCACCTCCACCACCTCGCACCTCCACCACCACATCCGATGCCATCACCGTGCATGCATGAGAAGGATCAGTGTGTATACGTAGGTTTTGCGTGTGTTTGGTGTGTGTTTTGTGTGGTGTGTGTCTAGTGTGTGCGCGCGAGTGGCTTGTGTGCGGTGTGTGTATGAGCGAGTGAAATTAGATACTGTGTATGTTTAAAGAAATTGTGACTAATGAAGCCTAACTAATACTTTTGCAAAGCATGAGAACATTTTTATAATTTATGAGATGTTATGGTAAGTCAATGCAGTATTTTACATCTCTTGTGAAAAATATGATGTTTTAATATCTCTAAATAAAATGATTATTTTTCATCTTGTTCATTATAATACTAAATGCATCCACCTATAACCTTTGTGGTTGCACATCGCAAGAATTGCTAGAATTGGTCCACCACAGTTGTTGAGTTCATAGACTCAGGCTCACAGTTAATTGTCTTTTTGCTTAAATCTTTATTAATCAAGACCTGAAATACGAAATTTTTGTTAAGTATATATTTCATTCTAGATATATGAAAAAAAAATGTATCAATGACATGTACAGTTGTTTTTGATTTTATAAATAGATAATTACAGTTTGACTGGTACAAATACTCTTTGACTGTGTTTAAATCACATCAATTTTCAGCCTCTAGAGAGAGGATGTGACAACTTTGGTTCCCTATTCCTTCATTGGCTAGAGAGTGTCAAGGTTGTATACTAAAAATTAGCTTTTGGATTTTGGTATTTAATTTTATTTAAATTAATAAAATTATTTTTTTTATTTTATGAGAATCTTATGAGTAATATATGCATTTTATTATTTATTTAATGTTGTGCATAGGTATATTTTATTCTATATAGCATTTAATCTGATGTGTTGAATTTATCTTACACACAGAAGATCAGATTATTGGTTCTTGTAAAATATAAGTTCTTGGTTCACAGTCTTAGATGGAATTGGGCACACCTACGGTATGACTGTAGCACAATATTTTAGTAAATATATATTGATTACAAAAAATGGTAATTATTTCGACAATTATTCTGACTCATTAAGCTAGTACACTTTGTGTGTATTAAACAGAAGCGTGTTGAGATAATTAATTTTATACTGACTATATAAATTAATTTACACTACATGATTATTATGAGTGCTTATACTCTTAATTCTAAAATAATTATTACACTCGTATATTTAATATTCGTTATTTTGATTCGATAGAAGGTGTGATCTTTTACGAGTCAATAATCCCACTGAGTTAGATAACGGCGTTAATTATATGGTGGATATTGATTATTGACGGAATTCACGTCCCGTGATCGGGATTTGTGATATCCTCTTGAGAAAACTAATAAATTTTGACAGTGCCAAAATCCAATAGGTGGATTTTATAATCATGCATGTCAAATAAGTTAAGCGGAAGGTTTTAAGAATTTTTTTAAAAAACCGATTAAATAAAAATGTTAATATTTTAATTTAATCGGTAGGTATCTGTAACCTTAACATAAAAGATAATAAATTAATATTTAATAATAGGAGCTCGAATAATTCAATTTTGTGAATAATGTTGGGAGTGCAATTATAATTATTTAGTTAAATAAATTATAATTTATATTTTTATGAAATTACTTCTGTGTTGAGGTATGATTTCATAATTACATTAGGAGCTCACGTCTTATTTACTCCACAGGTCCCTACTATAGTATATAAATATACAATTATAAACCCTAACCTAATAATTATGTCAATTGGTTTCAAGACTAGGGCTTCCATATATCTGAAAACCTAAGTCTAGTTAATAAGGATTTTGAAGAACACAAAGAGCGTAACCCACACTACAATCATGTTCTTGGCATTCAGGAATACAACAGAAGGCTTGACTGGAGATTTGACAGCTAGTTACAAATGTTTACTAAAGTTTATTGCAGTAAACGAAACCAGATCAACCAGATTTCAAATGTATAATCAAGTTCTAACTTTGGGAGTTATGCCGAGTTTATATTTTTTAGGGTAAATTACACCGATCATCTGGTTTATGACAAAAACATAAACCATCCTTGAGGTTTCTAAAATATTACTAGCACCCCATCTGGTTTGGTTGTCTGTTTCAAATAAATCAAACTGTTAATATTCCATTAATAACTTAACGGAAAAGTGTTGATTCCATCAATTTTTTTTAATTTTCCCATTTTTCCCTTAAACTCCCCCACCCTCTCTCTCTCTCTCTAATTGAAAACAACATTTTTTTTATTTCATTTGCTTTGTTCCATTTTTTTATTTTTTATACTTATTTTTTTTAAAAACATTCAAAAAATTATTTAAATGTTTTTTTTTAAATTGGAATTTTTTAAATACCAAAAAATATTTTTAAAAATTGGTTGGCTTTTGTTCTAATGTATAATTTGCTCTTAGAGCTGGGATGGTTTTGCTTGGGTTTGCTTGACTGCAATTTTCTCAATAGCAATGCACATAATTTTTTGAATAATTTTTTAAAAAATAAGTGTAGAAAATAAAAACTGGAACAAAGCAAATGAAACAAAAAAAATTATTTTCAGGTGAGAATACGTGAAAATGAGAAATAATATAAAAGTATGAAAACTTTTTTTGTTGTCGCATCTTTTTTTTCTTGTGTGAAAATGCTTTTAAAGAATTTTAAAATATTTATTGGTATTTAAAAAATTCCAATTAAAAAAAACAGTTTAACAAATATTTTTTTGAATATTTTTACAAAAAATAAGTATAAAAAATAAAAGAGTGAAACAAATCAAATAAAATAAAAACAAAAAGGTTATTTTCAGTTTATTATGTATATTGTAGTTTATTATGTATATTGTAATTTATTATGTTTGAGATATTTGAATTCTATCGTTTTCTGTTTGAATTCTTTTGTAACTTACGATTTTAAGTTTTCTAATTATACATATGTATGTTTAAGAATTATGATATTTGGCTTAAAGCTTTTAGTAAAAAAGCTAAAAAAATTCAAATAAATGTGCAATTTTTATTTTTAATTTCTAATCTAAATCAATGGACATAAATTTTAAGTTAGATTTAGGAAGAAAAAAAAAAGAAAAAGGGGTGAAGAAGAAGAACATGCGCCAACACCCTTCACTGGCGACGCTAACACTGGCGTCACCTTTCTCCGGCGACGAAGACCAGCTACCACCCACACCCTTGGCTTGTTTTCAATTGTAGATAATAAAATAAAAATTACTATAATAACAAAATTAAATAACATATAGCCTTGTTTGAGATAATTGTTTATTCGCTTATTTTGTTTTTAATTAATTTTTTTATCGTTTAGTCAAATTATTATACTTTTTGACTCCTCTCATCGAGACGAGCTGAAAAAGTAAATTTTTTTTAATCACAATACAAAAAGTTCAAAAAAAGACAAAAATAAAAAAATAATTTGATATTTTTTTAATAAATAAACTTCCCAACAAACTTTATAATATTAACTATTTAAATCATCAAAATAAAATACTATAAGTATTATAAAAAAATAGAAATATCTCTATATCTATTTACTACCACTACCAACTATATATAATTATTAATATTAAATATATAAAATGGTAAAAATGTCAACTTTGAACTAAAAAGTAAAAAAAAACTAGCTTTTTACCCAAACAACCAACTTAAAAAATGCTAACTTAAAAGTTAAGTTACCAAACAATTTACTTTGAACTCAATTTAGTTTTTTAGTTAAAAACGCAAAAAAAAAAAAATTTTAAAAAATAAGTATATTGATTTTTTCATTTATACAGTATGTTGTCGGTGATATACCGCATCCCGTTTAAAAAATAAGTATAAAAACTTTTTTTCGTATTTAAAAACATACATTAGAACACAAACAAAAATTGTTAAAAACATTTTTAAAAACACAAGCCAAGCAATTTTTAAAAACATTTTTTGGTATTTAAAAAATTCAAATTTAAAAAAAAAACCATTTAACAAATATTTTTTTGAATGTTTTTTTAAAAAATAAGTATAAAAAAAGTGAAACAAAGCAAATAAAATAAAAAAGGGTTATTTTCAATTGAAAAACAGTGAAAATGGAGAGGGTTAAAAATGTAAATTTGTAATTTTGATTAACGTTGTTAGAGAAAAATCACTGACATGGGTGGTCAGTGATATTTCAGAAACCATATGGGTGGTTTCTGTTTTTGTCAGAAACCAGAGGGGGGGTCAGTGTAATTTACCCTATTTTTTATTGTTTGATATCAAAAAATTTTAATTTGGAGTCTTTTTTGGCACTTGCCGGTCTGATTTTTTATTTTTTTTGCATATTTGGATCTTGGTTTTTAGCCCCAATAGAGAATTCCTTCAATTTTTGGGAGTCGCACATGGTCAGCTAGTCCCCAACGCGTGGAGGATCCTTATTGGGAGAATGGTGCTATGGTAGGTTCATAGTGGGGGGAAATTTTATATGAGCCTCCATGAGTTTTTGTGGTGTTATAAGCAAGTGGAGTATGTGTCCGATCTAGCGAAGGCACAAGAACTCATTGATGAGCTAGGCAAGGCAAAGAAGGAGGTCATGGTCAAGATCAGAATCCAAAAATCCTAACTTATTAAGCTTCAATCTAAATATCACGATCTTGATGCCTATATTGTTGTCTAGGAGACTGCCAATGTGGAAGACTTCAAGAAATAAGAGGAGACGGAGCAAATCATCGTTGCCTGAATTGCTGACCATATGGACTTCATTGACGTGAAGGTATTGATGGCTTAGCAATGGAACAACGGCTATGAAGCTTTTCGCTAACAATCTCAGGGCGTCTTGCCGGGCGAGGACTTTTCCTTAATTAAGCTAGATGTGGATGATGCGTTAACGTTACTTAGGTCTTCACCTAGTGATGATGTTGGGGAGGACATTTAGCCTGATCATGCTGCCGACTCCTAAGTTCTTATTCTTTACCCCTTCTTTGTTCTTTCTCCAAAGTTTAAGTTGTAATTCAAACAACATTGTTAAGGTTTTGTGGGTGTTGCAGTTGGTTATTTTACTCCGAAATGAATGGTCGTATCCTTACATGTTTTCCCATATTAATGATAAGATAATATATTTTTTAAGCACTCATAACTTTTACTACAAATTACAATTTATAAAATATTATTTTTTTGTTACATTGAAGGCCATTAGTCTGGGAGAGGGAGGTGGGGGTATGAACCCGGTTGGTGAGGAGCCTGGGAAGAGAGGCCTTCCTCGGAAGAAAAAAATATATTTTCAACAATAGGGGTGTTTGGCCAAGCTTCTGTCACTAACTTTTAACTTATTGCTACTGATTTTAGTTATAAGTTACAAATTTTTTTTAAACACCCACAATTTCTGCTATAATTTGTAGCTACATTTTTGTTAGCCGAAGGGTTTTTTATTTTGATTTTGATGATTTTCATAATTCATTTTCTAAGAATAAATGAATTTAAAATGATAATATTTTATATTTTCAAAAAAAAAGTGTTAACATATTTTGAACAATTAAGTTGACACCTTTAGCCAAAAAAAATGACTTATCTCTCAAAAGGATTACAACACTTAAGTATTATGGCATGAGAATATTTTGTGTTGAACTCAGTTAAAAATTAAGTCAAACATTTTAAAGGCAAAGTATACTTGAAAAATATCAAGTGTGTCAACACCTATTGAATAAATGGTTTGACACTCTAACAGTTTCATGAAGTCATTTTCAGATATCAAAGTTTAGTGTCGACACAAACAAGTTTTGAGTCAACACAAAAGAGCCGAAACTCTCAGGACTCAAAATGAGCGACACAAATTGAATTTGTGTCGCCACAAAAGTGCTTTACACTTTTGGTATCCAGAATTTTGGGTCGGCACAAATGAAAACTGTGTCGACACAAAACAACTGAGGGCACCTGTAGATTTTAGGTGTCGACACAAATAAGAAGATGAGTCGACACAAAAGTCTCGAGGCCACCTGAAGAATTTCAATGTCGACATAAATGAGAAGATGAGTCGACACAAAATTCTCGAGACCACCTGAAGAATTTCGATGTCGACACCAAAGTCCAAATGTGCCAACACAAATATACCGAGGCTTCCTACAGAAGTTAGTCTCGACACCAAAGGCAAAATGAGTTGACACAAATGGTCATTCTTGGATGCTGAAGTTTTAAACGAGTTCACACCTAAGAAGAAATATATCGACCCAACCACTTGAAGATCACTGCCCTAGACAATTTGTGTCGACACCGGTAACGAAATTTCAAAGTCGCGACGAATCTCAACGGTTGAATTTTTGGCATTTATTGCTCTCACCTACCTCCAACGATGATAAATGCACAAGAGATTATGTAAAGAGTAACTTCTCAGCTTTTACTCTAACTGGAGACTTACAATCATTGTTCTATTGTTTAAATCAAACTCAGAATTTTTATGCCCTCATTTACTGCTGAATCTCCAGCTCTTGTTCTGCATCTCTATTTGCTTTCTCATTTATTGTAAATCTATTTTGTAAAGAGATTAAGTGTTCCTTGTTAATACTCTTCATTTATTGTATTCAATTGTGAGTCACCATTTATTCTTTGAGTAAATGAGTGAATCTCATCAAAGAAGAGTTCAAGAGAGATTAAAAAAAGAAGATAATTATTTTTATAGAATTTTTTTGAAGCTGTGTTAGGCTTTTGAATGTGCCCGTAAATATTCGATTTGTTTAAGCGAAGTCTTGAAGTTGTAAAGGCTTAAAATGCGTCCGTAAAGCATTCTATACAGTGGAAAGACTTAAGAGAAAACTTGAGGAGTGAACGTAGGCTTGGAAGAAGCCGAACCACTATAAAATCTTTGGTGTCTGCTCTATCTCTCTATCTCTAATTTTTTAAATATTTTCATTTCTTCAATATTTGTTTATTCTGCCTTAATTGATTGTAATATTAAAAAATTTTGAAAAGGGTTTTTAAAGTTGTTATTTATCATTAAAGATCCAATTCACCCTCCACTTGAGTTGCCTAAAACTAACAATTGGTATCAGAGCTTGGGCTCTTATTTTTGACTTAACAATCTAAGAGTTTATATGGAAACAACTAACATCGGACCTATCCAATCAGAAGGTCAGTCGACAAATAGACCCCATTTGTTCATTGGAACAAACTACAATTATTGAAAGGTTGGAATGAGAATCTACATTCAAACCGTAGACTATGACCTTTAGCGGTCAAAACTGTTGAAGGAACTGCCGTCCTCAAACCTGAGGCTGAATGGACTGAAAATGATATTAAAAAAATTTAAAAGAATGCTAAAGTCATGAATCTCCTACATTACTTACTTGACCCAAATGAGTTCAATAGGATCTCTACATGTGACACCGCAAAAGAAATATGGGATAGATTCAAAATTACCCATGAGGTACAAATCAAGTGAAAGTGTCAAAAATGAGTTTGCTTGTACATAACTAAGAATTATTCAACATGAAGCATGATGAAACAATTTTTGATATGTTTACTCTCTTTATTGACATTATTAGTGGACTAAAATCTCTTGGCAAAATTTATATTAATGCGGAGATAGTAAGAAAAATTCTTAGGTGCATGTCTAAGAGTTGGGAAGTAAATGTCACAGCTATTCAAGAAGTCAAAGACCATAACAGACTCAGTCTCAAAAAAGTTCTTGATTCTCTCATTACCCATGAGATGAACATCAAGATGGACGACGATGATGATAACAAAATGAAGAAAGACATCATCTTTAAGTCGTCAACACGTGACGAAGAATCCGAGGAAGACTCTTCAAGTGATGAGAATGAAGGCTTGGCCCTCATCACGAAGAAATTCAAAAGGTTTCTTAGAAATAAGAAACAAAGATGAAGAAAGTTTTTCAAGAAAGAAGGATACCGAGGCGAGCCTACCAAATTCGAAGGTGACTCAAGCAAATTCAAAAACGACTTCAAGAAAGAAGAAATTATCTGCTGAGTGTAGACACGTCAAAACTGAACGTCCTTAACTCAAAAAATAATTAAAAAATGGCATCATGAAAGCCATGACTGCTACATGGGGTGAGAGTGATGACAGCAGTTCTGAAGATGAAAAAGAAGAAAAGAAAGTATCAAATCTATGCCTTATCGCTAGAAAAGATGATGGGATAATCCTTGACCCTTTTTCTGTAGAAGAATTGCAAAGTGCATTTGAAGATTTACATGATGAGTTGAGAAAAATAGGTGCCAAGAATTTTATTTTAAAAAAGTTAGTTCTTTCCTCCTCAACTGAAATTGAAACTTTAAAAAGTGAAAAATTTGTTTTGACAAAACAAGTTTCTATTTTGAAGGATGAAAACAAGGTTTTGAGTGAAAAAGTTGACGACTTTACAAAAATTATTTATAAATTCACTCAAAGAAAGTACAGCTTGGATAAACTTCTTGGCTTGTAAAAATGTATTTTTGACAAAACTGTAATTGGATATAAACCCAAGAAGAAACAAAAGTTCTTGAGCAATATTTTTATCAAGGCATCCTCTAATCATACAAATCCACTTCTTTTCATTGCTATGAGCATGGACACATTGTCACACACTGCCAACATAGAAATCTGTCAAATAATTATGTCAAAAAAGCTTGGGTTGCTAAAGAAACACACCCTCAATAAACTAACACCAAAGGACCCCAAAAAATTTAGGTACCAAAAATAAAAACTTAATTCTCCTTGCAGGTATGTCTCAAATCCTCATTCAATGAGAGGATGTGGAATCTCGATAGCGCTTGCTCAAGACACATGACAGGCGACTAATCGATGTTTGCATCACTCAACCCAAAAGATAGTAGATTTGTGACTTTTAGAGACAATAGCAAAGGAAAAATCATAGGAATTGGCTATATTGGTAAAAAAAAATTTCCTTCTATTAAAAATATTTTGCTTATTGATGGTTTGACACACAACCTTCTTAGCATAACCTAACTTTGTGACAAAGGATACAAAGTTGTATTTAATCATGCTAAGTGTGTTATTGAAGATTCAACCAATAACAAAGTTATCTTTGAAGGTCAAAAACATAAAAATATTTATATATTTGCTCTCAATGATCTTTCTAAGAATGACACCAAGTACTTATCCGCCTTGAGTGATAATAGTTGGTTGTGGTATAGAAGGCTTGGACATGCACATATGAACTTAATTTCTAAACTTTTGAAAAGGAATTGGTGATTGGTTTACCCCAAATTAAATTTGAAAAAAATAAAGTGTGTGATGCATGTCAACAAGGCAAACAAGTTAGAAGTTCCGTTCATTCTAAAAATGAGATATCAACTTTCAGGTTATTACAACTATTGCACATGGACTTGTTTGGTCCAACAAGGACTTTAAGCTTTGGAGGTAAGAGATATGCCATTGTTACTATTGATAACTTCTCTAGATACACTTGAGTGCTATTCTTAGCTCATAAAGATGAAACATTTACCTCTTTTGCAAAACTATTTCGGAGAGTCCAAATTGAAAAAGGTTTTCAATTTTAAAAACAAAAATTTTAAAAAGTTTTGTGATGAGAATAGTATTAACCATAACTTCTCTGCTCATATAATCCCTCAATAAAATAGAGTTGTTGAGAGGAAGAATAGGACATTAGAAGAAATGACTAGAAGCATGCTTTGTAAAAATAATCTACTACGATACTTTTGGGCTAAGGCTGTCATCACTGCTTGTTTTTATTATAAACAGAGTTATGATAAGAGCTTCTCTCAAAATCTGATATGAGCTATAGAATGGAAAAAAACTTAACATCCGTTATTTTTGCGCTTTTAGGTGCAATTGTTTTGTTTTGAACAGCAACAAAAAACTTTTGGACAAGTTCGATGCAAAATCTGATAAAGGTATTTTTTTAGGATATTCTATATCTAGTAAAGCGTATAGAGTATTCAACAAAAGGATTCTAGTTGTTGAAGAATCTATACATATTATTTTTTATGAAGTTAACCTTGGTTCTTCAAAGGATTTTTGTAAAGATAACTTGTTAGACATAGAAAAAGGAGTTGAAAATATCTTCATAAAAAAAGAAGAAGAGCTAAATCTAGAGGAAGCTTCAAATTCTCATCAAAATGTAGTCCAACAGGTTGCTGAATATGCAAATGTAGAAAATTCAGACCTACCTAAAGAATGGAGGTATGCTTATGGTCACCTGAAAGATCTTATCATTGGTGATCCATCGCAAGGTATCAAAAATCTGTCTTTTCTACATATTATTTGTGGTAATTTAGCATTCTTTTTCTCGACTTAACCAAAATATTTTGAGGAAGCCGAAAACGATAAGTTTTGGATCTTGGCTATGCAAGAAGAGCTATATCAATTTGAAAGAAACAAAGTTTAGCCTTTAGTCCCAAGACCTAAGAAACAGTCCATCATCGGTACAAAATAGATTTTTAAAAATAACATGGATGAGAATGGAGTAGTTCTTAAGAACAAAGCTCGATTGTAACTCTTGCCCATACTACTTGTATGCGGATTGTAACTCTTACGGACGCAGACAAAGCATGACTCAAAACATAGCACGGCTCATGACATAGCACATCTCATGACATGAATGGACCCTTTCTCAACATGACTCCACCACTGAACAACCCAACCCATGCCAAAACCCAGCTTCTTTCCAAAAAGACATCGTTAGTTCGAAATTCATAGTTTTGTTCTCTATGTGTGATTATGGCCAATTAAATATGCTTTCATCATAAGATATCTAACAACCTTTAGTATGCTCAGCATGTATAAAAACACAAGAACGTCTCATACATGGCAAGTTAAGGGCATATTACAAGTAGAACACTTACCAGGCATTACTCATCAACACAATTAAGAATCCAGATTCAAACAGTCTTACAGTAAAATACTTTTAAATATCAAACCTTAGTAATTAGTTACAAAATCAAACTGGGTGGTAGATATACATGTTAATCACAAGTTGCATGAAGAAAGATAAGCTACGGGGAGCTGCTAAACAAGGGTAAAAATCCGTTGAACAGAATTGGTCCAAAAATGACACTGTTTGAAAAAAATGGCTTTTAGGAAAAAATTGTCCAATCAAATCACTTAAATTAACTTTTAAATGAAAGATAATTCAAACATCTAACTTTGAACATAATGTTTGACCTGAGGAGATTTGTCTAGAATTTTTTAAAGATCGGCAAAGTGGATTATTTTTCTGCAACTTTTCGTAATATCGTAAAAATTTTATTTGGGACACTTCAACACCTTTCTAAGTCCTCCAAAAAATCACACGTGCTAAAAATATCTCAAAGAAGGTCCAATAAAAACACGCTTGGAGTTAGGCATTGTTTGGTTTCTCTAAAAATTTGGGCAAGAGATTAAAAACGACTTTTTCTTGGTTTTTCTTCAGTTAACTCGCTTCATTTCTTGTTTAATTTAGATTACGGGTCCATAAACACTAAGACCACATCAAAACAGAACATTAATGAGCTGTCAACATGTTCATATCACATTTATTCAATCCATGAAGAATAACGGAAGAACAATCAAGCGTAAAAATAACTGATTTCTCATAGTTCTTCTATTCGATTCTTCTTTGAATCTTTATTTTAAGTTTGGTTTTACTTCTTAGAACTTATTAAATGTTGTGAAGTGGTTCTAGAAGTGAAAGTTAGAGAGGGTTGTAGGAGGTTTCTGCCTTGTATAATCTTGATCAATGAAAAAAGACTTAGTTTTAACTCAAACCAAACAACTTTATTTCCTCCTTCCTTATTTCATCTCTCTCTCTCTCTCTCTCTCTCCCTCTCTTTGTTCCATTGAAATGGTGTGAGAAAATGGGCAAGGAAGAGTGGCCTTTTATAGGGAAGGGAGAGCTTGGGTTACCCTAGGTGGTTAAGCTAACTTGGGTTGGTTAAGCTTATCTTGGTTACTTTAATTGACCTTGGTTGGGTCGGGCATATGGCTCAATGTACTTTTAATGGAAGACTAACATATAGTTATATATTAAATTCTTTTTTATAATTATGAAATTTCTACACAATATTGCATTTTATTTCCATTTAAATTTCATTTTCATTTGGCTCACAT
>JAOTRH010000020.1:10184747-10215784 GCA_034768845.1 Heliamphora exappendiculata | reverse complement strand
AAAGTCATGTATAAAATGCCTAATTTCATTGTTGTTATTTAATTGATAGCCATGGCTGTACTTACCCAAAAAAATAATAACGGTTCTACACTTGTATTTTTTGCGAATGAATTTACATATACTTTGCTATTATTTGTTATAGATTATAATAAAATTCTTATATGTGGCTAAAAATATGTATATATATCTCACATAATAAGAAAATTTAGAACTTCAAAGTGTTAAGTTTAAGGGTTAAAAAAATAAAGAACTAGCTTATAGTAAAATTGTCCCAAATAACAACAATAAGAATCATTTTGATGACGAAGCACAAGATCACCGGACCTTTTTTAAAGGATGGATTAGATCACCGGACCTAATCCATAATTATTTATGGATTAAAAAAATAAAAAAAATGTTGATAAGCGACGACCCATCTACAAAGATTTTCTTTTGAGCTTATGTTACTAAAAAAGGCAATCAAAATAAGAATAAAGAATATTAATGATATTGACATACGTAGATGGAGTGATTTATGATGACGACGATAGAAATTGACAATACTAATCAACAATCACAATGCAAAGTGCAATTAATTTGTAAATGATATCTTACAACTACGTTTCTATTTCAAAAGGCTATTTTCATATTTTTCCATTTCAATTGTTAGCACGAGAATAGTAATTTGGAAGAATATTAATGTTAATTATTCGTGAATAAAATTATAATTTATATTTTTAAATTATAATTTAAAAATATAAATTATAATTTTTAAATAGCCTTTTGACGAGCCTTTTCTAAATGATGCCCTTTAAGAGCCTTTTCTAAATCGTAGGAATCAAGTCGCGAATTGTACGATTCAATATGACTTTCGAATACAGGTAACGATTCATATCGTGTAGTCCAAAACTCGTATCGAATCATAGGAATCGAATCGTGAATTATGCGATTCTAACAACCGTGGTTACAACGGTGATACGAAGCTACAAATGATTTGATTAATTAAAGGGAATTTTCTTTTATCCCGTTTTAAAGGATGAAGCACTTAGAAATTAGTAGGGATGACAATTTTTCTCATTTTGTGCTGCTTCCGCACGTCCCTGCCCCATTATGTATGGATTTTCTTATCCTCGATAATAAATGGGGTAGGGACGGTATTTGCTCCCCTACCTAATTTTCTCCCGTCCCACCCCTAATTACATTAAAATACATAGTTTTTACAATATGAATATATGTATAAGTTTAAGTTTAAATATAGAAATATTATATTTATGTATTTTTTCTTTATCTCAATTTTTTACATTTCGTATTTTTAGTTATGCTAATCCATCACCTACTATTATTTAGTTATTATATTATCTATGACTCTTATTAATATTACTATCTTAAATCGTAAAGCTATATCCAAATTATTCCTACCCCCACTAGGCCCTTACTACTTTCCTGATATTTTTTTTCGTCTCTGTTCCGATCAAATAGGAAACGTGGATGAGGATGGAAGACCTCATTCTTGCCCTGCCCCTGCCCCGATCAAATGGGAGACCTCATCCTCAACTTGCCGCCGCCGCCGCCGCCCCTCCCTATAAATTAGCAGTTCGATTTCAACAAAAATTCAAGTACTGTTATCCTAAAACATACCTTTAATGTCCTTACACTTCTGAATGAAATAGCTAAGCAAAATATATTTAGCAGTTCGATTCTTGTTTTTTGCCCATTGGCCACTATCACCGCCACCATTGCTGCCAACACCTCTTCCTCCATCATCGCCACTGCTGCTGCCATTCTCCGCCGCTGACACAAGAAATAACTTCCCTTATGTTTTTATGTAAATTAGTTTTAATCTTCTTATGCAAAATATTTTATATTATTTTGTCAAACTGAACAATAAAAATAAGTAAAATTGATATTAAAATAAATGGAGCCTACTGGTACTGCCATCGCTGCCGCCACCACTAACACCACCACCACCACCACCACCACTCTTGCCATTGTTTCCGCCACTGCAACTACTGCCTTTGCAGACACCAGAAAATGACCTTCCTTATTTTTTTTTATGTAAATCAATTTTGATATTATAATGTAAATTATATTATATTAACAAAACATTTTGCATTATTCTTATCAAACAAAATAATAAATTTTTTTATAGAGCTTGATTCTTCCTTTTTCAATGCAGCCTCCTAATGGGGATTTGTATTTAGCCCTGTTGGGGGGAGACGCGGGAGTAGGAAATTTCTTTTTTTTTTTTTTTTTCCTTTCTCTCTTTCTAGTCAAGCCTTATTTCTGTGTTCAGGAATAGTGAAATGAGGGAATTTGGGATATGCCTGATATGATTTTTAAGGAGAATTTAGTATTAAAGGTTTCAAATTTTTTAAGAACTCATTACATTCCTATATATATATAGTATATATACGCTCAGACAATCTGCTTTAGTGAATTGGCATGAGAAGAAGACAATTCCATCGTACTTGAAACTGTTTGGTTTGCATTGGATTTTGACTTGGTTCCCAAACCTTGCAACTCCAAAAGAATCCTTCAGAATAAACATTAATCGAGGCTTGTGTTATAAATAATTTAGGATCAGTTTGAGATAATGTGTAGATATGTCATTGGTTCCTCTGTCTCTCCCCCCCTCACGTTATCATTTTTTTCTTCTTTTTCATAGATTATAAAAGACTGATTATGATCAGATGATATCCCTGATTGTTAACTCCGACAAATGGGGGCTGCAGCATTCTTATAACTTTTTAAGAGTCAGTTTCTTGAAAAGTTGTCATTTCTGTAGGCGCTGTAGAATGTTTTTATTACAATAATCGTTGCTTCTTATTCATTGGTTTTTTTCCTTCCTTTCGGTTGCAGTGTTCAAATGGTCACACATTGTGCTCGGGTTGCAAGCCCAGGGTGCACAACCGGTGCCCCACTTGCAGGCATGAACTAGGGAACATCAGATGTCTAGCTTTAGAGAAGGTGGCTGCATCACTAGAACTTCCATGTAAATATCAGACCTTCGGGTGCATGGGCATTTACCCTTATTACAGCAAGCTAAAACATGAATCCCAATGTGTATTCAGACCCTTTAACTGCCCTTATGCTGGATCAGAGTGCACGATCATTGGTGATATTCCTTACCTTGTGGCCCATTTGAAAGATGATCACAAAGTTGACATGCATAATGGCAGTACTTTTAACCACCGTTATGTCAAATCAAATCCGCAGGAAGTTGAGAATGCAACATGGATGCTTACGGTATGATTCTCTATTTGTTACAAACTCTCATTTTATTTTGTATTATTTGGATCAAGTTCTCGCTGGGTACATAATTCTACAAGTCGGGCTTTTTGTTTGTTTTTTGTTTTTTTTTTGCTTTAAATCTCGTTTGGTTATAACCTAGCTTTAAGCCCAGACAAAACTGTGCCTTTTTTTGACTGTCTTCTATTTCGAGCTCTAAGAAAAAGGCTAAAATGTAGCTTTAAATCTCTAGCCAAACAAGGTCTATGTCACGTCCCTGGACCCGAGGCACGTGAATCTCACGTGACTATCTAAATATGTTTCAAAACAAGTGATAGACCTCCTCTTCTTAAACTCCACTTTAGGATCAGAACCCCTTTTTAAAGAAAGAGTCTAGAATTTAGATTATATTAAAAGTTGCCACTTCCCAAACTTTGAAAAATATTCCAAGTGTAAAACTGAAAATTTTCGACAGATTTTTCTCTATTTTTCAAATATTTTACGGTATAACTATTTAAATATAACCTGTTTAACAATCCCAACATTCAAACTCAAATCCAACAACATAAATTTCGAAGGCACTAAACAAGTATTTTAACAACTATTTAATTTCATAGAACTTTTTAACATTGACATACTTCATCCACTTCTCATGAACAAGACTCTTATCTAAGAAAACTTTTATCCTTTCATTAAGATTTTCCCAAAACACACATCTTAAGAACTACACACATGAGCTCATCAACTTCTTTACTATCAACACAACATCAAAGTGTAAACATGCTAATTACAATAAAAGTATCTTTTACATTTATCAAAATATAAGATTTACAAGAAACCATCTCAAAACATCAACTTTCATTTCCTCTTCAATTTCCAACCTAAGTCCATAGTACCCTTCTAAGCATTTTCTTGACCATCATGACCTGTAAAATGTTTAATTAAACAAATGTGAGTCGAAACCCGTAGAATAAAGACTAAAATAAGTGTAATGCATGACTTGTGAGTTGTGAATGACATGCTATTATGCAATCACATTCAAATCACTTTTATAACCCTTTCTTATTCCTATCTCTTCATTCTTTATTTACTTAATCTTTATTTTTTTAAAACTTTTTTCTTATTAAATCATTAGACTTTCATTTCAATTCATCTTTCCTCATTCTTATATCTCATTTACATTTTCTTTAACACATTGTCTTTGATTTCCAATAACTCCGTTAATTCAATATTGAACCGACGCCACAACAATTTCAGCCGTGAATCCAAATCACTACCACGACAATCTCAGCCGTGTAGTTACAACCATCGGTTCACTATTAAATTAACTATCCAGTCTGTTAAGTCAATATTGAACCGATGCCACAACAATCTTAGCTGTGAATCCAAGCCACTACCGTGACAATCTCAGTCGTGTAGTCACAACCGCGACAATCTCAGCCGCATCCGTTTTATGGGGCTAACCCGAGAGCGACGGTACCCAACTTGCACAAGTTTTCGGTCTTTTACAGCGGAGCTAGTCAAGCCCAACTTATTCACATCCACCATCCACCATCAATTCAATATTCCTTTAACTATACATCATTCATTAGCCATTAACCAACCGGGAGTCCAACCGAAAAACCGTTCCTCTCCCTAATTCAATTTCACCAATACATATTCTCAAATCATTCTCTTCTCATTATAAATCCCAGCTATTGCTCATTGTTTATAAAATCATAAGACTCAAATTAATTTATTATTTTAATCATTATACCATGCACAAACCAAAAATTCCATACTTCTTCCCGAGTTCTTAATTAAATCACAAGTTCAATTAACGATCTTTAAACAACCATGTTACAAGGTTCCCATTTTACCATATAGTTCCATTCAATAACCAATCTTCCCATAAGAAGCATACATTCATATCATATATGCAATTTAAGTTCTCAAAGTAAGGGTTTAATGAATTTAACCACAATCCATCTCATACATATATTCTCAAGTCACATTCTTTATCCAATACATTCTCTCACTTTTTACTTCCATATCATAATCTCAAACAAATTTTCAATTAAATTGTCAATTTAACTCATTAAATTCCTACTAATAAATTACGAGCTTCCAACAATCTAATAATAACCCAATTATATGATGAAATATCATATACAAGTCAAAGCTCAAAATTTAATTAAAAATAGAATATCAAGCTCTCAATTCAAATAAACAATCTCATTTCAACACATGGGCCCCACCATAGAACCAAATTCCTCTCATCATTCCATTACATAACCACACGTATCAATATCATGTTTAGAGGTATAGTTTCAAAGCTATGCAATGTATTCCCGTAACTTTTAAGTTAAACTGAAAAGTATCATTTAACTAATTTCTTAAATTAACCCTACATTTACTACATTTGCTCACATCAACATAGGAGTGTAAACTTTGATTTATAAATAACCATTTTCGCCATAAATAAGAATTTGTAGCTCATTTGTTTATTTCAAGTTCAAAAACTTAACCTAAAATACATGAACTAACCATACTATCCAAGTGTTCTAATTTCAAATAATTAAGTTACAGCTCATCGATTAATACCAAAGAGTAAATATTATCACAATTAATTCACTTAATAAACCTCACAATGTTGGTTAATCTCTTCTTTTATGAAAAATTAGTATGTCACCCTTGGTAAGATTTGAATCCACAAATCTACTTAACTTTTATGAATTTCAAGCTTTACTACAATACCGACCACGGTTTCTATGCAACGGTTCTCATATCTTTAAGATAGACCACATCCTCAACTTGCAATTTATAACATTCATTAATTCCTCATGATTAAGTTTAGTTTTAGTTGTACAATACAACCCAAATCAAACCTTAGTTTAAAACTCAAATCCCTTGGTTGTCATTCTTCAATTAATCTCCTTTTTATCTTTACTGACTCATTAATTAAATCTAACATTGACTTGGTTCAATCTCGTCAAACTAACATGAAACGAAATCAAACACTTCAAGATCTCATTGCGATTTTGGTAAATCACTCAAACCTTGTCATTGAACTCTAAAGTTAATTCGCCAATCACAATTAACTTGAACTCATAACATTTCCCAATTTTGTTCCTTTTCTATGAATTTAAATAAAGCCAAGCACTTAACTTAAGGTGTATACTTATTAGGCCCCAAATCTTGCTAACTAAACTTGAACTTAATCTTCAATTCATAAACGAATAAGCTACATAGTTGAAACCTCTCATTACATGTCCCACATTTTAACTTCTTATCCAATAATCACAAATTAAATCAATTTTAACTAGATTTTTATGAAAATCCTTTCAATCTCAAGATAACTCATGGCTCCAATTCTCTAACCCATCAATTGTGTAGTAACACCACCATAGTTACCACTTCTATGTTCCAATTCCCAATAGATAAACAATTACTATAAAATTTAACCCCAACATTTCACCGATTAGTTAAAATTTTTCTTAATCACTTAAATTATTACGGTTCCATAGGGTAATAACCAAAATCAACTCAAATCAAAGCAAACCACTGAAATTAGTCTAAATCCTACCTGTCGGGGACCTGAAATTTCAGATTTCGCCATGTATGGAAACCCTAGGTTTTGGCCTCCTTCCAATCTGGCATTTAGTTGGTTCCATGAATCGCTCTCGCTGCACGTATCTTGGATCCAAGTCGGCGTCGTCTAATTTCGTGGCTAACGTGATCAATTTTGTGAGGAGAAGTTGAGTTCGGAGTTTCTTCTATGGCGGAAGAAAAGAAAAAAAAATCCAAAAACGAGGAGACTAGGGGAGGACAACGCCGGCGGCGTTAGCTGGGGGTAGCTGTGACAAAGTTAACGGCGATGATGGGTAGGGGATTTGGTGCCGGTGGTCGTGGTGGTTGGTGGGGCGACGATGGCGCGATGGTGGCCGAGGTCGCGCTTTCTCTGTTCTCTGTTCTCTCGGCTCTTTTTTTTTGCTTCTCTGCTGAAGCGTCTCAGCTTCGGCTGAGAGGTATTAATATTATTATCAATTTTTTTTTTTCTAAAATCATCTAGAACATTCCATTTTTGGTAAAAGACATAAATATATAATTATTAAATCTCCATTTAACTTTACTAATTCTAAATAAAATACTTAAAATTTTTCCGACGTCCTGGAATTAATTGTCAAAAATTACTTCCGGTGATTTTTTCATTGTCAAATTAATTAGCCGTAAGATAAAATCGTTCCAGGTCGCTACAGTCTACATAAAGTTCTATTGTCTCTGTGTCATCCTTTTCTGAATTTCTGTCATTGCTGGATTCTGTTTCTGTGCACTTGATATTTTTGATGAGCTCGTGTCATTCTCCAGGTTTTCAGTTGCTTTGGGCAATATTTCTGTTTACATTTCGAAGCATTCCAGCTTGGTATTGCTCCTGTGTACATAGCGTTCTTGCGGTTCATGGGTGATGATAACGAGGCAAAGAACTACAGCTACAGTCTTGAGGTTGGAGGGAATGGGAGGAAGATGATTTGGCAAGGGGTGCCCAGAAGCATAAGGGACAGCCACCGAAAGGTTCGTGATAGCTTCGATGGTCTCATCATCCAACGCAACATGGCTCTCTTCTTCTCGGGGGGTGACCGTAAAGAACTAAAGCTCAGGGTAACTGGAAGGATTTGGAAGGAACAGTAATATGATTCTCTCCTTGAACTTGTATTGATTTGTTTTAACCATATATGTAGATTAGTTTCGGTGTCAAACTTCGGGTCATGTAGGTAGTCTATGGATACGAGGCAAACACTCTTTGCTCGTCCATATGGTATCATCAAATGAGTGGAAGATTGATACGTGATGTCGATGCAACAAATAGGGTTTTCCTATGTATTGATTAGAATCGTTAGATATATTTCTGCATTGTGGGGGTCCTTAATAGTCTTTCTTCTTCTTCATCTTTGTTTTGTGCATGGAAGAATATTGTGGTTCTTTGAACTACGTGCGCTATCAAGGTGCTGTATCGTGTTTGTATTGGAAGTAGGTGGAGATTTTTGTTTTCACCGAGTCACTAAACTATGTAATGCACTTTGAATTAATCTATTATAATGTCATGGAGGATGTTGGAAGAAGTATTGTATCTGTCTCTAGCCTTATATATATATATACCCACCATCGCGTTTCTATATTATTTGGAATACCAAAATTTGAATTTTTACTCGTCAGAAATCTTGATTAGTTCGCCTAGAGTAAGCAGGAAAAATCACTGAAACATCATCACTGATAACTAATGACACTGTTCTCTAAATCTCTACCAAGCCTAACCAAAGCATACAAGTAAAGGTGAAGGTTTTATGCTAACGGTATGTCAATTTTTTTTTTGCCCCCCTAAAAGACATGACAGGAATATGTTGTTATGTCAATTTAAAAAAAAAAAAAAAGACGACACAAATAGGATATATTAAAATTTTATATTTTTTATATATGATTATATGCTAAATGTACGAATATTTTATTCAATGGTAAAAAAAATATATAACATATCATTAATTAAAATAAAAAGATTTTATATTTCATTATATAAATGTTTTAAAATTTATTTAGTGTGCATAATTTTGAGTTTTAAAAAATATGAAACATTGTTATTATGAGAAATGCATCACGTAAGACGTGTTCGGAAAATTCAAAAAGTATTATTAAAGTACTTGCAAAGTCTAAAAAATTAGGAATGCCGGAGGAGTGTTCGGACACTAATTGTTTTTAGTTCAGTTTTTGTTAAGTTGTAACAATTCAGCCACTTAGAATTTTATATAATTTTAAATTGATTTAAACATTTAAAATGTTAAATAATATGAATAGAATATAAAAATAAATAAAAATTACAATCAAAATATTCTTAAGCCATAACCTTCTAATTCTAAAATATTAATATTATTTTTACCAATTTGTATGTAGTCATACACAAATATTGAATAAAAATATTTTATTATTAAAAAGTGTATACTACATTAGTTAAAAGCTTAATGTATAAGTGATACTATGTTGTATTCAATTTTTTTTTTTGTAAATTGAATTTTGTTGAACATGACTACATAAAAAAACTGTGTAGTTGAAAAGAGTAGTAATGTAGATATACGATAAGATTAGAAAAGATAAAATTAAAAATGAAAAGATTTATAAAATGATAAGAATCGTACCAATTGAAGAGAAATTGAGAGAAAATAAATCAAGATGATTTGGACACATATAACATAGAACAATTGATGCAGTATTAAAAAAAAGAGTCGAGATCATGAATAATAAAAAAACTGAAAGAATTGATAGATCTAAATTAATATGAAATATCGTATTAAAAAATTAAATAAATCTATTAAAAATAACTGAAAAAAAATTCGAGCATTTTGGCATAAAAAGGTTCATGAAATCATCCCCTATTATTTGGGACAAAAATCTGATTTGACTACAAACATATTTTACCTACTTAAGTTTTTATAATTGAATTTTAAAATTTACCTTAAAATTTATTAGAGCCACACATTACAAGCCTTTTGTAGGCCTTTAAATTCTTAAGATTGACCTTGTTCTCTACCTAACCTAGCATATGAGCAAAAGTGATTTTATACTAAATAACATGGATGAATACATGACATGATATACATACGAATATGCTGACTTTAAAAAAAGTATGTCACTACAAATAAAACATGTTAAAAATCTATACTTCTTATATATTGATTATATGCTAAATATATTAATAATTTATTTAATGGTAATAAAAAATATGTAACACATTATTAATTAAAATAAAAAATCTTATATTTTATTTTATAAATGCTTCAAAATATATTTAGTTTACATAATTTTGAATTTCAAAAAATACAAAATATTATTATTATGAAAAAATTCAAAATACAAACATGTGTTCAAAAAATTGAAATAGTGTAATTGAAGCATCTGCAAAGGGTTAAAAAAGTTTATAATATTATAAATTTAATTGTTTAATTAATGCACAATTAAAAAGTATTGAATGCATATTTAAGAGTACTCAAAGATTGTCATGTTCAACATGACACTCCTTCATAGAAGAGTCCGTATTTTATGATATTGAACGTATGCCTGTTTCCAAGAACCCACATACAGCCCAAAATTTATAGAAAAATCATCTCGAGATTGCATTGTAGAACGTATGCTTGTTTCCAAGAACCCAAAACCAAATAGAAAGGTCACACGCCCTTTTCAAACTCAAAATCCAACCATTTCCGATTCGACCATTCAATTTTTTTTTTGTAAAGTAACTACATCGACAGAGTGGAAGCTCTTATAGCAACAAGTGAAGGTAAAAAATAAAAATAAAAGCCCAAACAGTATTTAACATACAGGGAAGCTGAAAGAAAAATGGTCTGGTCATTACTGTTCAAAGCTGAACCACGATTCCAATTCACATTCAACTTGAAAATTCAGGCTGAACCAACCTAATGTTCCCATGAATTCCAGTAAGCTGTTACTACTTAAATGAACGTTAAAAGTCAAATAAAACAAAAGATACATGGGCCATAGTTAATTAATAATTACTGGTTGGCTCTTTTTTGTAGTATTCATTATTCAAACTTTCATCCACCAAAAACATTGAAGCCAAAATTTTTGTGAAAAATCCACAACTAAAAGTTCGAGCACATACCAAAAAGTCAATTTCAAATCAGCCATAAAAAAATCCGCTATAAATTTAATTGAAAAAACCAGTGTCCGATTAGAACACTTGCCCAAAATGTCATAAACCTAAGCGATGTGTGAAAATGGAATAACCATACAAGTATAAACACAAGACCCCAAAACCAATAGTAAGCCCGTAAGCTATACCCTATCAAGTCTCTGATCTCGGTGAAGGGAAGTGAAATGTAAGCGAGAAAGAAAACGAAGCTCAAACAGCATAATAAGATCAGCAAAAGTGGGAGAAAGAGGAATGTTTTTTTGAAGAAAGGATACAATCAATACAGTATTACAGAAGTAAGTAATCATAGTGAAGCGAATATTAAGCATCGTAAAGACTAGTGATGAACAACCATTGCTAGAATACTCAAATCCATTATTATACAAGTTGCAAATTAGAACCCAACCCAACCCAACCCAAACCAGGAAAATTAAGGCAAACAATACAATGTTCTACCACAATTCTAACACTTCTAAAAGATTCAGCAGCACAAAAGCCAATATTTTGGTGTATATAAATTGGGTAGAAAAAAATTCACAAAGTTATGAAAAACAATGCATTCCTAATATACAAATTTGATGCCTGACAAAGGATTGGCAACCCAATGATTGGGACGCAGGGACTAGGTCATTAGAGTTCAATGTGTATTAGAATTTGGTTATGACATTGTGAACTTAAAGAATAAGGGCAAGGCTTCTCTCCAGTGATGATTTTACTGCATCCAATAAGGTATCTCTCACACACCAAGGAATAAATAGTTGTAGATATAGAGCACTAGCATTGAAGAAAGACCATCAACAGGCATATAAAATTGACAACTTAAACAGGAAAGGAGAAACCGGAGCAATTCAATAGGAGCAGATAACCCAAAATGTAAAGCAGATGCATCCACAGCATTTACTACATCAGTAATTCTTGTACTCTTCATCAAGTTTCAACAGAGGAGGCAAAACACATGCACAACACATACAGGTAGCATTTGTACATCAATATAGAAAATGCTACTACATATATAATGAAGCAATTTACAATCACATGATGGAGAAACATTCTCCAAAGTATAATGTTTGCAAACGATATGTACACAACAAAGTCACTTAAAACACTAATTTTATTTAGTTATGTTGGTCAGAGAGGATCAAATCAATCTCCAAGCAACAAAACTATAACTCCACTCTGATGAGAGGTTGGATCCAAACCATAAGCAGACTCAAATCATTTGTAGTAATACCCTTCATTAACCAACAACCAAAAACAGCAAAACATACGCACCAATGACACATCCAAGAACCGGTATTGAAAGGTGAGCAATTGTATTCATGAACAGCAAGTCGGGCACCGAATCAACCCATTCTCATTGCACTCCAAACACCTCTTCAGTTGATCTTCATCTTCGTCGTAAATCTTCCTGCTTCCATTACAATTCGAGCATGGAATGAACCTAACGTCCCCACAGCCCTCACAGACATACCCAGGTGCCCGAACGGTGAGCCCCTTTAGCATCTTGGCCAACTCACCAACCTCATGGAGCTGCTTGATCACATCAGCCCCGCCAATGTACTTCCCTCGGATAAACACTTGGGGCAAGGTCACATTCTTCTCTCCCAACACGCTCTGCAACTCTTTCTTGTAAGCCGAGTCCATAGAAATGTCACGATCATCGACCATAACCCTAAACCCTCTAAGTATCATCCTCGCAGCATAACAATCCTCAAATGTCCGTCGAATTCCTCGTAAACTAGTGAAATACACCACAACTCGATCTTCGGTGCCCGGTAATCGAATAGAAGAATTATCGCAAAACGAAGAAACCCAAGAATCAGAACCCAATGATTTCGCGGGTTTTAATTTACTCGGTGAGGGAAGTTGCGATGGTGGTGGTGATTCGTCCGAAACCGAGGTAGGGGATTTCGAAGACTCGAATACACTGCAGAGCCTTTTCACCTTTCCTTTGATTGAATTTCCGGCTGACACGACCGATTCGAACGACGAATTGTAGAGTTTCTTGATCGATCCGTTTCGTTCGAGAGAATTGTAAAGGTAGGGTTTCTTTAAGAATTCGCTTGGCGTAGAATGCAGGGTTAGGGATCGATTGAATATCGAGGATTTGGGATTTCCAGAGATTTCCAATTTCCCGTCATAACCAGCCATAATTTCCAAACAGGGAGACCAGAGAATTCACGGGACGAAAAAAATTGACCCCCTTTGGATCTTCTAGGTTTGATATTATAGGTGTCGCGGGATGGAAGAATTGAAGAATAACGAGATGACCCTGGCCGTTCCAAGTGTTCTGCCCTATTCGGCGATGGTGATCGGAGGAAGTGCGCTAGGATGATCTTGACCGTTCAATTTCAAGGCTTGAGAAGCGGTGGGTTTGATTCTCTGGCGCTGTCGGAGGAGATCGAGATGATCTCCGTCGTAAAATTTCTGTGATAAAGGTCGCGGAGATGGTTGTGGCGATGTCGGCGATGAATGTGGTAAACAAGGCGGTGGCGGTGGCGGTGGATTTTGGATGTTAGGTGAGCAGTGGTGGCTGATTTTGTTGGGGGCGAAACGGGAAGGAATTCCTTTTGGACGAGGCGACAATCGAAAGCGAGTTACGTGAGAGAGAGAGAGAGAGAGAGAGAGGGGAATGGGGCGGTGCTTTTCTCTTTTAAAAAGGTTCCACCTTCAACCCAGCTAACGTCACTATCGACGCCGACTATTTGGTTTAAATGCATAAAACTCTGGAGAAAAAGTTTTTTATATATATATTGTTATGAAAATAATAAATTGATAAAATTTTAAACTAGTAAATAATTACTAAATTTAAATATGTAAAAATAATTAATTTTTCAAGAACAGTAATATTATAGATTTTCGAGATCATATATATATTTATTTATAAAATTAAATTCTTATACAACATTCTATCTCAATCTTTTCTCAACGAAAATTTGATTCCTATATATATATATATATATACAAAATGAGACTGCATTTATAAAGACCATTAATATGGTAATTCATTACAGTTCATTTATTTCATTGATTTCATAGCACTCTCCCTTAAATGACCATACACTAAGAATATGCTTCATTAAAATCTTACCAAGGAAAATCCAATGGGACAAAACCTTTGGTGAAGAAAAAAGAGTACAATATTCTTATGTTCCCATCATGGTGATAAATGCCGTCAGATTGCCTCATTAAAACCTTATTAAGAAAAACCTTGTGGAAAAAAACCTTAGACGAAGGAAAAAGAGTACAATAAACTAATATTCTTTAGATAAGTGTCTCCCTCTCGACTTCGCATGATAAATTCTTGAGTTGACGCATTCCAATTCTCTCTACCAGCTTTCTAAATGTTGTAGTCGATAATGATTTTGTAAATAAATCTGCTTGATTATCACTTGAGCATATTTGCTGAACATCAATGTCGCCGCTCTTTTGGAGATCATGCGTATAAAAGAATTTTGGAGAAATATGCTTAGTTCGATCACTCCTGATGTAGCCTCCTTTGATCTGTGTAATGCATGCCGCATTATCTTCATACAATATTGTTGGAATATCTTTAATAGAGAAAAATTCATATTTTTTCCAAATATGTTGAATCATTGACCGTAACCAAATACACTCTCGACTTGCTTCATGAATTGCCAATATCTCATAATGATTTGAAGAAGTTGCAATTGATGTTTGTTTTACAGATTGCCATGATATAACTGTGTCACCATAAGTAAATACATACCCTGTTTGCGATCGAGCTTTATGTGGATCAGAAAGATAACCAGCATCTGCATATCCAATTAACTGCAGTTTTGATCCATTTGAATATAACAAACCTAGGTCTGTTGTTCCTTGAAGATATCGTAATATATGTTTAACTCCATTCCAATGTCTTCGAGTTGGCACAGAGTTATATCTTGCTAACAAATTGACAGAGAATGATATGTCTGGTCTTGTACAATTTGCAATATACATAAGGGCCCCAATCGCACTTAGATATGGTACTTCAGGGCCAAGAAGTGCTTTTCCATCTTCTTGAGGACAAACTTGGTCTTTCTTTGTATCAAGTGATCGAACAACCATAGGAGTGCTCAAAGGATAAGTTTTATCCATAGAAAAGTGTTTCAAAACTTTTCTTGTATATGTAGACTGGTGTATAAGAATTTTATTTCGCAAATGCTCAATTTGTAAGCCGAGACAAAACTTTGTTTTGCCAAGATCTTTCATTTCAAACTCGTTCTTTAAACAAATAGTAGTTTTTGTCAACTCTTCTGAAGTTCCAATCAGATTCAAATCATCTACATATACTGCGACAATAGAAAATTCAGATCTTGTCCTTTTAATAAAAATACATGGACATATTGGATCATTCACATACCCTTCTTTAACTAAATATTCACTGAGTCGATTGTACTACATGCGTCCAGATTGTTTCAACCCATATAACGATCGTTGTAATTTGATCGAATAGACACTTCTAGATTTTAAATTGCATGCTTCAGGCATTTGATATCCTTCAAGAATTTTCATATAAATATCAATATCAAGAGATCCGTATAAATATGCTGTAACTACATCCATTAGATGCATATCTAAACTTTCTATAACCACCAAGCCATTTAAAAATCTAAATGTAATTGCATCAGTGACGGGTGAATACGTTTCCTCGTAATTAATACCAGGTCTTTGGGAGAAACCTTGTGCAACCAATCGTGCTTTGTATCTTACAATCTCGTACTTCTCATTTTGTTTTCGTACAAATATCCATTTATATCTAACTG
Organism: Heliamphora exappendiculata; assembly: GCA_034768845.1. Lineage (NCBI taxonomy): Eukaryota > Viridiplantae > Streptophyta > Magnoliopsida > Ericales > Sarraceniaceae > Heliamphora > Heliamphora exappendiculata. The sequence goes on along the minus strand of JAOTRH010000020.1, from coordinate 10,200,133 downwards.
GTTGTATCCCTTCAGGGGTTTGGACTACAGGTCCAAATACTTCACGTTTTGTTAGAGCATTTAGTTTTGCCTGAATTGCTTTCTTCCATAATGGCCAATCATTTCTACGTCGACATTCTTCGATGGTTTGTGGTTCATTTTCATCATTACTTTTGGTAATGTCTAGAGAAACTTTAAATGAGAATACGTTGTCGACAACCATTTTATTTCTATACCAAATTTTTCCTGTACTCATGTAATGTGTTGAGATTTTATTATTTTCAGGTACCTGTTCCTCTTCAGGAGAAAAATCATTTCGAACTCTCTCTTCAAGAGGTTACACTTCTAGGGTTGTTTGTTTGGAGAATTTCGCCACTTCAGGGGCACTAATGAGTACAACTTCTTCAAGAATACCAACTTCTCTACCTTGAATTGTTCTCTTCTGGGGAACTTTATCGTTGGCTCTAACGGGTCTTCCACGCTTCTGGCGTGTTTTAGATTCATTTGCTGCTATATCACTCAATCTAGGAATATCAATTCTTGTTGGAGTGTTAGCAGCTGGTATATGAGACTTTATTATTCTTTTTGTGTCAGTAAATGCATCTGGCAATTGATTTGCAATACTTTGCAAATGAATAATTCTTTGAACTTCTAGTTCACATTGATTAGTACGTGGATCAAGATGCGATAGCATTGGAGCATTCCAAGTGATTTCAAGTTGAGTTTCAGGCTGCGATTTTTTTTTCCTAATGATGGAAAAACTGACTCATCAAAATGACAATCATTAAAATGTGCTTTAAAGACATCACCGGTAAGTGGTTCCAAATACCTAATAATAAAGGGAGAATCAAAACCCACAAATCCTAAGTCGACGTTGGGGACCCATTTTAGTGCGTTAAGGGGGTGAAATAGGAATATAAACAGTACAACCAAAAATTCTTATATGACTAATATTTGGTTCTTAACCAAGTACAAGCTGTAATGGTGAGTACTTATGATATGCGGTTGGTCTAATGCGAATTAGAGATGCCGCATATAGTATGGAATGTCCCCAAGTAAAAACAGGTAATTTTGTCCTCATAAGTAAAGGTCGAGCAATTAGCTGAAGTCTTTTAATGAAAGATTAGGCTAAACCATTCTGAGTATGAGTGTGTGCAACAGGATACTCAACATCAATCCCAATGGACATGCAATAATCATTAAATGATTGTGATGGGAACTCACCAGCATTATCTAGACGAATTGTCTTAATTGGGTAATCTGAGAATTGTGCTCGTAATCTAATTATTTGAGCAAGCAATCTAGCAAATGCAATATTTCGAGTAGAGAGTAAACAAACATGTGACCATCTAGTTGATGCATCTATTAGAACCATGAAATAACGAAATGGACCACATGAAGAATGTATAGGACCACAAATGTCTCCTTGAATTCTTTGTAAAAAGGTTGGGGATTCAACAATTACTTTTGAGGGTGATGGTCTAATAATAAGTTTTCCTTGTGAACATGAAGCACATGGATAATCACTTGGTAAAAGAATCTTATAGTTCTTTAGTGGATGGCCATGCGAATTTTCAATAATTCGATGCATCATTATTGATCCAGGATGCCCAAGGCGATCATGCCATAACATAAATAATTTTGAATCGGTGCACTTCTGGTGCATCACAACATGTGATTCAATTGATCTTATTGTGGTATAATATAATGCAAAAGAAAAGGCAGGAAATTTTTCTAATAATAGCTTCTGGCCAAAAATAGTAGAAGAGGCAATACAAAGATATTCCTTTTTTATCTTCATCTATGGTTTCAATATGATAACCATTATGATGTAAATCTTTAAAACTTAACAGATTTTTTCTAGATCTGGTAGAATATAATGCGTCGCCAATACAAAGTTTTGTACCTTTTGATAATATAATATTAGCTCTTCCAAAGCTTTCAATTAATTTTGCAGATCCTGATATTGTATTGACATTAGCCTTTATCAATATTAATTTCATAAAATATTTTTTTATCACGAAGAATAGTGTGCGTTGTTGCACTGTCTGCTAGGCAAATATTTTCATCAATTGTATTGTTTAAATTGGATAATACATCAAGATCCATAATTCTTCACATAAGAAAAATTATACAAAATAAGATAATGTATATCACAATTAAATTGTAAATATTTATTACAAATATAAATATAAAATAGCAACAATATTTATTGATGTGGACATTCCCATCACCAATTAAATGATCAATTTTTTCACTTGGATCTTCAACGAAATCAGAAACATCAAGATAAGTTATGTCAATAGGATTGTCATGGTCCGCAAAATGTGTTTCTATTTCTTTTCCTTTGTCTTTAATTAATATTTGGTAAAGATCCACCAAAATGCTTAGGCGTACAACAGGTACGTGACCAATGTCCTTTCATGCCATATCTATAACAAACATTTTCATAATTCTTGGGGGGCTTATTAAGCAAGTTCTTTTCCTTTTCTTTTGATCCTTTAAGATTGTTCCACTTCTGGTGGAATGACTTGTTTGCTGATTTCTAAATATAGCTTCCACAGTTGTGGTTATTACTTCTACCACGTCCACGTCCATATCCACGACCTCGTCCACGTTTACAATATGAGATTTTATTCACTTTAGGGAATGGTATGTTAAATGATATACCATTCGCTTTAGGGAATGGTATAGTTCTAGTTGGACGTGATTGGTGATTTTTCATCAAAAATTTATTATTTTGTTTGGCCATGAGAAGACAAGAAATCAGTTCATAGTACTTTTTAAAATGACGCTCTCTATATTGCTGCTGCAGAAGCAAATTAGAGGCGTCAAATGTGAAGTAAGTTTTTTCAAGCATATCTTTTTCAGAAATTTTTTCTCCACATAATTTTAGTCGTGAAACAATTTTAAATAAAGCAGAATTGTACTCACTAGCTGATTTAAAATCTTGTAGTCTCAAGTGCAACCATTCATAACGAGCTTTTGGGAGGATTACGGTCTTCTGGTGCTCGTATCTTTTCTTTAAATTATTCCACAAAATAAGTGGATATTTTACCGTAAGATATTCAGTTTTTAAATTCCTCCTGGAGATGATGGCGTATAAAAATTATTGCCTTTACACGATCCTTATTCGGTGCTGCAAAGACAGATCTTTTTCGTCTAATTGGCTAGAGTTTCGTGCTGATAACGTGTTGTGAAAATAATAAATTGATAAAACTTTAAACTAGTAAATAAATGTTGAACTCAAATATGTAAAAATAACTAGTTTTCCGGGAACAGTTATATCATAGATCTTCGGGATCATATATATATTTATTTGCAAAATTGAATATATATATATATATATATATTAAAAACATCAAGGTAAGCTCATGCTCTTTTAAAAAATACTGGGTACGGAGTTTGGCGCATTTCTAATTCGAAAATGCTAACACGGGAGGTGCAAAATCAGTTTATAATGCATAAATATTTATATAATGGCCTTGTTTGGCTACTCCTTGCTTATTTATTTATTGGCTTGTTTACTTATTAACAAATAAGCCAAAAAGTATTTAAGCCACTTCGTTTAGCTACATTTGTTTATTTCTTTATTTGTTTATTTGGCTACCCAAACGAGCTTAGTTGGCTTATAAGGCAACTTATTTGCTTATTTGGTTACTTAAATGAGCTTATTTGCTTATTTGCTTATTTGGCTATCCAAACGAGTTTATTTGCTTATTTGCTTATTTAGTTTTTGGCTTATTTGACTAGCCAAATGACGAGACTTATTTTTTGGCTTATAAGCCAATAAACAAATAAGCAAGGTTATCCAAATGGGGCCAATATATATCAATATTTCCAAATATAGCATATCTTATTCTTAAAAATATATTAATATTAAAATAAATTGTCTCTATTAATTTATTAATCATCGTTCAGTAGATGATAATTAGCATGATTCTTTATAATAATAGATACTAATCATAAATATGTACTATGCACGTATTAATATATTATAATTTTTAATTATATTATTTTATTAAACATTTGAATATGTCAATACGCTATCATTTTTAATACAATTAATTTTTATTAAATAGTGTTTTTAGAAATTATTTAAAATCTTAAATTATAACAATAAATTATGCTCACTTTTAAAATAATATAATCATATGAATAATTTAATAAGTTTAATTTACTAAATTATATGTAAACATTTAGAATTGGTTTTATGTGAATTCTTAACCTATTGAGCATCACACTAACCAATTCTAATAATATCTATTTTGTCCATATAAAATAGTTTAAATGTTGTTAAATTTTTATTATAAATTAACTTTTTAATTTTGTTTTTATCTATTAAGTGTTTGGGTAACTGCTAAAATGAATAAAAATAAATATTTAGTTTATTTAACCATAATTTTTGAGTAATTGTTTAAGAAATAGTTAATCAGAACTTTGAAAACATTTATTCTGAACTTTGGATCAAATTTTTCAGTGAACTGGTTATCGTTAGCGGCGATCGTTGGTGGCTTAGGAGTACTGTGGTGGTGGCGGTGGCGGCGGCTGCGGGAGGTAGTTCAAGGTGACTTGGTGGTTTATGTTTTGCAGAAACAGAGGAGAGAGAAATTAGTGTTGTTTTCATGGTGGTTCTCGGGTGGTTTGGGCGGCGAGGTAGTGGGTATTGTGGAGGTGTGGAGTATTAGGGTTGTATTCTAAAAATTATGTATTGAATTTTTGGTATTATTTTTATTTATTAATAAAAATTATTTTTTCATTTTAATGAGAATCTATATGAGCAATGTATGCGTTTCATTATTTATTTAATGTTGTGCATAGATGTCTTTTATTCTACATGGTATTTAATCTTATGTGTAGAGTTCAGCTTATATACGGACGATCAGATTATCAGTTTTTATGTAATATAAATTTTGGTTCACAGTCGTAGATAAATTTGGACACACTATCAGTAGGGCTGTCGCACAGTGTTTTAGTAGACCTGGTTTGATTATGGAGAATGGTATAATTTCGATTATAGTTCTGACTCATTGTGTTAGTACATTTTGTGTGTATTGAATATGACCAAGTTGGGATAATAAATTTTATATTGACTATATAAATTAATTTACACCCAATTCTTATTATGAATACTTATACTCTTAATTTTAAAAGATTATTAAGAATATAAGTTGAGATAGAGTTTTAGTAGAGATAGAGTTTTAATTTTAAAAAATTATCTTTATATACCTTCTATTAGAAAAAAATTAATTTTAGTTCCTAAATTTGTTAATGATAATACTCTGTTTATTTTAATAACACTTATAACTCCTATCTCTCCCACACTATAACTAAATAAATTGAATAATATATCTAATTTACCATTTAAAAGAAAAAAACCTTCTAAAATGAATAAAACGTATCTTTGACACTTATACTTAGGTCATATAAATCTAAAAAGGATAAATAGACTAGTTGAAGATAAACTTTTGAGTTCATTGAAAGTGGTGACACTTTTAGCCTGTGAATCCTACTTGAAAGGAAAAATGACCAAGAGACTATTTTCGGATAAAGACTATAAAGCTAAAAAATTATTGGAACTCTTTGAGAAATTCAAAAAATTTAAAGCAGAAACGGAGAAGCGTCTTCGTAAATGTATCAAGACACTACGGTCTGACCATGGTGGTGAATACCTCTTTGTAAAATTTAGGAACTACTTATCAGTGGAAGGGATTATGTAACAAACCAGTTCAAACCTTAGTATTAGCGACGGTTAGCTAACGAAATCTTACGTCGCTAAAAAGGTTAAAAATACTAACTTGATTTGAAAACCCTAAGAAGACCTAACACTCAAGAGGAAAAATCCTAACACCCAGAGAAATCTCCAAACATCCTAAATTAAGTAATTAACATGGAATATTAAATTTAAAATGTTTTTTTCATAAAAGGATAAAATAACTATTTTGCTTCTGGTACACTAAAAAATATTAAAAATCTAAAATTTAACACATGGGCACCCAAAATTAAAGATTTATGCACATATAAGTAGTAAAAGATAAAATAACAACAAAAATAATAAAAATACCCCTTAGTGGCTGGCTCTACCAAGGAGTGTGTGCCAAAAAGTTACCTTTTGCATTTTAAGTTCAAAAATGAGAAAAAAAAATCTACAAATCAAGTATCATTATAACCCAAGATTATTCAAGTAAGTAATATACATAATAATATAATATTATAGACTAATAAAAGTAAATAAATCATTATTAAAATTCTTACACACCTAAATAAGTCAAAAAGTCACATCTTGTCAAAATAGCTTAATTACCTATATTTAAATGATTAATTGTTATCAATTTTTTTATAAACTATAATAATAATAATACTAAAATAATTTATTTTAATAAGTTAGAAGACCAAAAAGATACATCAAATTAGTTTTAAAAATATTTTTTTGAACAATGTAGTGTCAAAATACCACCAAATAAGCCCTTAAAGCAAAATCTGAGCACAAAAATTAACCAAACAGCCCATTGGCAGAATTTTCATCTGACTTTTCTAAAAATTTAGATTTTAAATTTCTTAAAAAGACCAAAGGGCCATGCAACCAATGAAAAATGAGAAAAATAAAAAATGTTCTTTCATTTTCATCATTAAACCCACTACCACAATTGCTATAAAACCAAGGCCTTAACCCTCACTTCTCCTCCATTTTGGTGAGTTAGAGAGAAAGTGAGACGCCAAAAAATTCTGAAGTTCTCCAAGGGAAGAAAGAAGAAGAAGAAGAAGAAAGAAGAAGGAGGATCCAAGAAGAGGAAGTTTTGGAGACCAAGAAAACACCAAATCCAAATCCTCTGGCCATCCTCTACTCTTAGATCTTCAAATAAGGTAAGAAAAACCTCTAAACTCTTTGATTAAACTTATCCCAAACTACTCTCAACTCATCTCCTAAAGCACAACCAAGAATAAGAATCAAAACATTAATAAAAAAGGCATCGTACTAAGAAAATATTGAGATTTGATAGATTAAAATACCTCTAAAAGTCACTATTATGGATCTGTGAGTAATAGAACCTTCTGTCACATGTTTTTGTACAACTTAAGACCCATAGTTTTAGTAATCTACTGCAAAAGTGGTTTTCATAAAAAGTGTAGGTAATATATTAATCTAGTGTTTGTCCAAAAATCAAACCCAACAACCTCAGGATGATCCCCTAAACTATTTTTAAACCCTATGTTGAAAACAGGTTCTGCTGTATGTTTTATGACTAACTGAACCTATTTTACAAAATGGCTTATTTCTTTAACTTGTTTCAAACAACCACCTTGAGCACTATTCCTGAGATTGTAGATGACATATTAAACTAGAACATATCAAAAACCCAGACCTGTAGGACCTAATTTGATACCCCAAAATCGAGACCAACTGAGGCCATTTTTCTGTACTTTTCTCTGTATAGTGTTGAACCGTTTTCGCTTATAATAATTAATTCACCTAATTGCTTTAGAATTTGGCCTTAGTGTTCAACATAAAAGTTATAGAGAATATTTTTATCTAAATTGTGACAAAAAATCAGAATCTAACTCCAAGTCTAAGTACCTCAAAAAGTTGCTGTAGTTTACAAATAAGTAGTTAAAAGTTAACTAGTTAAGTGTTTGGTGAAGCATATACTTGTTGTCTGAAATGATTTACATGATTTGTTTGATTTAAATATGTGAACAATAATTTAATGCAATTATATGATAAAAAGTGACCATGCCATGCAGTTAGGACCGTGCTTTTGAATATTGTACTACATGCTTTAAGTTGTTATACCTTATACTTTAAGTACTTGTATCATATGCTTTAAATGCTTGTGCCTCAAGCCATGTTAAGTTGTACACTTTTCCATGCTTAGTTGTATATCATGCCATTGTTAGTCGTATTTCAAGATATAAGTAGTTATACCATGAGCGTTGTGATTGTGCCACTTGAGACATCTTGTGGGTTACCTATTGTACATTTTGAGTTGTATCTTGATATGGTCGATGTGGGGGAAGGCAGACATTTTTATCTCGGTCAGTGAATCTTGGTTGATGGGGGTGTTAACGATGGACCATGTACGTCTTGAGCTGTGTTACGTCCTGAGTCGTGTCACGTCTTGAGCTGAATTGCCGCTATATGCCGCTGTAATCGGAAATGCTGACGTATAGGAACCTAACGTATGGGAACGTGATGGTGCCATTAGAATTATTGTGTCGGGTATGTTAACTTTAGGCTATGTACATCCTGACCCATGTTACGTCTTGAGCTGTGCCATGTCTTGAGTCGAACGTCCACTATACGTCGCCGTGATCGGGAAAGTTAGTGTGTGGGAGCCTAACGTACGGGAATGTAATGGTGCAACTCGATATTTGATTAGTTGATTTATTATCGGGTTGGGCAAATGCATTTGCATTTCGCTCTTCATTACATGCATAATTAGTTGTTTAATACTTACTTGCCTACTATATTTATATCTTTGCATGTCTCCTTAATTTATAAATGCTTTAAGTGTTGTATGAAATGCGTTGTGGTGAGTTTGTGCCGTGAGGTTGGTTAGAGAGTTTGGAGAGTTTTTTTTTGGACTTTGGCTCATGGCTTCGTGCCACAGATGAAGAGGAATGAGATCTCTACAAAGAAGGATAAGTTGACCAGGGTGAGTGTTAGAGTTATATACTAAAAATTATATTTTTTAGTATTTAATTTAATTTTAATAAAATTAAAATTTTATTTTATGAGAATCTTAATGAGAAATGTATGCAATATCATTTCTTTAAATGTTATGCATGGATGTTATTTATTCTGTATAGTATTTAATCTGGTGTGTAGAGTAAAGTTTGCACACAAAAGATCGAATTTTAGGTTCTTGCAGAATATAAGTTATTTATTCACAATTTAGATGGAAATAGATAAACCATCGGTACAACTGTAATACAAAGTTTTAGTAGGCATGTCTTGGTTACGGAGAATAGATAATAGTGTCATTTATTGTTTCGACTCTCTGTGCTAGTACAATTTATGTGTATTGAACGGGACACATTGGGGTAATTAATTTTATACTAACTACATAAATTAATTCACACCCCAAAGTTATTATAAATAGTGCTTATGCTCTTAATCCTGAAATAGTTACTGATTGGCGTATATTTAATATTCGTTATTTTGATTCATTAGAGGGTACGATCTTATATGGGTCTATATTCCTGGTGAGTTGGATAGCCGTATTATTTATATGGTGAGTATTAATTATTGACGGAATCCACGTCTCAAATGTTCGAGATTGATGATACCCCATAGAGGAAATTTATAAGTTTTGATCGGGTCAAATTCTGCAGGTGGATTTGATTATTCGGTGGTCAAATAAGTTAAGCAGAAAGGTTTAAAGAATTTAAAGATGCCGATTAAATTAAATTGTCAGTAATTAAATTGAATTGGCAGGTATCGAAAATCTTAATGTGGAGAGATGAGTTAAGCATTTAATAACAGGAGCTCAATGCAAGAAGATCTTGAGATTATGGCTTATAGTGCAATTACAGTTCTTTAGTGGTGTAAAATGTAATTTAGTATTTTATGAAAATTACAGAAATCGCTACAAAATTTTCATAATTACAGATACCGCTGTGAGGTTTGCTTAATTGCAAAAATTGCAAGATGGGTATCTGTGTTCATTAGAAGTTTTCGTCATAATTACTCCACAGGTCCTTGTTATAGCCCTATAAATATGCGGGTAGGCTGAATTAAATTTATAACTTGTCTTCAAGACTAAAGCTGACTAGGTTCTGTCGGTACGAGTTCTCGAAGGTTCGTAGCCCACACTACGTTCGAGAATCGTATAAGAAAATATAGTAACTCGGAATCAAATCGTAGTTGAAGAATCGACTGGAAAAATGTATTCTTCTAAAACTAACTGTGGTTGCACGAGTTTATTTTGATCGTTCGACATCAAAAATTTTATTTGGAGTTTGTTTCAGCAATAGCCCGTCTAATTAATTTTTATCGAAAATTGTTTACAAAAACAATGGTCTGGGCAGTTTTGCCTCCAACAATTGGTATCAGAGCCTTTCGTTTTTTTGTTTACGCTTAATTGGAGCCGGACAGTTCTAGAACTGTGCTAACTTTGTTTTGTAAGCGTTCTAATCCCGATTTTATGATCATGATACTTTTCATGTTTGATTGAATGGTTTGGATGATGATTTAATTATTTTTTAATCACGAAGGCTGATCGTGATAGATTAAGTTTTTTCTAGATCGATTGTGAGCCTTCGGGATATAGGTTTTGATGTAATAGCAGTTTTTATTTCTAAATATCTATTTAGAATTTTTAAGAACAGTTTGAATATCCAAGAACACAAATAACAAGCGGCGGCACTAGCGGTGGTTTTGAGAGTTATAAGCCACGGATCGCGGTGGTTTTTTCACGATTTTTTGACTTATTTTTCAGTAGCATGTTTTGCAGTTTTTAAGCTTAAAAACATTATTAAAACATGTCCCAAAAATACAAAAAATTAAAAAATAGCCCGCTGGCGGCACCACCGGTGGCGGTTCGGGGCTGTTCTTCGATAGTTTTTTTGATGTTTTCGAGATTGGTTTTGAGTAGATTTTTTAAACATAAAATAACAGTAAAATACCACTAAAAAATAGTCAAAGAATTGGAAAAAAAATAGCGCCAAAACAGTGAAGAAAAAATAGGCAGCAGCGGCGGCAACCCACAACGTAGGGGCAGTAGCTTTCGGGGCTATTTCTAGGGTTTTTCGAAACTATTTTCGAGGCATTCCTTGAAGCAACATGTTGTTGGATATTTGAGCTATTTTTTTTATATAAAAAATAGGAACAAAAACACCATAGGAAAAAGCCCAAACAGGGGGTTGAACAGGGCGGCGGCGCAGGCAACGGCGGCGGCGACGTTCGGTCTATTTTGATGGTCGTTTTTGGAACTATTTTCGGTCTGATTTTTTGATTGAAAAGTACTAATTTTCAAGAGCTATTTTTTCAGTATAAACAGCGGTGAAAATGGTGCTCCTGAAGGTGGCGGCACAAGGTGGCAGTGGCAACGGTATGGTGGCCGGCGGCAGTGGCTTTGTCCGAGGCTGTTTTGATCGACCTTTTTTTGATGTGTTTCAATACTGATATGATATATCTATATATATCAAAGTGTATCAAAGAATCCTGATGCAATCGGGATACAAAAAGCTAACTCGGAGCGAGATTCTTATAGTCTATCTTCAACACGAGACTTAAACTTTTCAGAGTTTCTTTTCGATCATAAAATTAGAATATATACATATCTTGCATTTATATTCATATGAATTGCATGGATGATGTATATCTATTTCATATTATCCTGTTAATTTAATTAATTTAGAAAATTCAATTTTAATTAAATATTTTGTAAAGAAAAAAAATTAAAATTTTTTAATTAAATGAAAAAACTTTAGATATTTTATTTTTTACAAAATGTCTCGTTTAAGATGATTTTTTTATAAAATCAGATATCTTGGAAAAACGTTAAAATTAATTCTAAATTTTGAATTAATTAAATAAAAAAAGATTTAATCTAAATAAATTATTATTTTTCAAAATATGTGGAATGAAAAATAAAATAAATGAATACCTTTAATCATTATCTTAGCTGAAATGTTGAAGGAAAAGCTTTGTATTTATTAAATTTTATTTGTTACGCATTAAAAACACGAAAAGATAGTTTGATAAACCAAAATATTTGAAATCGTATACACGAAAAGATGTTTGATTCTTTCCGATCGTGTGGTATTTCAAAATTAATAAATTTATTTTAATTAAATAGATTTTTATAATCCTTAAAAATATTTTAAATATCTAAGTGAGAGAGAAAATTTATTCACAAATAAATCTTGCGGTCTCCATCACCAGTTTATAGGCGATGTAATTAAATCTTGCGTGTTAGCAGTAAGGCCTTCCTCCTCATCGGACAGATTAATTGTGGTATCGCCAGTACAAACCTCCTTTAGTGATAATTCTAGATAATTGTTAGTATGGATCACTTCTCCATCTGAAGGGTTCATTACGAAGCAATTGATTTGAAATTAAGTTGTGATTAACACTTAGTTGTATATAATAGTATCCTTTTCATCTGAGTCACTACTATTATATACTAGACCAAAAGTATGCTAGTTAATTAATTTTGCTTGGCAGGGTTAGTTGCCTATATAATAAAATTAATAGGAATTGGATTATCTGGACAAATTATGGATAGTAAACGTCCTCCTATCGAGGCATGCTATTCATAGGATATCAGGTAGCTGACAAATTTCTTTTAAAATGGTAGAGGGTGTGGCGCCTTGATTTTTGAGATTTTTTGAAAATGGTCAAAAATAAGAGAATTCAAAGGATGTTTGAAAAATCTTTTAACACCTTGAAAATTAAATTTTAAAAATCTATTTTTGTTGAAAATGTAGTCGCCACTTAATTTTTGAGAAAAAATAAGAAAAATAAAAATGGCTACTGATCTTTAAAATATTTGACAAGATAAAAATGGTTCGAGGGCTAAGGTATTTATCGGGAAAGGTATTAGACACCCCGTTCGCCCAATCGTAAGGTTGGCTTCTATTAAGCATCATTGGTTCTTTAATAAGATTTTTCAAATGCATGCAAATAAAAAAAATAGAAGTAAAGAGAGAACATTCAAAATTAAATACGAAAAATACATAATATACGTATATAGAATGCTAAATAAAATAAGTATAAAAAAAAAATTCTAAGTTCTATAGCATGCAATTTCTTGCTAAAGGATACATGGAGCACACCCATATGCAATATTATTTAAATAATCTAAACTAACATGATTTTGAAAAAAAGAACAAGCAAAATGCTAAAAAGTTGCTAACATTAAATATGCTCAAAGATGAACATATTATCAAAAAGTCTACAAAAGGAAATTAAGCTAAAATAAGAAAGGTTTAGAAAATACTATTAAACTAATAAAAAGAAAACCTAACTATTTGTATTTTATATTTTAAAAGAAAATAAGAAAAAAAAACAAAAGGGAATAAAATTACACCTAAAGATGAAAATTTAGCTTAAAAGACTTTTTATAATTTTTGAGTTTAATAAAATGAAGAAAAATAAGTGTTATGAAAAAAAATAAAGCTATAAAAAAAAATGGAGCTTTAAAAGAAAAATAAATACTAACATTAAATGAAAAGAAATACTAATAAAGAAAAACTAAACTAACACTAAAAGAAAAGGAAGAGGAAATAGAATATTATAAGGAAATTTAAAGCTAATAATAAAAAGGAAAAAAAATTGTGAGACCCCAACCTGATTCATTTTGGAATGAGTAAGTGTTCGAATTATCTCGGAACCTCCGGAATGTTTTAAATACACCATTGGCGCGTGTTCGGGTTCTGTTAAGGCTTGTTTGGCTAGCGTTTGGGCTGAAAAACTAGTTTTTATGCGGAAAAACACTATGCCCAACAGTTCGGTTGACTGGAGGGCTTGGCCCAGTCGACTGAACCGAAAATTTAGAGTTCGATCGACTGGACATAGTGGTTCGGTCGACTGGACCATGGCGGTAGGCATTTTTTGAGGTTTTCAGTAGGCTGTTCAGTCGACTGAACTGAGGGTCCAGTCGACTGAACTGAGAAGTTTGGTGTTTTTCTATAAATATCAGGGGTTGAGATATTTTGACAGGGATTTCTTCTAAGCTAAGTTTCGGTTCTCTCTGCCTTCTCTCTAGGTTTCTGAGGGCCCAGGGCTCAATTTTTAGCAAACTGGCAGTACATCCTCGCTATTGGTGCCGGGGTCTTCGCATATATCTAGACAGAATTTAGTTTTGTCGTGGTTCAATTTTTGAGACTTCGAGTTTTGACTCGCCAAGGTAGGATTCTAGACCCTACTACTGTATGAGGGTGATATATATGATTATACGTGTTTTCACCAGGTAGAAAATACATCAAATGTGTTTTTCATGTGTAAACCTTGGTTTTGGGTAAAAGTTAGTTTTTACGCCTTTTCTTGGTTGTATACATGTTTCGGGTATGTGATATCCGTAGTTTTCAAAAGGAGATTTGAAAACGAGGTGTTTTGTGAAAATGGTGAAAAATGTCTTTTTGGAGGTTTGGAGCTAACCTGCGGGGTTGAATCTCACCTTTTAAACGTTTTGTGAAAAATGGTTTTAGATCTCCATTTTGATGGATTGGATCTCTTTTATACATGTGTTGTATAGACTATTTTGTGGGTTTTCATAGTTGAGATACGGTGGGTTTTTAAATATTTTCATAGATGTACCGTGATAGTGTGTGGTTTGAGTTGGGCTCCTATTGCTCCTTGTTGAAAGTCCAAAAACGTGCGCAGAGTGGGTTCGCTACATTCCCTCGGGTTAATCCCCGTAAACGTGGTTTGGTTTTGCTTCGTCCATCGGTCGTGGCAATCTATAAAGAAGCAGGTGTGTGAATTGGTTATGTTTCATCCATCAGTCGTGGCAAACCGTAAAGAAACAAGTGCGTGGTTTGGGTGCTTTCCCATCGGTCATGGAAATCCGTAAAGAAGTCAGTTGCCTCAGTGAATGGCGTTATTGTTGTAACTCCATATAAAACTTGTCATTACGTAGTAGGCCTTCAGTGGTTCAGGACTAGGGTAATGGGCAGGAGTCTATAGTTGTTACCTTTTTCTGTACGGCAGAGTCGGTGCATAGGATTTTATTTGCATCTTTTCTCCTCGGCTGTGTGACCCAAGTGGAGCATACTGTTTATTTACAACTTTTCCTTAACTGTGGCATGATATATGTTAGGATGATATGCATAGTTTGAAGGATGGAAAATGTGGGATTATATGAGATAAAAGCTTTTTGAGACTCGTGGTAGTCTAATGCAAACTTGTGGTTTTGGAAGGAAAACTTTTTTGGCTCCTGTGGTTGAGCCCGTGTGTGTGTAATTGCATATTTTCTGCCTTACAGTTTTATTGTCTATGTTCTATTAGGCTTCGGCTCACGGTGTGAAATTTTTCTATAAAATATTTTTCAGGTAAGCGTGGTCCTGTAGGTTAACCCAGTGGTGCCCGGAGGTGGCGGATGACAAGACGTCTGTTTTGTCTTGATAGGTAGCTTATACCTTGTTGTATGTGTTTCATGTTTATTTGTAACATGTTGTAAATCGTATACTATGATTATGGATGTATGCATGTTTTAATGCTTTCTAGAGAATCTTGGGTTGGTTGTCGTTTTTTGTAGTTTCATACTTACATTTTTCGTTGTTAGGATCAACGGTTTACAAACGGGATTTTCAAATGATTTTTCCTTCATATAAACCTTTGTGCTTCGAGGTAGATTTTGGAATGGCTTAAGCTTATTTTAAAACGAAAAGATTTTCTTATTCAAAACACATATTTTGTTTTTAAAGGCTTAGCTTGTGAGGCTGTAACTGTAGTCTTTTGG
>JAOTRH010000020.1:10158627-10183547 GCA_034768845.1 Heliamphora exappendiculata | reverse complement strand
CTCTCCCAGGATAAAACGGCTACACGATCGTTGGAACACCACCAAAGATCGGCTACGAACGTACTCCGTCTGTCTTTTTCTCTCTTACAGCTTGCAATCTAATCTTAGAATTGTATCTCTCCTTTCTCACTTCTACTGTGGTTTTATCTGCTCTGTCTCTTCTTCTCTGCCTCTTCTCTGAATGGGATGACAGTATATATAGACCTTCCATTATGAAGGGAGTTACAGGGAAATCAATAGTCATGAATGGTATTGATTTCTAAGATTCAATTGCCAATTGAATTCTGCTGTTGAATTCTGGAATTCAATGGCCAATAAATTCACAAAATTCCAACATTAAGAATTACAAACTATGTTCCATATGTAAAATCTTGCTATTTTTATATTATAATTTAAGCTTGAAATATAACATAAAGAGAGAGTTCTAAAACTCATCAATATAATAATTTGTTATAAAAATGGTAAATATTAAATATATATTACTTAAAGTTAGCAATCTCGTTAAAAATGATTAAACTAAGAATTAGTTTAGACTAGTTATTTATAATATTATATTAAATAATTATTTATATTATACTAATAATAAATTCAAAATGATAGCCAATCTTCTATGTCTCATCCGATATTCATAACACATTAGGAGAGAAGAATAAGACACTGTTTGAGATGCCTAAAAAATTTGACTTTGAAGAGATTTATATAGCTATTTTAAGTAAATAAAAAATAAAAAAAAACTGTTAAATTATTTGGAATAATTTCTTATAGTAACTTTTTTGTTCTTTTGGTTTTTATTAAAATGAATAATATGCTTTTATTTTTTACTTTTAAGTTGTAATATTTGAAATGTTGGCATGAATTTATTTGTTTTTGTGAAAATGATTAACTTTTTTAATTGAATGTATTATAATAATTTTATTTGAAAATAAATTAAACTGTTTGGGATATATATAGACATTTTTAAAAGGAATATAAAAAGTTAGTTACTTTTTTTAAAAAGCCAAACGATATAACTTAAAAGTTTGACAATTTTTTAATGAGAAAACCAACTATTAATTGAAACCAAATAGGTCCCAATGTGCCTGGGCTGCTTTTCTGAATTTCGATGCTCTTCGATTAATTTCTAAATTGGGCCATAGAAAGCGAATTAATGGACCCATAAAATTGATGGATCGAACAAAGCGGGCGGGCTTAGCCCAGTTGATGTATACAGGGTGTTTCGGGTTATTTTTGGACCAGTTTTTAATTTTCTTCTACTAATTTTAATAATAAATTATTACATTTTTAAATTTTCAAAACTTCTTACTACAAGTTATAAATAACATTCTTTTATTTCAGCTATAAAAAAACATATTTATCTAAAACTTACAACACCTATATTACAAGGGACAATTGTAGTAATGTAACACTTGTTTTATATGACATTAGTGGCAGAGCACACGTGATGCATGTGCAACTCGAATTATTGTAAAATATAAAAAATTAATATATTTTTTGAAACTAAAACTATAAACAGATATAGCATACGGAAGAAGCAATAGAAATATAGAAAGAGTCAGTTATCATTGTCAAAAGAGAAAGAGAGTGAGTGAGCAGTTAGATGGTGTAAATAGAGAGAGTGAATGGGTAGTTGCAAGGCTGGCTAGTGGAATAATAAAAATATTATTAAGGATATTTTATAAAATACATATAGCTCCAAATAGAGGAAAGGAATACTAAATGGGTATTTTTCCTTTCTATAATACTATAGCTAGTATAGATTTCTCTCCCTCTTTTCTCTCTCTCTCTCTCTCTCTCTCTCTCTCTCTCTCTCTCATTAGCACTTTTTTCTCTTTTTATTTAAAATTTAAATTTTTTTTCTCTTTATTTTAAACTCAATTTTTTTCTCTCTTATTTCAAAATTTTAACTTTTATCTTTATTTTTCATAAAATTAATCATAAACACCACAATTATATATCAAAGAGAAACCCCAAATGCTCACATAATAATAAAACTTTTATTAAACATTTTGAACTTTGAAACATATACTTACAATAATTGGTAAAAGGATGGAGGTGTAATTATTACAGATGGGTATGAAAATACAAAAGAAAGTATGAGAAATTTGGGTAGAAAAACTATGAGAAACAAGAATGGTTCTCAATCCCTTTAATAACCATCTGAGAGAGCCCAAACTTCAAAATATATTGGAAACAATTAAAGGAATATAACTATTACATAATTACAATTACTATTTAGCTTTCGAAAATTTCTTCTGGTTACTGTGGATGAACAGTACCATGTCAGGTACTGTGCGCTGTCTTTATGTGTACTGTTGAACATTATTGAATTCATTATTGAATCACGAGTGAAAATACTGTTGATGAACTACTATGGACTTTTATTGTTTGACATTGTTGATGTCGATGAATCATCACTGGTGAAGTACGCATTGGTCATGTTTGTTTTGGCGGACTAATAGTTCGGACTATTAGTCCGGAATATAGTCCAATACCGCGTTTGTTAAACCTCTGGACGAACTATTAGTTCGCCAAATATGGGACAACTAGTGAGAGGGAAAGGTATGGGATTAGAAAGAATTTGATTAAGAAGTGAATTTAAAAATTTTAAAAATAATAAAAAATATTAAAATATTAAAATAAATAACATAAAATTTAACAATAACATAAAATTTAATTTATTAATTTATTTAAGTTAATTTTAAAATAAATTAACTTAATACAATGGTAAATCATTATCTAATTCGTTATTTAATCTCATTCAATTCAAATATAAAAAAATCCTACATCATTACTAATTCCTCCTCATTATCAATTCCTCCTCACTACTAATCCAATCCAATCCAGTCTGAGTTATCAAACGAGCCCATTGGGTACTGTTGGATGTCAGATTGCTGAAAATAATGAGACTTTTGACCCCTTTGGAGTATAGGGGCGCCGAAAGTAAAATTTACTTTTTGAAAAGAAAAGTGATTGGCAGACAAAGGAAGTGTTGGTAGAGAAAATTTTGGCAAAGGCATGGGAATCATGAAAAATTAATAAAATCAAAAAAATGAATTATCTTTGAAAATTAAAAGAATAATTGGATCAAATTTGGACTTGGATGGTCACAAAGATGTGGAATTAAAGTGAATACCAAAATAATCATCCTCATTTGATTGAAGACTTATTGGATCTGTAGGAGAGAATAATTCTCCTAAGAGATCATCGGAATCTAATTGGGAATTTATTTCTTTGAGAATTGCCATTTTCAAGGCATCTTTGGATGAAACTAAGGCTAAATTTTGAGATAAAACTTTTGTACAAATGGCTGAGAGATTTATATTGAGAAAATCAGAGGAGGAAGATGAAACAAAATTGAGAGATGATGATGAAGCAACTTTGGATGCATAGGATTCTTTAACATTGAAGGATTTTGAATAATATTTATGCAGATAGTCAGGATAATATTCTTTTGAAATTTTAAATTTGTCCCACCACTTTAAGGCATATAGGCGGCACAAATATGGAATGTTTTGTTGAACATCAAAAGTGAATTTCCATTACAAGAGCCATGATAAGCTGAAGTCAACATAGAAATGAAGAATGGCGGGTTGTGAAGGATTAACATGTTTGACATAGATCAAATGATTGGAGAAGAATTGAAAGAAGGACGTCCAGATGTGGACTAAATTCATACCACCAATTCAAGAACCAACTAAATTGCTACAAAATTTTATAAACCATGAATATTTCTTCATGGAGTTTTAAATTTAGAATACATGTCTCCATGCATTCTGATAATCATAAAAATTATAGTTTAACAGACGAATGGCAGAATTTTTAAATTGTTTTGTAAAATTTGTGCCCAGACCCCATGTTTGTATTGAAATGATTTTTTGAATAACACATTTCGAATAATTAATAGCTTCACTATTATCATTTGATTTGTGTTGTATCTTTATTGAGCTAGTCTCAGTGAGAATAGCTTTATAAAATAGGCGGGATGGGAAATTTACATTTTGTGAATAACACCACTTTGGTGGCAAATAATTGCTAATAAGTTTGGTCAAAATATTTGATGTTTGACTCTCAAGAACATTTTGTAACATTTTGAAGTCCTCATCTTTTAGAAGAATAATTGGGATATGGGTTTCTTAGGAATAATATTTGGGCTATGTTTTTGAGGCCTACCTAAGAGTGGTCTTGCCATTTACAAGCTGTGTGCGTGTTGGGTTAGGACAGCTCATTAATACCTTTGGAGTGTCTTTGGATTAGGGAGTTTCCTGAGAAACCTTGCACTTGAGAGAATTGGACATTGCCATGGAGAAATTCACAAGTTAAGAAATCTGGTAAAGAATTGTTAGTGCCTTTGATGTATTCAATTTTAAAATAAAAAATACTCAAAATTGCTTTTCATCGGGCAAATATTTGTTTTGAAAATTATTTTGAACATCTTTTTTATAAAACTTCTTTTGCTGCTTTACAATCAATTCTTAATAAAAAATTTTGATTTGAAAGATCACTTTCAAATTTTGAAATACATAAAACGATTGATAAAATATCTTTTTTGATAGTAGAATAATTTTGCTGAGTAGGTTTACACACACCATTCGTAAAACAAATTAATTGCTATGTATTATTTTTCTTTTGCTTTAAGATTTCACCATACCTCAATTCTGAGACATCAGTTTCAACAATCTTAAAGGCTAAAGGATCTGATAAATTGATATATGAAAGTTGTTTAGCATGAATCTTAAATTCTTTGAACATCATAAGTATACTATTCTGTCCAAGGCTTAGAATTGCTCCTAAGTCTTTGATATAATAATTTTGTATCTATGTAAAGGTCTTTGTAGAAGTCAGTAATATAATTATGACTTCTCAAAAATCTTTGTAATTGATTTTGTTTATTATTTTATTATAAAATTTGTTAGCAAAATCAATAGAAGGATCTATTGGAATAATAGTTCCATGATGGATATTATGTCTAAAAAATCTTACTTGAGTTTGAAATAATTTCATTTTAGGTGCACTTAATACCAATCCATTAGTTTTAATAATATTATAAAATTTATTTAACTGTTTGATATGTTGTGATATTGATGGTGAGAAAATTCAAACATCATCAATATAGACAATACTAAATTGATCATAAGGATTAAATATATCATTCATAACATTTTAAAATTCTGATGGGGTATTTTTAAATCCAAAAGGCATTACGCTCTATTCATAATGTCCAAATAGTACAGTAAATGCAATTTTGTATCGATCTTTTTCAACAATTTGAATTTACTAAAATTCAGATTTCATATCAAATTTTAAAAATACTTTGGCTTGATATAATCTATTTAATAAATCTTTTGGGTTTAAAATTAGTGAAAAATTCTCGTTTGTAAACTGATTTTCAATAATAGAATTTCTTAAAAAGATAAACGCTGCAAAAAGCTTAAATCAACCAATCACACAAGCAGAAAATAAAACAAACCACAATCACACACGAGACGACACTTTTTACGTGAAAAACCCCAAATCGGGTAAAAATCACGAGACCACATCGGATCTAGGAAATCAAACACTATAAAATCGTTGGTTACAAGAGAATCTTACAAACCGACATTGTACCCACAACCAAACGTTTGAAAGTCTACTCCTGTCGAATCCACGTGCACCAACTCCTGTGCTTAACTGTCGCTGGAACCCACCACCGGACTTCACTGCTGACGGACTCTTCCACCAAACTTCAACACTTAAGAATCCTCTCAAGCGACTTTGCGAATCTAAACTGATTGTTGAAGTTTTGATTGACTTGATGATTGACTTGAATGAATAAAAGCTAAAAAATCATCAAGCTTGTTGACTTATTTGCAAGTATGTAGACTAGCTTGCGAGTATAATGAATAATCTCCTTAGCTCTCTATGGCGACTAGGTCTTCATAACGAGGCACACATAATAAGAATCTACTTAGCGGCTAGGGCTTTAGAGGAGAAGGAGGAGGCGCCTCTATCAAGAAGCCCCTAGCAGCCTATTTATATAAAAACCCAAAAACCTATCTACTGCAATTAAAAAAATAGTTTCTCGCACGCATGACCGATCTATTGGTCTTTAGACCGATCGATCTTTTCAGCCTTGCGGTAATTTGTTGCAGATTGAGAAATCGAGAGTTGCTGAACACCGCTCGATAGACCAATCGATCGGTCTATTAAGCGGTCTGATACTGCTGCTAGTTTTTTACTATTTTCTGCTCCTTTTTCGCTGCACTGCAATATCAAATCACAACTCCACAAGAACAAGTGTAAAAATTACAACGAATAAAATAAATAAAGTAAATAATCATTTGTCACAGATTTGCCAAATTCAAAACGAATTAGACCGATGTCAAAATCCATAACAATTAGATATCGCATCCATTATAAAACTTTGTTTAATGATTTATAATTAATCACTAATCGTGGAGTGTCACGTTCCAATTCTGCATTTTTATTGACATACACATGACCATGGCAATTTACTTGGTCTAATTAATTTTTTATTTATCAAATCTTGAATTTTTTTTGCAATATTTTAATTGTGTTTGATCCATTTGAGATAGACGAGCTTTTGTGAGAATAAATCTTTCATTAAAATTGGATTCATATGGTAATGTGATAATATGTTGTTTTCTATGTCAAAAGACATGAGGAAGGTCATAATATAAATCTTTTGAAATTTTTTTTTTAAAATGTTCTATTTGCTGTTGAGTGTCAAATTTTTGAATTTGTTCATCTACTTGATAATAGAAAATTTCTTCTTGTAAAAAAATAATTTGTTTTTGTTTGAAAATTAAGGTAGATTTTAATTCTTGAAGTGTGTGGGGTTGTGGGGGGAAAAATGAACAAAAATATTATGTCTTCATTTTTCATTAGTTTTGTACTGATACCTTCATAGGTAAGAGTAAATGGTGCAATCATTATTAGGAACGGAGTTCCTAAAATGATATACTGTGACAAATTAGGTACTAACACAAATTCAGTTTGTAAGTAAATATCTTGATTACAAATGAGAACGTGTGAAAATTTATAATTAATTTTCATGTAGGAACTATCTGTTGTATTTAAATTTTGCTTCATTTTTTAAAAATATGTTGTAGGGATTAATCATTCCCTAATACAATTGAGATCTGCTCAACTAGAGCTATAGTTTCTATAGTAAAATCTTCTTTGACAACTAATTGAATTTTAATGTACCATTTTGTATACATAATTTGATTTATTATTGAAAAATTAGTTTCATTTACTATTAGATCGAGATTGGGTTTTTCTATCAATACCTGTATGTTTTTTATTATTTTTGGTTTTTCATTTTTTATTTAAGATGAAATAAGCATGTTGCTGATTCATTTTTATTATTTTTTAATTATGAAATTTTGATTTGTAATTGTTTTATTTTTTGTTTTAAATTATTTACTTCTTGATGTAAATATGTTAATGTTAGTTGAACTGGGGTAAATTATTGTAGTATGTTTAAAATATTTCTAAAATCACATTGTTTAAATGTAAATTTATTTTGATTTCTTTACTGTTGAAATTCTTGTAATTTTTGTTGTGCTTGATCCATATAATTAAAAATAATATATATTTTTGCTTTTGAATCATTAATTTGATTTAAAATATCTAAAATATTTTGTTCATCTTGTGATAAAATATTTATATTTAATTTATTTAATTTTAAAATCGCTTGGTAATAATCTTCTTTAATTTGGCATTTATCACAATATTTTGCTTCTTCTTCATAATATGATTCTTCTGAAATAGAAATTATATCTTTCTTTAATTCTTCTAAATTATATTCTTCATTTGAGAATTGTGATGAAGATTCTTCATCTTCACTTAATGGTCTGGAATTTAATAATAAATTCATAATTTATTATTTTAATTCATTAGAATAAATTTATTTATTTATTTTTTATTTCGTGAAATATCTATTAGCAAAGTATCCTACTTTACCACATTTTCAGCACACAGAATCCTTCTTGGATGTTGATGCTTGATTTGTAAGTTTCTTGTTGGATGATTTTTATAGTTTCTTTTGAAATTTTGAATAAGATTTGGTATTTGGTATTTTTTGTAGGGCTTATATGATTTATAATATTTTTTCTTTTTATGCTTAGATTTAGTTAAAGGGTTTAAGGGTAATTTTATGGTGTTATATTCAAATTGGTAACAAAATTGATCTAATTCAATTTTTTCTAATCTTTTCTCTTTTTTAAATTGATTTTTAAGTTTTATATAATTGCAAGCACTAATCATTTTACACATATTTCATAGATTAATTCTCCATATGTATATTGGTTATATAGTAATAAATCTTGTTTTTTATTTCTTATTCTTGTTTTGATCTTCTCTGCAAATAAAATGGGAAGACTAGTAATAAACCGTTCTTTCAAAAATCTTGATTAGCATAATTTCTTGGTATAATTTTGATAAAAATACATCTTTGTACCATTTAAAATGCGTTAAGGTTGGGCAACGTAAATTAATTAATAATTCTTTTTCTCTTTTGAGGACAATTTGTGTATTACCCACAAATTGTTGAGTTATTAATATAATTAAAGTTGTAATTATATCACTAACAGGAAAATCATATTCTTTTATAGGATGACCATGTTCATTTCTTTTGACTAATGTTAAAATTTTTAATTATTTTTCATTACTTAAATAATTATCTCATCAAATTTTAAGTTGGTCAAAAAATTCTGCTATTAATAATTCATCTACGGTTGCATCGTTATTTGAGGAATTTTGTGACAATGCTGTATTAACTGTCATCATCATATGTTGCCTCATTTCTATTATTTAAGAATTTAATTTGCCATCTAAATTTCATTCAATTAAATTAGATCTATTAAAGATAATTGGATAAGCTTTTTCTTCATATTGTAGATCCATTGGTATTAGACGAGGATAATAGTTTTTTGTAACTGGTTTAGTTGTAATAATAGTTACTTGAATTTGATTTGAAGGTTCTTGAAATTAAGAATATAAATTTTTTAATTCTTGTTCTTCTTCTACGTCTTAATCTCTTTCTTATTTTTGAAGAAATTGAGAAGAGAAAATAACTGTATATTTTTTGTCAATTGAAACTGTACAATATATAGCCTATTTATAGGAGAATAAGGATAAACAATAAAAAAAATTAAATCAAAATTAAATCAATCTAATCAATCTAATATTCTAATCAATCTAATATTCCAACATTCTCCCTCAAACGCGAGATGACGAAGTCAGCTGAAATTTAGAAATTAAAGCACGAAAGCGACCAGGAGGATGAGATTTTGTGAAAAGGTTGGCAAGTTGATCTTCAGAAGAGATAGATCAGCGGCGACGCGAGTCACACAACGGCGGCGGCGACGGCCTGAGGCGACGAGAGCAAGCTGACGACGGCGGCGTGTCCCGCGATGGTGTCGGCGACGGCCTAAGGCAATAGGAGCAAGCTGACGACGACGGCGTGTCCCGCGATGGTGTCGGCGACGGCCTGAGGCAACAGGAGCAAGCTGACGACGACGGCGTGTCGGCGACGGCCGGAGGCAACAGGAGCAAGCTGACGACGACGGCGTGTCCCGCGATGGTGTCGGCGACGGCTTGAGGCAACGGGAGCAAGCTGACGACGACGGCGTGTCCCGCGATGGTGTCGGCAACGACCTGAGGGAACAGGAGCATGTTGGCGACGGCGGCATGTCCCGTGATGGTGTCGGCGATGGCCTGAGGGAACGGGAGCAAGCTGACGATGGCAGCGTGTCCCGCGATGGTGTCGGTGACAGCCTGAGGCAACAGGAGCAAGCTGAGGACGACAGCGTGTCCCGCGATGGTGTCGACGAAGACCTGAGGTAACGGGAGCAAGCTGACGACGGCAGCGTGTCTCGCAATGGTGTCGGCGACAACCTGAGGCAACGGGAGCAAGCTGACGACGATGGTGTGTCCTATGATGGTGTCGGCGACGACTTGAGGTAACAGGAGCAAGCTAACGATGGCAGCGTGTCCCACGATGGTGTCGGCGATGGACCTTCATCTGTTCTCATCGCATCTGTTCTCATCGCATCTGTTCTTGACAGTTGACTCGACCTTCATCGCATCTGGACCTTCTTGACTCCTCGCCGGACTCCTCAACGCATCTGTTCTCACCGCGCCACTCATCTGGTCTCATCGCCAAACTCCTCGACCAGACCTCGCTGGACTACTCGACCAGATTTCGCCGAACTCTGCCGTACTTCTTCCCTGTGAGCCACGACGATAATCCATTAAGTCGGTACTCGCAAAAAGCGTGGTTAAGAATGGAGAAGGATCCGTAGGCGCCGACAGGTGATGAAGGCGGTGGACGGCGGAGCACTGTGCGGCGGCGGGGTTGACGGTGCTGTAGGTTGTGGGCTGCGCTGGCGCTGTGGGCTGCAGCGCTATAGGTTCTACTGGAATGATCTAGAAGAAGAAGATCCCTCCGGCGATGGTGACGTGAGTCGCGTGACGGCAGCAGCGGTGACGCGAAGGCAGTGAAGATGGCTGGTGGTGCCGCGACTGGGCGGTGAGAGGGCAGGGGTGGCGACACCCTCTGTCGTCGCGGTGATGTGGTCGGTGGTGCCGTAACGGCGCGGCTCTGGAACCTCAGATCTGGTCAACGAGGGAGACGACAGACAATGGCGGCAACTGTGGCGACAACGGCGCTGTGGGAGGCCAGATCTGGTAGGTCTGGTTGAGGCCGTCCTCGTGAGCTTCGGTCATCTCCGACCATCCGATCGTCAATCCACAGCATATCTTTCGTGAAACGGGATCGCACCGGAGCAAGCCGATGTAGAAGAACAGAAGCCCCACAAACCCGGTTCATACCCGTCTCGACGTGGCTCTGGAACCTCAGATCTGGTCGACGAGTGAGACGACAGATTAGGGGCTGAGGTTGTGCATCCGGCAAATCGGTTCCTGATGGAGTGGTTTGGTACGAGGGAATCAGATCAGGGGTTGAGGTTGTGCTCGCATGGCGGATGTGGCCGGCCAGAGAGCCGGCAAAACGAGTTTCGGAGGTGCTCAGAGTGTGGGACGGTGAACTATTGCTAGCGAGGGTGTCAGGCGCAGGATTGGAAGCTCCGACATCTATGAGATTCAGCCAGATGGATCTAAATCTGTTGGGCTCTGCCTGTGCAGGTTCGAATCCTGCTGTTGACGCCAATGATCTAAGAGAAGAAGGCGAGGGCGGCGACTATGAGATCCAGCGGCGCCAGCGAGTGTGCTGCAGCGGCGGCGAGGGCAGCGACTATGAGATCCAGCGGCACCGGCGAGTGTGCAGCAGCGCCGGCGAGGGCGACGGCGCTATGGGCTGTAGCGCTGGTGAGATTACAGCAGCAGCATCGACGGCGACTACCAGATCCGGCGGACAACGGCGAGTTTGTAGCAGCGGCGGCGAGGGCGACGGTGTTGTGGGCTGTGGGCGGCGGCGGCGCTGTGGGCTGCCGCGCTGGTGTGCATTTGGTGGTGGCGCGACGCGAGGGTTTCGACCTTAGCAGCGGAGCTGCAGGCAGCGATAGCAGGCGACGATGGCAAGCGGCGGCGACGCAAAGCGGTGAAGATGGCTGGTGGCGACACCCTGTGTCGTCACGGGATGTGGCCGGTGGTGCCCCATTACCGCGACGACGAGGGCAAGTTCAGCAACGGCGATGGCCACGCCACGACGTCATCGTTTTTAGCAACATATATGGTTGAATACAGTGCGGACTAGTCAAAAGGAATTTCTTCTGGCCGAGTTCTCGGCGATCTGGGCGAGCAATTGGAGGTTGCATCGGACTATCGTGTCGACGAACACGCATGTCTCTTCCTTAGTGTTACCGGCCGGTGTATCAACGACGTAGGACTCGACGACGATCGTGTCGTGGCCGTCGGGGGTCGGATGGAGCGTCGTCATCGATCGGTAATTCGCGAGCCGGTGGTCTCCGCCGACGACGTGGACTTTCCGAGGCGCTCGGTGCTGTTCGCGGCGGGGAGGCCGGAGATGACGTGGACTTCCCGAACGGTGCCGACTCTGCTGTCGCCGTTGATGAGGTGGCAGCTCTTGACGAAGTGCCTGTATGCTTGCGGGTTGTCAAAGCAACGGACGATGGACCAGACGGTGGAGACTGGCGCGGAGGTGGCGACACCATGTGTCGTCGCGGTGATGTGGGCGATGGTGACCATCACCGCGACGACGCCGGAAAAAATACTATAGGCTACAAGAACGCATGCTCTGATACCATGAAGAAATTGAAAAGGGAAAATAACTGTATATTTTTTGTCTATTGAAACTGTACAATATATGGCATATTTATAGGCAAATAGGGATAAACAATAAAGAAAATCAAATCAGAATAAAATCAATCTAATCAATCTAATATTCTAATCAATCTAATATTCTAATCAATCTAATATTCTAACACTTTCTAACACTTTTAATACATGAATAGATTTGTTTTCATTTTGTTTTTTAACAAGATTAGAAGAAGAGGCTGGTAATAGGATTAGAAGAAGAGGTTGGTGTGGACGATGTTGTGGAATTAAAAATTTATATAATTGTTCAATAAATTATTGTGATAGAATTTTGTAGTTTATATTTGAAAAAGGGTAAAAGTTTAACAAAAGATGAATTTTGTTGTATTTTAGGAGAATTTGGTCTAGCGGCTTTAATTTGTTCAAATAATTAATAATATTAAATGAATTTAATTCTTTTATAAAAATACTTCAAATACTATAAATGATAAAAAAACAGCCCAAATTATTAAAATAATTTTACTATGTGCTTAATAATATTAAATGACCATCTGTTTATTTATTTATTTTATTTTATTTTATTTTAATTTTATTTAATTTTTTTAAACATTTAATCAAATTATTATATTTTAAAATTATTTATCAAGACAAGTTAAAAAAGTACAAACATTTAATTAAAATATAAAAAATTCAAGAAATACAAAAATAAGATCATAAGTTAGCTGGCTAGCTTATTTTTGTGGCTTTTTAGCTTAAAAAAAAAGCTAACTAGTTTAGCTTATTAAGTTTTTTTTTTATTTTTTTTTTATTTTTTTATACATGATTTGATATTTATTTTTTTATCAAAAAATCTAAAAATTACTAAAAAAAAACTAATCCAAACACATGCTTAATATCAAATTTTATGTTGTTTATTTTTGTTTTTAGTGATATTTTTTTTATTTTTCAAACAAAATTTTTTATTTTTTTTGTTCATTTCACTTAGACGATTTTAAAAATTATTATTTTTAATTAAAAACAAAAAAATTTATAAAAAATTAAAAAATAATCAAAATTTACGAAATTTAGCCCAGACACTGGCAGAACCATTTCAGTTATACACTCAACCATATGTAGCATTCGTCCACCGACTAAGACCGTTTTCTGGGTTGGTACCAACATTGCTAGCAAGATGGCGAATTCTCCAGGTATTTTCTCGCATTTTCTTATCAGAATTTTATATTTCTCGCGCTTTCTTTGCCAGGAATTTTTTCTTGAAGTGTGGGATTTGAGACGATGAATCTCACTTTAGGGTTTTGAGCAGGATGGAATTTCAAATTTTGTTTTAATTTGGGCGGACAGAGAATTCGAACCCTCGTCGTGTCTGTTTCGATTCTTACTGAATCTTGAGATTGTTTTCCTTGTGATATGGAGTTGATCATTCATTTTTTGATTGACGCTATTGCCTGGTCAAGCAATTTAAGATGCTTTGAGAAGCTAAAATGGTTTTCTTTTTCTCAGTTGCACGTGACACGTAATTTTCTTTTTCGGAATAATGGATAATCTTGTTTAACGGCTGCAATGTTTGTGTTTAGTTTTGGAACATGAATTTTGTTTGAGCTTTTGGTAATGTAATGTTTGGGAGGAATTAATTCGTTATATGTTGACATTTTTCATACCAGAGAACATTGTAGTTGTAAAATGGTGCACTTTTTAAGTTTGTTTAAACTGAGTAGCTGGAGGGTAATTATGTTGGGTGCATGTGGAAGAGCAATAGATTGATGAAATGGTCTAAATTTATTTTGTCAATCACAATTATGGTGATTTAAATGATGTTTGCATTTCCAATATGCATATATACTCGGATGGATGATTTGGATTTTGTGGTAGCAAACTGAGGGTTGCAATATAGCTGATGGTGCTTTGACAACATTGTAGCATTGATCCAGTTGCCTGTGTTCTAGTTGTTCCAAACTCCATTTTGTGTATTGTTAGAAGCAATGATGAAATCTTGAAGACAAGGATTAGATCATCTAGCTTCGAAAGGAAAACACGGTTTGTACATTTTTCGTGGTTTCTCTCCTCAATGCGGCAAGGTTGCAAAAGTATTCCTGCGTTTGTATGGCAGTGGTCTATTCTATTGTCTGGCAATACTTGGGTGATAATAGTTTTTTGAGAAGTCTTAGGATGTTTCTTGTTTAACTCATGGAAAATATTAGAATGCTAAAATATATTATGCCAAAACTGAACACATGCTGAAACCTTTGGAGTTGGTGTAGCAAAAGTAAGCACTTGTTGAATTTGTCTCAAATTTTTCAAAAGCAGAAGCTGGCGCTAGCTGGCACTAGTAGGGCGCTAGTTGAGCGCTCAAGCGTCGGGACTTTAGAAGTCGGCACTAGCAGAGTGCTATGTTAGCGCTAGGTAGGTGCTTGAGCGCCGGGAGGACAGAATCAAATACAAGCGAGGTGCTTGAGCACCATGATTGACATTCAGGGAGCAACAGTGTATGGCGTTAGTACGCACTTGAGCACCGTCGCGACGTATTGAAACTTATTTTTAGGGTTTTTGGTCGAGAATTACATATATAAACCTTTGTTTTGTTTATGGTTAAGAGAGATACATTATATAGGCTAAAAAAGAAGCCAAAGAGTGTAGAGAGAGGCTTGGTTTAAGCTAGTAAGTTTGATACACAAGTGAGGCTCAGTTTGAGACTATAGAGAGTGACAGAGTTCTTGTAATCCTTATTGAGTATAGTTGATTGATTTCTCCTCACCCGTAGACGTCGGCACCTTGCCGAACCACGTATGTTTGTGTGTTTGTGATTTTTTGTATTCTCCATTATTTTGTGTAAATTGTAGCCAACGGTGTGTGTCTGCTGCACAATAAGTGGTATCAGAGTTTCAGGTTAAGGCTTAATCTTTCGATTATGATAGAGATGCTGAATATCAAGTATGAAGTTGAGAAGTTTATCGATAAGAATAACTTCTCCTTGTGGCAGTGGCGTATGAAGGATTTGTTGATTCAACAAGGGATTTCCATGGCGTTACTCGGCAAAGCAAGAAAACTAGAGATCATGATCGACGGCGATTAGGAAGAACTTGATGCCAGGGTTGCAAATTCGATTCAGTTGAATATGGGAGATGAGATTATTTACAACGTGATCGATATAGAGATAGTAGAAGAGATTGGACAGAAGATAGAAAGTCTCTACATGAAGAAGAATTTTGCAAACAAGTTGTATGTGAAGAAATAGTTGTATGAACTGCAGATGAGGAAAGGTACAAAACTTGCTAGAACATCTCAATGGTTTCAATATACTTATTATAAAACTATCATGGTTTGATGTAAAGGTTAATGATGAGGATAAGGCGATACTCATTTTAACATCGCTTTCGACATCCTATGATCATCTTGTGACGACATTGATGTACACAAAGGAAACTCTAGAATTGGAAGAGGTGATTGTGCTCAACTGTCACGTGAGAAGATGAAGAGGGATGATGAAACGGATACAGAGGGATTAGTTGTGACCAAGTTTGAGTCAAGTCGGAGGAGTAAGTCAAATGAGCAAGGTTCTAGCAAATTAAGTTCTCAGCCCAAATCACGTGTAAAGAAATATGTGGAGTGCTTCTATTGCCACAAAATTGGTCATTATAAGAACAATTGCCAAGAACTAAAGAAGCATATGGAGGAGAAGAAGAAAGGAAAAGCACTTTCAGAGTCTTCTCAGTTTTGTAGAAGGGACATTAGACAGTGAGATAGATGCAGATTTACTTTTAGTATCTCCCAGATGTAATTTTATGTATAAATTGGATATTGGATTTGGGCTACTCTTATCATATGCGTCTAAGAAATGAGTTGTTTGATATGTATAAACTCTACGACGGTGGTATGGTTCTAATGGTTGATGATGCAGTTTGCAAAGTCATTAAAATTGGTATAATGAGAATCAAGATGTTTGATGGAGTTCTGAGTGTTTAGGAAAATGTCAAGCATATTCCAGGGTTGAAGAAAAATTTGATTTTCTTGGGAGCATTGGACTCTAAGGGTTATGGGTACACAAAAGACCAGTAAAGTGGCTACACTGATCATGAAATGGTAGAAAGTTGAAAATCTATACAGATTGGTAGGGAACAAGGTGGTAGGTGGAGTTGCCATTACTACACAAACAGAATCCAGCACAGATGACATAACACTCCGACATATGTGACTTGGTCACATTGGCAAGCGTTGTATGTTAGAGCTTTATAAGAAAAAAGCAACAGTCAAGGTGGAGGTTGATGAGAACTGCTAACCTAGTGAATCTGGTGATAGTGGTACAAATCAGCATCAGCAGGAACAATAGGAAAAGCCCTATGAAATTTCTAAAGGCAGAGAAGCGGACTTATAAAGCACCAGTGAGGCATGGCTTTGAGGATATGGTTAACTTTGCCCTAACAGCAAGTAGCAAGGATTATTTGTCTTACAGGAAAGCTACAAGCAACCTAGACAGAGACAAGTGGTAGGTAGTTATACCAAAAAAGGTGGAGTCACCACAAAAGAATAAGACTTGGGAGTTGGTAAAATTTTCCAATGAAAAGATGGCGGTTGACTGCAAAAGGGTCAAGTTCAAGCATGGTCTGGACTTGGTTCATGTTTATTCTAATTGATGATCATAGAGGGTGAAGCACCTATATCCGTGAAAGGGGTACATGTCGAGGTGACTAACATTCTTCAAGATAGTTGTGAAATTCAAGCAAATGTGGAGATTGTTGAATTTGTCTCTGATTTTTAAAAAATCAGAATTTGGTGCTAGTTAGTGCTAGTTGGCGTTAGTAAGGCGCTTGAGCACTGGGACTCCAAAAGCCATCGTTAGCAGAGCGTTAGGTAGGTGCTCGAGTGTCGGGAGGACAAAACTAAGCGTTAGCCGGGTGCTAGCAAGGCGCTTGAGCGCCATGACGTCCATAGAGCAGTAGTGTATGGCGCTACTCGCTAGTACGCGCTTGAGCGCCGCCGCGACGTATTGAAACTTATTTTTAGGGTTTTTGGTTGAAAATTACATATACAAACATTTGTTTCGTCTAGGGTTACAAAAGATACACTATAGAGGCTCAAAAATAGGCTAAAGAGTGTAGAGAGAGGCTCAGTTTGAGGGTAGTAAGTTTGATTCACAAGTGAGACTCAATTTGAGATTATAGAGAGTGAACGAGTTCTTGTAATCCATATTGATTATAGTGGATTAATTTCTCCTCGTATTAAACGTGGGCACCTCGCCGAATCTTGTATATTTTTGTGTATTTGCTATTTGTTTGTTTTCTCTATTGTTTTGTGTGGATTGAACCCAACAGTGTGTGCCCACTGCACAACAGTACCTTTGGACAAAATAAACCCTCTTCTTTAAAATTGATTTCAATGTAGTCCCTTCGTCAACCTCTGTCCAAAAAACTGATGGAAAACCTCACTACCACGCACATGCTAGTTTTGAAAGCCTAATTAAGCCTTTTTCATCTTTATCGTGGAGGAATGCCAGATGGGGCTTTCTTGAGATGCCATGTCAGCTAGAAAGGGGAAAAAAATAAAGAAAGAAATTCAAACCCATGAAAAGAGATATCATAATAAAAGTTGGATTCCCATAACCACAACAGAGCTTTTGTAGAAAATTCATTAGAACATCATTCAATCTCAAAAACATAATAGACCAAATTACTAACAAATGGAAATCAAGATACAATGGAGCTTTTCATAATTGAGAGAACTCGGCTAATGGGCTGGGAAAGGACTTGAAAATTAGGGTTTCTAAATTTGGGTTTCATCTAAGAGATTTCAAGATGAGCTTCAAGATACAAATGATGACAAAGAGGGTGGCAGCCACTGGGGCTGCTGAAATAGCCGAACAAACCGGTAATTTGATCCAATTTGGTCTGGGCCATACGGTTCAGTCCAGTTTTATTTTAAAACGGTTTGGTTGCTGATCATTTAATTTGAAAACATTTTTTAACTGTTCGGTTTTTTAAGTATAAAGCAACTGTTTGAACTGGACGGAATCGTTTACCATAAAGTAAGTATAGACTATAGAATATAACTAGCTAAAAAAATTGCCCTAAACCTAATTTCCCATCGGCTATCGCATCATGCAGCGCCACAGCCTCTTAAGTTCTCTCTCGCGCAGCCTCGCTCAGTCTCACTCCCAGTTTCTCTCTCACAGCCAGCCCTCGCAGTGCAGTTCTTGGCTTCTCCCACAGCCTTTCTCAGCCCTCAGGTTCTGTAATCTTTTTTCTTACTTTTGAGTGTTCTCACTTCTCAGTTCTTACTCTCCATCTCAGTTCGTCTCTTTCAAGCTCTTGAAGTGCAGCTCTTTTTCCACTTGTTCTCAGTTCTCACTTCTCTGTTCTACACTGGTTGTCGATAACAGTACACTATCTGACTATCAGGGACACTAGGCAAACCAAAAAGCATCCTGGAGTAATTACAATTAGGGACGGTCACTTCAATGTTGAATCAGGTTATTACATAGTAAATTACAGTGAAGCTCAATAATACTAGAGATGTAATAAACACCTCTCTCTCTCTCTCTCTCTCTCTACTCCCCCCTCCTCTCTCCCCATCCCTCATTCGAGATTTGTGTGTTCTTGATAAAGATTTGAAATCCCTAAAACAGGAACACACCTGTATGAATAGTTGTGACTAGTGAGGAATTAGCTAATTGGGTTTTTCTTTCTGTTTTCGTATTACTTTTTTGTGTGTGGGGTCAGGAAAATGGCTGCTGCTGTTGCTCAAGGCTGTGTTAGATTGTCTGAATTAGGGTGTTGAAATTTTAAGAGGAGACAAACACTATTCTTTTGGAATGAGGAGCCACTGAACCAAAATTGATCTGGAACTGAACTGTTTTTATGCATTGGTTCCAGTCCGGTTCCACTATGTCTACGGCCCAGATTGGTTCCAAAAATTCTGGAACTGGTACTAAAGGTTCGGTCCTCGGATTTTCTTTGAACCGGATCAATCTGATCCGACTAGCATGTGCATGGCATGTGGGATTTTTCGTTTGCTTTTTTTTGACGGAAATTGACGGAGAGACCACATTGAAACTAATTTTAAAGTATAGGTTTTTTTTTTGTGTGTGGTTCAAATTGAAATAATTGCGACTAAATGGAATTTTTGACCAAACATTACAACTACTAGTGTAATTTACTCTAAAATAACTTGCTTATTTAATAGTTGTCACATTGTTGCTCGATTCCTATATTCAACATGGATTGGAGTGTTATTCTCAGTTTTTCACCCAAAGATTTCAACTTGTGGGGGACCCATGTAGGATTTGGGGCATACGACAAAAAATAGTAGATGCAACTGCATGAAAAAGTAGTCCGATTACTCGTAATGAAAATGCTAGTGGAGGGAAAGACATGCATTAATACGGGATCTTTTCGTAAAAAGTTATGTGAATGTATTCAATTTAAGTTAATATATAGCTCTTTACAGTGCAGAATTAGGGAAAAGGATTCATATGGTATCTCAGCTATCCTAGACTATTCTGGCACAATACTTAGTTTAGTTTGGTGTACCTATTTCACTTGATGTTGCTGATATTATGACCTAAATCTGTTCTTCTATTACACATATATAAGAACTACGTCCAGCCGTTGACATATAAAAACTTTCTTTTGAGCTTAAGATATACTCTGGTCTCTTAAAAAGAAGTTTCTTAATGAGAGGTCAGCTGTTAATCGAATGGCCTTAGGTTTGATTCCTGCATGGGGATGAGAGAGACTTGATTAATTTTGAATTAAAGAGTTTTTTCCGGTGCAAATTGAGACACTTGAAATAGTTTCATTGGTCCAATGAAGAATATGAGTAACCCAAGGTCCCAAGGATCTTTTAAAGCAAGTTGGTTGCAAGTAATTATTCGATGATATATAAACATTTAGTTTCAATTCTCATACCTATGATTTGCTCCTTATAAAAGACAAAATTGTGACTGTATTGGCTAATTGTTTACTAAATCTACTCTGCTCACTGTACTTTTTTCATTCTGTTGGCCGAATGGTTAATTTTCTTCCATCCGTCTCTGTCTAGTGCTTTTTTTTTTCTTTTTTTTTTTTGGGAAAATCTTTAGCCTGTTATTTATTTTCTCTCAATTTGATTTATCAGTAGGTTGCACTTATTTTCTCCTAGTCGCCTGTTCAACTTGGTCAAATTATTCCTAGTTAGAGTTAAATCTGAACAAAGCAATTCTTCTGGGTTCTGGCACTTGTTATCACTCTCTCATGCATTACTCTTCATCATGTCTTATGTGTTGAGGTGATATATACATCGTTATCTAGGGATCCTCCCATGTGCTTTATTGTAAAATGTTTTTCTTCAAGATGAAGTGTGTCTGAAACTGATGGATGGACAATACCATTAATTTTCAGTTGCAAATGTCTTTGTGATGTCCTCTATAATCCTTGAGAACTTGTGTGGCTATTGATGCTTATGAATTAATCACCGCACATTCGAATCTTAAACTTCTAATATAGTTATTTGCGTCTTCTTACATCAGCCATGCAATTCTGCACAGGGTACTGAAAAGTTGTGTCAATCAAATAACAGTGGTGCTTGTGCAAGCATGCCACCTTCATATTCAGTATCATTTAGATTGGCATTTATGGTGATTGTTTACTACTGCACTGCATTAACAATTATTTTCTGTTTATTTGCGGCCTTCTTATTCTCAGACATGTGAATATGAAAGAAAAAAACACTACTTCCGTTCTCAGGCGCATTTTAGTGAATTGTACAGCCCAGGTTTGTTTTCTTGCAGCAATAAGGTGATTTCTTAACATAACTCTTTAAACATTTTGAATTATTTGATAGAACACTTGTCCAATATTTTTGTGTGAATGTAGAGGTGGGCGAGAACATAACCGTTCTAGGATTTCTTTTTCTTTTACAATTTTCTTTAATATGGATGCATGCATGTTGTTGGGATATGGAAAGAATGCTAAACTTTGTTTTATAATGCACTTAGATATGCACGCACATTATATGGGTGTTGAACAAATGCTAACCTTACTCTAAATGGGTGCAGTGCACTGAAATAGAATCAGGCCGATGTGCCACTTGCGCTCTCTTTGAGAGAGGGCTTGTGACATGTTAATGCTGTCCAACCCAAACCGAGGGGTGAACCAGCAACAACTGTGTGTCCCAGAGGAAAGCAAAAGCACGAATTGCGATATTGAGTCAATTCGGATTATCCAGACTTCTAGTTGCTAGCTTTTAGTTCCTATTCTATGAAAGAGGAGAGGGGAAACCACAATCGATAATGGGGGTGTCTGTTTATGCATAAAGTATAGCTTTTAGCTTATAATTCAGCATAAAGTTAAAAAAATAACCAAACAAGTGTGCTTATAGTTTTGGATTCTAAATCAACAAATACAAATTTTACTGTTTTAATTTATAAGCTTACAACTTTAACAAACATTTGCAATTTCTGCTTAAAAGCATAATCATATCTTTTCAGTTATAATTTATAAACTCCTAATTTCAGCTACAAGCCTACAACAAACACGCCTGGCTCCGTTTAGGATTTCTAGTCTAGTTTCCTTTAATTGCACGAGATAAGAAAAACGAGATATCATGTGGGAAGGCAATGATGGCAAGGCAAAGGCAAAGCACTCCATCGTAGCATAAAAGAGCATCTCGTCTTTAGGGGTCATAGACTCATAGGCTATTAGTTGCAGACTCATTTTACATAAAATGAGAGAATTTATTATGGATTCACAAGAAGTCATAAGAACATGAGTTTTCTAGTGGATTTCTTCCTTGTTTCTCCCCTTTTGTATGACGTACGTATATTGGAAAATTAACTGGTAGATTTCTGCCTGTATCTCCTTATTAATTAATGGTGTTTTTTCTGGATTTTTTCAAATGGGCTTGCCACCTAAAAGCCTGTGCTTTCCGTCCATTAGTGTGTGTTGGATTTTAAAATGGAATATACTTATAGTAATAGTTGGAGTCTTTGCCAAAAGTTTTCATACATGCATTGGACTATTTATTGTATCTGAATATTTTACTTGTTGTAGATTCTCTATTATTTTAGAATTAGATAGAGTTAAGTGGATAGTTAAGAGGGAATGTGGAATACAGGAAGAAACACATAACCTGAGAGAGAATGTTCCATATAAATCCACAGTACTGAGTCTTGCTCTCTCGGGGAAAAAGGAATAAAATCCTTTGAGGCGGTGGTGTTGGAAAGGAGACATCAATAGTTTGGTAAGTAGATCCCTGACAGTACTCAAAAGTATCATGTTGAAAATATAATGGGGAAGAGAATTTGACCAGAAGGTAAAAATGAAGGAAATTGAGTGCTATTTTTAGTTTTCTTTCTATTTAGCTTTTCTGGGCTTTTCCTCCTCACCAAAGACATTTTCCTGGAGTTTCTGTTAAGCAACTTCTTTTTACCCCACACTGTAATGATAATTGCGTCTCTGCAGGCAAATGAATATGGAAATTGTGTAGCAGCCAAGGTCCCACAAGTCGAACGTGACATGTGTTTGAAAGAATTCCTCGCATTAAGGAATTGCATGCAGAATATGGTACTATATTTTAGTGGATCTGGGATCTATGATAATGCACATAGGAAAAATAAGATATTGCTATTATATTTTATGCATATCTGTATATATGTACTTACAATAATAACTTTGTTCTTTCTTTTTGCTTTGTAGCTTAGCAGAAAGGTTTAAGTATGTGGTCTCTGTTGGTAAGGTTTATACTGAATCTTGCAAGAACCACCAGCGGATCTTGGAGGTTATAGTTGGAGTGCACAGAGAAGGTTTGCACACGTCATCCGAAAAACAATCAACCATATATTTGTTAGGAACAAGTTCCCTTTTATTTCTCTTGTCTTTGTAGCTGTTTGACTGGCATACTCTCTCTCTCTCTCTCTATATATATATATGTGTGTGTGTGTGTGTGTGTGTGTGTGTGTGTGTGTGTCACATACTTTCCTTTTCTGGCAGGATTGTCACTTATAAGCTTGCTTGGGACTTTTTGTTGTGGTGCTTTTACCCTGACAATTCCTATTTTCAAGCTTGGAAGGCAAGGAACTAAGAAACATGTTTCGGAAAGCGTCAAGTTCTCAGTCTAGTACTAGTTTTAGTGGATCTGGTGCTCTGTCTCATGTTTATATTCAATATCCACCTTTAAGATGTAACATTCCTGGAGCAAGGGGCTTATTTTATGATGATGGTAATAAGTTACTAGTCTTACCAACGTCTGATCAGGTGAAGTGCCTTTCAGTGTTCACTTTTAATTTTGTGAAGGGCAATGCCTTTAGTTTTCAGTGTATGGTTTTGTCATCTTTCTTGTTTCAACTATATTTTCTTTTGTTTTCCAGGTCATTTCATGGAAAACTTCCCCCTTTTCTCCTCTCGTTGTTCCAACCTCTGATTCTGTTTGTGAAGGGCCGATCTTATCAATTCGATATTCCTTAGATACAAAAGTTTTGGCTATTCAACGGTCAAACCATGAGATTCAGTTTTGGATTAGGGAGACTGGGAACACTTTTAGTCAGAAGTGCAGATCAGTTTCGGAGAGTATTCTGGGATTTTTTTGGACTGATTGCCCTACTTGTGATATTGTATTTGTAAAGACCAGGTATGTGAATGAAGAAATTCCGTCCACTTTGCTAGTTACGTCTGCTATTCACATATAATATCTCATCGAATGGGGGTGTGAAATTGCTTAACATGCTTTGTTTTACATATGTTTCTTTCTGCTGCTCAGATGGTTAATCATGTACTTTAGTGGTTTCCTTGCATTATACCTGGTCATTTTATTTTTGCTTCTTGTTGTTTGTAATTAGTGTGGTTCAATTATCTAGAAGACACTCCATGTTTCTGATGACTGATTAGTCTCGCTACTTATTATTTTGCAGAGTGTAATTTCAAAGAATAAATGATAAATTTGTACTTCACAATTTTAACAGTGTAGTTCCCCTTTGGTGGTGTTAGATGGACTCTTCCTAGTTGTGTGGTTAGGATAGTGGCCAATCCTGTTAACTATGATGCAGTGAAAGCATTTTCCTGCCTCCACCTTTCTTCTTTCTCTCACAGTGTAAACTATGATACCGTGATTAATTCAAAAACAATCTGGCTTTGTCTTAAGACCATATGAAATGAAGTAATGAACTCTTACAGAGAAGGGTGGTTGCCTATAGTTCTGCCCAAGCAAGAGACATCTTCTTAGATTGTGCGATAGAGGAGTAAAAGAATATACCTTCGTTGCTGGATCCTCCTACTGGGGGTGACGAATCTGCTTCCAAAACTCTT
Organism: Heliamphora exappendiculata; assembly: GCA_034768845.1. Taxonomy (NCBI): domain Eukaryota; kingdom Viridiplantae; phylum Streptophyta; class Magnoliopsida; order Ericales; family Sarraceniaceae; genus Heliamphora; species Heliamphora exappendiculata. The sequence continues at coordinate 10,159,038 of JAOTRH010000020.1, read as the reverse complement.
TCCCACACTCTAAAGTAAGAATTTGTAAGAACCTTGCTCCCATCGAGAAAGAATCTCGCTTCCAACTAGGATGTCGCCTCTCCAACATATAAATTCCAAAGAAACAAAAGAAAAGTAACGAAGTAAGAGAAATCTATAGCATCCATAAGATTATAGAATATAATTAACTCAATTTTATTCGAGTACTTTATATTTACATATCTATTTATATTTACAGAAAAATAATTTGTATTTGACCATAATTTACAATATTTGTTCATATTTTATGTTATATATTACAACTAAGTAAAAAATTATTTCTTAGAATACATAAAATATATAAGTGCTCTCATAGGTACTCTTAATCTTAAACTCTTCCATATGCCCTTGCTTCCCCCCCTCCCTCTCACTCTCGGCCCCGCCCCCACCCCC
>JAOTRH010000020.1:10133458-10158527 GCA_034768845.1 Heliamphora exappendiculata | reverse complement strand
ACCCCGCTTTGTGCAACTAAGGAATATAACTCATGCAACACTGGTCTTCTTTTTAAATGCAAAATCATTTATAGACTATTTCTAGCGTTGAGCCACACCAGGAATCATAATATTGTGGTATGATGCATTAAATACTTTTTTTGCCTACTCGCAGACCCTGCTTTAAGCGGGATACCCTTTAAAAGCCCTTTGCTTATCGTCAAGAGGAAAGTATTTTGCTATTAGTGGAAGCAACCCTGTAAATGAATTTGTTGAGAGTTTTAGCCATTGATGATGTATAGAAATCTTTAGGCTGTAAAAATATTAAATTTGGCTGGGAATAGATTACCATATTGATACATAAGAATGGACACAACAATGTTATTGAGTTTAAAGGAAATTAAATGCAGCTACTACTCGTGTGTTTGTTCATCGATAGTTTTGTGTAACCCTCCAAAGTAAATAATTTTTCTCTTTGCTTCTATTTTAAAACTTCAAAGTAAATACTTGATTTGTTCCGTGTTTTATATCCACAAACTTTGTGACAACATAAATGCCCCATTTTTGCTTGGCTCCAGTTTAATTTCACTGATAGCGTTTGATTACAGTGGACTAGATTTGTTCTCTCTTGATTCTGAGTTCAAATCACTCCATTTGGTGGAGACAAAGAGATTTAACTTGAGCTGGTATGTCTATACGCATGAAAGTCGCTTGGTTCTTCTTGCTTCGGGAATGCAATGCAAGAGTTTTACTGGATATCAGGTATAGTTCTTGCTATATTTGAAGTGTGACATGCTAAAATTCCTTCCTATTTAACCTTCCTTTTGTCTAATTGAAATTTTGATTCTGGAATTCTGGCGTAGAAATTTTATTGTCTCATCATTGTTGTACTAGGAGATTTGAAAAGGCAGAATCAGTAACAGACTTTACTGGGGTGAATAGCCAAGTCCCAATGCAATCACCAATTTTAAATTTCCCGAACCATCTTAATCCAATTCAATAAAAAGAACCAGACCATTAGGAATTTTGTGTGGAATCCATATCATAAAATTATCTTACAAGATGAAAAGCAAGAAACAACCCAACAAATATATTCACTATTGAATAAAAAAGCTCATGACTACATATGCATAGGTATTACTAACTCTTATTCGGCATACCTAACTTCAATAGTCCAACCAAGGTTTTACGAACTTGCTCTCTACCACCATTGAAACTGAACCTGTTATCTTTTTTTGCCCAACAACCACCACGAATTCGATTTCTGTATCATCTCCATTCCTATAAACATTGTTGATAGTGGTCAAGAAAGTGTGGGTGAAAAATGGAAAATTAATCTGGAGCATGAAGGAATACTGAGATGATCAAATCCAAGGTCTAGATTAGTGCAAGGGATTCATAATTCAAATCTCAAGAATAGATCGTGCCTCGTTTCTATTGGATGCCAAAACTCTAGATGATGAATGTCATATTAGGAAACATTAACTTTAGAATTCTACACATTCAGTGCTGTTTGGTGGAACATCTAACTGTGTCTTGCTGATGTTACACGTCCAACGCAATCTATTGAGCAACCAACGTTGTCTAGCGGACGTTATATGACTAGTGTTATCTAGCTGATGTCAACCACTGTCCAACAACCCACACCTTTTGAAATATAAAATGGAGTTTTCAGTGAAGTCCATATGAAATGTAAGAATAATAATTCTTTCATGATCAAAAAATATTTTGAAGTCCTAGACTGATCGTGCCTATGTAGATGAGGCAATATGAAGTGAAAGTGCATGACTTGAAGTTCTTATGAGCTTTCAATCTTCATTTTTGGAATGGCTTGCAAATCCAAAACCATGATACGACAATTGTTAAAATACTACCCAAAAATTTCTAAATTATTGACTCCGACAATATTGCCCTACAGAAATCACCAATAAACGTAGTAAAACTTATCAATGTTAATACGCAATATGCTTCTATTTTCAAAGCGTATCTTGTTTATACTCTGGTACTATTTATGTTTATTGTTTTTATTTATAAAAAATTAGTACACTGTAAACGAAACAAAACAAAAAACGTTTTGACTATAGTTTTTGTTTTAAAAAAAATATAAATAGTTTTAAAATTTATTAAATTTTAAAAAAAAAACAAGAAAATGTGTTTTTCATTTGTTTTATGAACAACTTTTCATTCTCTCCTACCTCCTTCCACGTCCTCCACCTTTGACCATCCCCACCTCTTGCTATGAACCTCCGTAAACACCTTTGGCCTTCTATTTCCTGTACCTCCATTCACCACCTCCATCCCACCACCTACCACCTTTAGTCACCGCTGTCGCCACCACTTTCGGTCTTTATTTGTAGCGACTTCTCCTACCTCTGTTCACCAACTCCAGCTAGTGATCATCTTCAACAACTCCCTTTCTTCTGAAGACCCCAACCTTTACCACTATTAGGCCGATGTTGCGGAACCACTTTCGGTTACAGATCACCACTCCGGCCACCATATATATGTTGTGCCAAGAGTCTCATAACACACAAATAAATAAATGATAAAGATTTACGTGGTTTGACAATTTATTTATATCCACGAGCATCAAATTTTTACTATATAAGAGAAATAAATACAAACCCAAATACAAAATAAATCTCTCAACCCCCTCGAACTCTCTTTGTTCACAAACTCCCTTAATTCTCTTGCACACTCAGAGCTTTCTCAGAGCATACAACTAAATAAGAGAGGAGAAGCGGTACTATTCCTAAGCATGCCTCAATATGGCTTGGATGGATTTAAGCCAGCCCAAACGTGGATGGGCCAATATCTTCGCCGAATTTTCTAAATCTTCAACAATCTACACCTTGGCGAGAATTCAACTTCCAAGGAAATCAAATCAAACTTATCAACGTTGCCGCCAAATGCACTAGAGATGCTCAGATTTTCGCTTTCGAACAAATCAACTGGTAAACTCTGCTTCCAAATACGCTTTGTGGCGCCAAATGCATTTAGGGTGACCAAAGCTCTAAATTGAATAGATTGACAGATTGTTGCTGCCACCAAATGTGTCATGAGACACCATAGACCGGTAGGTGCTCAACACTTAGACATATTGGTCCAGTTCAAGCAATGTTGGAACTTGAATCTAGGAACAATCTTCTCCTTCACAACTATTGGCTTCTCAAAACTGGTTGGGTCACCCTCCTCAACTGCTGAAAATGCCTATGACACCATATCTGTGAGTTTACTCGGTTCTCTAACTTCTCGTCTAAGTTTATTAATTGAAATAGACTCTTCTTGATGCTCACAGAGAGACAACTTGCTCATTTTGACACCCTTGAGTAAGTCCTACTTCGCCACGCTTTGCAAAGCTTTCTCTCCAACATATTCCAAATTCATACAAATTGTGATAGCTCCACTTACAACAGTATGCTTTTGCAAAAAGTACAAATTTCCTCAAATAGTGCCTTTCAAAATCACATGAGCTCCTAATACCCCTTTTAGAACTCATTCGGAACTCTTTTGAGCCTAGAGTTTCAAGTGAGACAAGATTTTTCTTTCAACCCGGTATTTACTGAACATCTGAAATATAGTTCCATGAACCTTATAACCTATGTGTGTTATCGTTACTCATAAGCACTGCTCCATCATTTGTCTCTATGAAGCTAGACAACTAGTCTTGATTGGGACACGTGATAGGAACATCCAGAATTCAAATTCATTCACCAGTATTGCAAACAAATGATGTACTCATCAAGGCAATATCGGAATCTTCATCACCGCTGATGATATTTGTAGTGGAAGTTTTATCCTTCTTCTGTTCGTTTAGCTTCGAACAATCGTCCTTCCATTATCGTAAGTTGAGGCAATAGGCACACTCATCTCTAGTAATACTTCTTGATCTAAATGGGCCGCCAGATGATTTCAAGCGAGAATTTCTCCTATTATCAGCCTGCTTTGAATAAATTTTTTTCTCTTGCTATCAAGGCTTCACTGGATGTATCATGGTGGACTTGTTTGTCCTTCTGCCGCACTCCTTATTTACTAAAACACTAGATACATCATCAAAACAGATCTTTTCCTTTTTGTATTGAAGCATGGTAATCAAATGTTTATATGAATTGGGTAAGGAATTCAATAACAACAAAGTCTTGTCTTTGTCTTGGATCTCGATTATCCAAGTTTTGTGAATCAACACGAATCTTATTAAATTCGTTCAAATGTTTGGACACAGAAATACCTTCTCGAAACTGAAACGAACCTGAAGAGCTTCTTTTTCAAATAGAGGCGAGTGTTAATGTTCTTCGTCAGGTATTTCTTCTCTAATTTTTTCAAGAATCTTTCGCTCTCAAGCCTTTCATCACAAAGTACGTTGATCTTTGGCAAGACATAATCAGATTGTGCCACAAGCATCATGATTCAATTTATCCCAATCTCTTTTGACACATTCTCGAGTTTGTTTCCCAAGGTAATTTCCATCTCATGTTGAATCAAAACGTCCATCGCCTTGCGCTACGACATACTAAAATTGTTGGTACCATCAAACTTTTCAACTTTATACTTTGCGTTAAACACCATGGTCCTCCGTACATAACTACTCGAAGCCTTTGACTTCTTTCCCATAGTAGATTCGACCATCAAAACTCTTCAGGCTACAGCACAATCAGAATTTGACGCACTAAAACGATCAGAACAACCATTTCTATACTCCCAAAAGAACAAAACAACAACTTGGAAATTGAATTAAACAAATTTGTGGTCACTGTTAGATCTGAAACGGCCAAAATGTGGAAATGAGTATGAACTATCCAAAATATCAGCAAAAGGAGACTGAACCAGCTAAATAATCAATTCTGGACCGGTTAAACCGGTATGAGTGAACTGGGCTGATTAAGACACGAGGGGCGTGCGGGGCCTAGGGATGGTGAATCGGTCTCAGTCGGGTGTATCGATTTGAGACGCACGAGTGTGACACGCGGGTCGCGGGTTGAATGTGGTTTTTATTTGATGTGGGACATGTTAGACACATGCGGATGGGAATCGCGGATCGGTGCATGCGCGGGTTTTAGACATGGGTTTGGGTTGGGGCAGGGTTAGCATGCGGGCTGTGCCATCAAATTCGGGCTAAAAAACGGGTCGACAACAACAAACAGGTGAGGAAGATGATTGGTTGCGTTTGGTGTGTCCAATTTACGCGCAGTGCTTTAAACTGCGCGCAATGGCGTGTCCAGACTTCGCTTTCGATATACAATATACTGTTGAACTTGTCTTGACGAGAAAAAGCTTTTGGTATTTGCAAAAATGAATTTGGATCACTTCGAATTCTTGGCAAAGAGAAAAAAACAAGCTTAACCAAAGTTCTTATACAAATTTGTTGTGCCAAGAGGCCCTAAACACAAATAAACAAAGAGAGATTTTTGTTGTTTGCTAATTTGCGTATGTCCACGGGTAGTAAATTTCAACTATGGAGGAGAAACAAATACAAATCTCTCAAATTCTCTTTGTTCACAAATTCTCTAAAATCTCTGGCGCAAACAAGAAAGGAACTTACCCTTTGACACCAAGGAATAAGAGCTGATTGCTAGCATTGACTGGGTGAAGGGAATTTATGAAAGAAAGTCCTCGCACCACTTGAAGCTCTCTTAGAGCATACAAATATATAGGAGCATATAAATATATGGGAGGGAAGAAGCAGAACTAACTATAAAGCATGGGTACTTAAAAAATGTTGTCGCATGCACCGAGTACAGGTACGGGTACGACTATGGTATGGCAAGATATGTGCTTGGTATGCCTAAAAATGTACTTGGCAATAAAAAAGTATCAGGCACTTTTCTAGTAGTTGTTGGGTATTGATTGGTACGCTTTTTGCATGGCATCGGTACGGTTGAGGCAATAACTAAAGTTTTTATACCAATTTGTTGTACCAAGAGGCCCTGAACACAAATAAATAAAGAGAGATTTACGTGGTTCGATAATTTGTTTACGTCCACGGGCAGTGAATTTCAACTACAGAGGAGAAACAAATACAAACTCAAATACAAAACAACTCAAATTCTCTTTGTTCACAAACTCTCTGAAATCTCTTGCACAAATAAGAAAAGAACTCGCCCTTTGATACCAAGGGATAAGAGTTAATTGCTGGCGTTAACTGGGTGAAGGGAATCTATGAAAGGAGGTTCTTGCACCACTTGAAGCTCTCTTTAGAGCATACAAATATATACGAGGGAAGAAGTAGAACTATTCCTAACTATAAAGCATGGGTACTTCAAAAATATTGTCGCACGCACTGGGTATGACTATGGTATAGCAAGATATGTACTGGGTACACCCCAAAAGGTATTGGGAATTTTTCCAGTTGTTGGGTATTGCCCATTTCGTTTTTTGCATGGCATCGGTACGTTTGAGATACGTGGATGGGCACGTTGGGACTTATGTAAAGTTTTAAAAAATTTAAAAAGTACTAAAGTAAATAATATGCTCTCTTGTAATACCAAACCAAATTAAACTAAGTCTTTGTCAGATATGGCAATTGACAGAGTAGAATGGTGTAAAAGAGTTTATATATTTTCTTAATACGGCATCTCATATCAATTTAGGTCAACCCCTCATTCTATTGTTTCTATTATCCATGATCTTGTCGTTTTTCTTTACTATTGCATCAATTGGGTTTTGTTGTATGTATCTAAACTTGCTTAATCTATTTTCTCTCAATTTGTTCTCAATTAGTGCGACCCCCCTACCATTACACAAATCTTTTCATTCATAATTTTATCTTCTTAGCACACATCCATCTTAGCATTCTCATTTTAACAGCTCCCATCTTATTTAAGTGATCTTTCTTAACAGTTTAACATTTTGTCCAATATAGAATTGTTGGTTTAATAGCTGTCTTATAAAACTTTCCTTTAATCTTGTCGGTATTCGTCGATTACATAGAATGTTTGAAGCATCTCTCTACTTGAGCCAACAAACTTTAATTCTATGGGTTATCATTTTCAATCTCTCTATCTTTGTTAATAATCGAACCTAGATAACTAAAATATTCACTCTTAGGTATTTTTTTGTTTTGAATATTTATTTTTTTACTATTAATACTCTTATTATTGCTAGAATTATATTCATATATTTAGTTTTGTTCCTACTTATTCGAAATTCTTTTTAAGTCCAAAGCTCTCTCCACATTTGTAACTTTGCGTTGATTCCACTTCAAATCTCATCTATTAAGACAATATCATCAGCGAATAACATACATCATAGAACATCATCCTGAATATGTCTAGTCCGTTCATTCATAACTAAGGCAAAGAGATAAGGACTCAAAGTTGATCTTTTGTATAATTATTCCTGTTGCAATTGGGAATTCACTTGTTTTTCCTGCGGGTGATGTAATTGTCGTGATAGCTTCATCTTACATGAATATACCCATTTGCCACTCCCTTTTTCTCCAAAACGTACCATATGATATCTCTGAGCACTCCATTATAGGCTTTTTTTAAGTCTATAAAAACCTTATGAAGTTCTCTATTTTTTTCTTTATATTTCTCTATTAATCTCCTCAATATGTGGATTGCTTCCATAGTTGATCTATCAGGAATAAAATCAAACTGATTCTATGATATTGTTGTTGTTAACCTTAGACGATATTCAATCATTATTTCTCATGCCTTTATTATATAACTCATCAACTTAATACCTCTATAGTTATTATAATTTTGAATATCTACTTTATTTTTATATATAGGTATTACAATATTCTCTCTCCACTATTCAGCCTTTTCTTAGTCATTATGATTTTATTAAATAACTTTGTCAATCAAGACATTCCCTCTTTGCCTAGGCATTTCCACACATCCACATGGATACTATCTGGTCCTAAAGTTTTACCTGATTTCATTTTTTTTCATTGTAGTTTCCACTTTAAACTTTTTTATTCTGCGATAAAACTTATATTCTCTAGTTTCATCTGAGTTATCAGATTCCTCTCTTTCGGATATTTTTACATGTTTTTTGTTTAATTACTTCTCACAATTTATTTTTCATCTTTCCTTAATCTTCTCACCTTTCACGGACACACTTTAACTAGCTTTTTATGCATTTAACTTAGTAAGATCTCTTTATAGCAAGTTGTTGTCATAACGATAACGGTGGCGGTAACACGGTTTCGGGGTATAACGGCCGTAGTTTAACGGTAGCGGTAACCGGGGTTGTAATTTTTTTTTCGCACAACTCACTAAAATTTAGTTGATGCGCGTGTTTTTATTTTAAAATTATATTTATTAGAGTTTTAAGTTGTTTTGGTGAATTTAGTTCACTTTCTAGACATGATCCAAAGTGTCTTAATTATTTTAGTAGTTTCAATTCAAAATACTTTTAAAGAATAATACATCATTAAATATAGAAGTTTAACATAAAATAACGAACATTTAAAGATTTTTAGCTTATATAGATTTTGCACAAAATATTTTTAAAAATTTTAAATCATAATAATAAAAAGTAATACAATATCAAATATATGAATTTAACCTAAAAAAACCAAAATCTAAATATTCAAAACTTTGCGTATAAATTGTACTAAGTTTTTTTTTTCAAAATTTATATTTATTATTTTTTTAAAAAATAATAAGGTAATTAAACATTAAATATACGAGTCTAATTTAGAATAATAAAATCAAAAAATTTCAGACTTAGTTTGCAACTTGCATAGGCCTTCAGCAAGTAATTCCAAAAGTATTCTTTTTATAGTTTTAAAAAATAATTATAAAGCAATACAAATTATAAAGTAATACAATTTTAAATATATGAATCTAACCTAAAATAAAAGAGCTAAAGATGCTAATCTTTTTTTGCATAAATTTTGAAAAAATTTCAACAAAAAATATATATTTGCCATTTTTAAAAGTAAAAAAATAAAAAAATAATGTAAATTTTACAAATCGAGCTTCACACAAATAAGTATGAGATTTTGGCTATTATGAAAACCTTTTTGATAAAAAGAGTGGAAGAAATTGGGCAAAAAAATAATTTCAACTGATTTACAGTTTGAAATGGCACTACAATCGCTGTAATGGCCGTAGTGGTACCGTAATGGGCCTTTATAGCTTATATAGTGCTGTAACAGCCTTTACGTTGACCATAATGGCCTTTAAGCATTTGATTTTTCGTCACACTGCTAAATTGGCCGTAACTGGATTCAGGAGGCACCACAACCTATATCTAAAGGTGTTACATAACGATAAAGGCCGATTTTTAAAAGTACGGGTTTCTTGTTCTCATTTCTCTCCACTGAGCGAGTTAATAGATGTTCTTTTCTCCCTTTTTATTATCTAATCTAGATAAAAATTTCATAAACCTTCAATTTAGCATTTGTAACCGTTCTTTTAACGTCCTTACAAGCTTGTTTATAGCGCTTAAATTTGTCCTCATTTCTATTCTTTTTCCACCTTTCAAAACATTCTTTTTTTACTTTTACTATGGCTTGGATCTTGTCATTCCACCACAAAGTGTCCTTAGTTATAGGGTATTTCCCATTCGACTCTCCAAGAACTTCTTTTGAGTTCCTTTTAATATATTCCGCCATTGTACTCCACATAGTATGGTATCTTATTCCAAATCCTACCTTACTTCTTTACATATTTTGTCCTTAATACTCTCTAATTTCTTACATTTAAGATTTCACCATCTAATTCGTAAAATTCTAATATCTCGTCTTATTTTATGTTGTCATTTAATGTGAATATCTAGTACTATAAGTATATATTGTAATATTAAGCTCTCTCCAGGAATGACCTTTCAATTTTTACATATTAGGCGTTCTACATTTCTAATAAGGAAATAATCTATTTGATTTTTATGAGAGGAGGTTTTGGGGTGAGATGGTCTTATTTTTCTTTGTAGCTAAGAAATCGTGAACTTAAAGGAACATGTCATCAAAGCATCTCCAGCATTCATTCTCAAGCGAGGAGCAAATTCGACACCAAAGAAAGCTAGAGCACACACTAAAAGTTATTAAGCGTTTTTCTTTCTTTTTAAAGAAAGTGTTGGTTAATATAAGATCAACAGTTATTGCAAAATTTAGGATCCCTACTTCAATCTCATTTCGATCACCAAAAATAAAATTTTCATGTACCTTCTCATATTTTTGTCCCTTGTTTTCTTACGTACCCATTTGAAATTTCCACCTATATCTTCTCTCCTAGTATTTCTTGAACCATTTCAATCATTTGATCCCAAAATTGTCCTTTAGTATGGTTATCTAATCCTACCTGAGGTGTGCAGGCACTAATCACATTAACTATGGTTTTTTCAATTACAAGTTTCGCATGATTGTTACTACATTATCTTGAAGATGTTTGGTTATTATTATTTTTATACCATTTCTATGTCTCTTTTTTCCAGTATAATGGATTTTATACAAGTATTTTTTTTTAATCGGCAAATAGCCATATTGCACTTAACAAGGTTTGAATTCTCAACCTCCCATTTGGGAGGGTAACACCATGTATTATTTATTTCTTGTAAGCACAATATACTAATTTCTTTTTAATCATACTATCAACTAATTTCATTATTTTATATGTTAAAGTTCCTATTTTCTAAATTGCTAATCTAAGTTTATAATTCCAGGATAATTTCTTTACCCGTGCTCGTCTAGAAAAGCGCAAGAACCCTTGCTCATTTTTTATCGCACTCGGGCGTCGATGCGGCGCCCCTTGCCCATTTTTCGAAACGCCTGAAGGCAGGCACAATGCGCCGCTTAAGGGGATGCCCTAGCATTAACACAAATTATTTGAATTCATGTTCATGGAGATCTGACGGGTTTTTTGACGTGCTGACTGTCAGTTACCTAAAGCACAATCCTCCTCCTTTTTCTGGGCTTGGGTTTAGTTGTATAAGAGATAAAACTTTAAGCATAAAGACAAATTTGAGTATTAAAGAGCATAATTGAGATTCTTTAATTTAATAAAAATGCTTACAACCTAAATTGGTACAAAAAAATACATTTTTAAATACTTCTTAGCGTTTGCGATTGGCAAAAGCAATTTTCAACCAATATGTACAATTTCTATGACAATTGTCGTCTAGCTCCGTAAGTAATTGCCATTTGCCATCCAAACCCAAAGTAGGCAAAGACACAATGTTGGAATGACAATGGTGATATTTTTTTTATGATGATCTAGCATCTATTCTTTTTTTCTTATAACCTAAAAGCAGTTTGTATTTGACATATACATAATACCATCCAAAAATACAAAAAATAAATAAATTTATTGTTGTGCCACAGCTGTACCCGTATCATGTGTTTCTAGAATGTACCCGTATCGTTGTACCCATACTATGTACCCGCATCCATGCTTCACAGATTCCTAAGCATGCCTTAGTCTTGAGCGTCAACATTGATGGCTTGGATGGATTCAAGCCCATCCAAATCTGGCAGGATCTATGGCTGATCTCCCAAATCCTCAACAATATATCCCTATCTTCGACATCCCTCTTTGGCAACTCTCCTTCCACCAGAGACCTTCTCGAACCACCCCTCTTGTGTCAAAATAAGTCTTTACAAAGACACGAATATGCCAAATATATTTTTGTTTTTGTTTTTGTTTTTTACAAAAATCAACAAAAATATGTTTTATATTTATTGTAATGAAAAACTGAAAATTGTAGACTTTACCAAATGAGGCCTAAGCTTTTGAAGTTGTTTTCATTCATTTTGAGCCATTCAAAAGTTCAATTCGGCAGTGCTAGTATCATTATACTCAAGATTTGTAGGTAAATCTTGCAACCATTTTTTAGATCCATTTTTTCCCTTAATAATAAATGCATGCTTACATTATGCTTTGTTATTTACTAAATATTACCCGTGCCTAAAGGCACTTTAAAATTCTTAATATGTTATTTTTATTTATAATTTCTTATTTTAAATTTTTTTTACCAAATAGATGAAGTTAATTTTTTAACATGTTAACTAAAAAAGTTATAAAAAAGACTATCAACCAAGGCCTAAATATATTAAGCGGTAACAAAAATGATTACTTAGGCACAAATAAAACATATTTCAAGGAAACTATATGAAATATGCTTATCTATTTAATAATATAACAAATAAAATAATATTAATTTATTTTTATTAAGTAGATAAAAAAATTAAAAAATAACTGCCTAAATGTATATCAAACATGTTTATCTAATAAAAAAGGAAAAAAATGTATATAAAGCATTTACAAAGTACGTTTTTGGTAGGTGCAAAACCCGCTCTCCAAACAATAATGGTGTGGAGTCGTTGCACTGAGTGTCTGGGTTTGTAGAGTGAAAATGTCCTTAAAAGAAAAATTGATAAATAAATTATAACCATTGATTGAGTGTGGAGATAGAATAACCTTTGGGTGTGCCATAGGATACATGACACATCAATTAAGTTAACTTGTTATATAGATATTTGATTTATTGTTTTGTACTAGTAACATGCAATTGCATAATTCAAGGGCCGGTGTTCTATGGAATTGTGCCATTTGTGCAGTTCTTTGGATGATATGGCTGGAATGAAATGCTAGAGGTTTTTAGGACCAACTGTGATGAATTTGGAGGGTTTGGCCCTTTTGGGATAGGATTGGTACTTTCTGTTTGGGCGTTTGGGTCCCCATCTTGTAAGGAGATTCCTTTTCTTTTCTTTCTATTTTTTCTCAAATATGGATGGAGAGCCGTTTGTGATTTGAAATGGTAGATTTTTTTCCTTTCTTTTTTGGTTTTCTGTTATTTGGTCGTCGTCGTATTTTTTTGTCCTCCTTAACCTTTCTATGCTTTGGTTCTTTCTTCTTTGATATGTTCTCATTTGTTGTTGATCAAAGGAAAAAAATTATGCAAGGCTTATTTTTGGAATGAGCATGATGTGTCGATTGGGTGTGAAACCTAAGCTAGTAAAAAATCATAATTACTAATTTCACGCAAATCATATTCTTGGTTATTATTACAAAATTTTCAGGGAAATGAATATCTTGGGTTTTATGTTCCTCTAATTTTGCAGCCTTAGATTGTTTCTACTGTTTGTTTGACCAGTTTCTGTCTTCTGTTTAGCTTTCATCTGCAGGGATTATTTGCTTGCCAAGGTTTGAGATGGTAATGGCTAAATCTGAGGCAAATAGTAAGCCTGTCCTAGCTGCTGAAGATATCCATATTGTGACCGTGTAAGTTTAGATTTTTACTTTTATTTTGTCACCTTGAGTTTCTTTGGTGATTAGAGTTGAAGTATTACCAAATTTATTGATTCCAAATTCTCTTGTCGATTCACAGTTATGGTAGAATATATTGCTTGCAAATTGATAGAGTTGCAATGCTACTGCACTCGTATAGGTTTTACCGTGATGCAGTTGTACAACAGGTAAACTCTTGTTTGTGGTTCCTCAATTTTGTGGTCCATTTTAGTTCAGTTCCTGGGAAATTGATCTAGTGGTTAAAGGAAACTTTGGAGTTAATGTGCATACATACAAAAGGTATAAGCTTTACCATTCCAATCTTAAGTCTTAACATGTAATAATTTTACCCTTTTTGATGATGAATTTGAGGGGCATGCTTCTGTACCCTTTTTGATTCATGAGAGCTGAAATCATGTGTTGGGCTGAGTTTACATGCTAAATGACTAGCAATGGGGAACACACATTACGCCTGCAACTAAAGTGAGATATTGGTAGATATTATCTATTGATCCACAAAACTCCTTGCTAAGCAACAAAGTCTTCATTGGTGAGATCTCTGTTTTGAATGACTCGATAACTGGTTGGCAAATAGTTAACAGTGGACACTTTCAAATGCAATTTTTAGTGCTCTTCTTGCATCTCAGGTATGTTGTGTAATTGGAATGGATTGAAAACCGCAACAAATGTGGAGCAAAAAACTGCTCGACGTGCACAGCCCAAGTGTTTTTTTCCCCCCTCCTAATTGTCCTTAGGGATTAGTATCCAAAAATGTGTGATAATATTATCTGTTGTGGGATACTTTTGGAAATTAAAAAATTGAGTTAGCTTCAGTTTTGGTTCGCACCAATTGAGGTGTTCCCTTTCAATAGTAGTATAGATATAGGTGAAGATGCTTTCTGTTGATATTTATGTTAATCCGATTTGGATTGTCTTTAAACTGCCCAATTAACTTTGCAAAACAACCCAAAGGCCAAAACGGAGTTAAGATATTTAATTTTTTGGTTAGTTCTGAAGATCTTTGAGTAATGATTGGATAATGGAAGCCGATGATTTGGTAGTAAACAATTTCTAGGTTGAGGAATTTGGAATTTACTCTGCCAGAAGAAGTATAGTCTCTTTCATATATGTGTTTTGGATACATTCTTCCACTCTTTGTAGTTTGTACACTCCCGACACATGACGGATACACATCCGAACATGTTCCATTATTTGTTTTTAGTTTTTATTTTTTATTTTTATAATAACTAGACACTCATTTTTGGGATTCATATATAATTAGGCATCAATAAAAGGATCTACAAGCTTCATAATTAGACACTTGGGAACACGTGTCCATTGCTTAGGCACACTTTTGCCGACGTGGAGGAACAAGAGATGGAAGAAAAATAGCGCAAAAGGTCAATCCCCTAACACAAAGGCACAACCTGTAACTCAACTTTTTATTAATCAACTCTCAATAATACATCAAGGAAGCCTCTTATTTATAGGCCTAGTACAATTTTAAAAGGAAACTAGAATTCCAAACGAAAATAAATTTAAAAAAAAATCTAACTAGAGTCTTTAATTAAAGAAAACAAAATAAATCCTAATTAGAAGATAATTAGTAATTATTACATTAGTTAAAATAAAATTGTAAATAAGCCTTTGTGTTGCCCTTCACACACGTGATACAAGTAACAAATTTAAAGAAAATAAATTTTGAGCCATAATGATTAATGAATATCAAAACAACGTTGTAACTATTTATCCCTCCTCATTTAAGTCTTTTAATTTTTGTTTTGTACGAATAGTAAAACTTAAAACTTCCAAGTGCTTCGTAAATAGAACTCTCTAATATAAATATTGGGTTTTTTGTTTTACATTTTCTTTTCCAAATAACATGTGAAAAATGATATCTTTCTATTTTGATTAAATATTAATGTACTACGTATCTATAACTAAAGACAAAGGAAAATTACAACGATAGTTCTTGGGATTCTTCCTCTGTATCAATTTGGTCTCTACCGTTTCAATTGCCTCGATTTTGATCATGGATTTTTAATTTTGTGTCAATCTAGCTAGTCTAATTATTAACGTTAGTTACGGTTTTCATGGAAATGCCACACGTGCACCTCATATGGCCATTTTTAAGGAGTAAAATGGTCCATTGCCATTACCACCATTATTTTGGTTTGGTGTCTTGAATTTTAGTATCCAAGGTTGGTAGGACAACCGGGCAGAGTTGGAATGCCGAAAAGAGGTCAAAACAGTTTCTGGACCTCTGCTGAAGGCAGAGAAACCGAGAGCATGTTTTGACCGCTCAAGCGGTCTGGGCACAGCAACAATTTTCTGCGCGACGGTTAGGGTTAAGTTTTGACCTAAAGGGCTTAATATATAAAGATTTTATGTTTTATAGAAACTTTAAAACGTCTATTACTTTATAGAGACTCAGTTTAGAGGCCAGAGAGAGTATAGAGAAACAGAAATAGGTTCAGTTTGAGGTTATAGCGATTGTGAGGTTGAGTGAGTGAATCTTATATTCCTTATTGTTCAATAGTGGATTATTTTTTCTCTTCCGTGGAGGTAGGCAGTCAGTCGAACCACGTAAATTCTTGTGTTCTTGTGGGTATTCTTGTTCTCTATTTAATTTGTGTGGATTGTAGTCTACGTTCCTATTTTTGCTGCGTAGGGAATTTGTATCCTTAAAAGCTCAATAACTGGTATCAGAGCGAGGTTAAAGGCTTGGTCACAAGATTGTAGTAAAGATGACGAACATCAGGTATGAAGTCGAGAAGTTTATCGGCAAGAATAATTTTTCCATGTGGCAGAGGCGGATGAAGGATTTGTTGATCCAACAAGATGTCTCTAAGGCATTACTCGGCAAGACAAAAAAGCCTGATAAGATAATCGATGACAATTGGGAAGAGCTTGATGCCAAGGCTGTGTGTTCGATTCGGCTGAATCTAGGAGATGATGTTATTCACGATGTGATTGATGTAGAGACGGCACATGAGATTTGGTAGAAACTAAAAGGTCTCTGCATGAAGAGAAATCTAGCCAATTAGTTGTACGTGAAAAAGCAACTGTATGGACTGCAGATAAGGAAATGTACAAATCTTTGGGAACATCTCAACGTGTTTAATATGCTCATCACATAGTTATCCGGGTTTGTAGTAAAGGTTGATGATGAGGATAAGACAATAATCCTATTGGCATCGCTTCCAACATCGTATGATCATCTGGTGACGACTCTGATGTACGGGAATGATACTCTAGAACTTGAAGAGGTCACCGGTGCTCTTTTGTCGCATGAGAAGATGAAGAGGGATGGTGAATCAGATGCAGATGGACTGTTTTTGACTAAGTCTAAATTAAGCAGGGGAATAAAAGATCCAGCGAGGAGGGTTCCAATAGAGGAAGATCTCAGTCCAAGTTACATGCAAGGAAGAACGTGGAATGCTTCTGTTGCCACAAAACTAGTCATTTTAAGAGCTAGTGCCAAAGAATTGAAGCAACATCTAGAAGAAAAGAAAAATGGAAAAGCATCTGCAGAATCTGTCAGTTTTACCGAAGAATCGTTAGACAGTGAGGTAGACGGAGATGCACTTTCAGTTTCTTCAGATTTTGATTTTTTGTCAAAGTCATGGATATTAGACTCAGGATGCTCATACATATGTGTCCAACCAAAGAATGGTTTGACACGTATAAGCCGTACAACGGGGGTACAGTTTTAATGGGGAATGACACAGCTTGTCAAGCTATTGGAACGGGTACAGTGAAAATAAGAATGTTTGACGGGGTTGTAAGGGCTTTGAGGAATGTCGGGCATGTTCCAGGACTAAAGAAAAATTTGATTTCCTTAGAGACATTGGATTCTTTGGGTTATGGGTACAGGTAAAGGTGGAGTAATGAAGGTTAGAAAATGTGCTATGATTATCATGAAAGGGCATAAAATCGGGAATCTCTACAGATTGGTAGGGGACACGGTGATAGATTGAGTTACCACTATCACACAGACTGATTCCAGCAGAGACGCACGAGACACAGACATTTGGAGTTTGGTCAGGTTGACAAGCAGAGCATGTCAGAAAGTCAGAAGAAGAAGAATGCAGCAGTTAAGGTGGAGCTCGATCAGACTAGTTCACCAAGAAACAACAGGTAATTGTGGTTCAAGTCAACAGCAACAAGAACAGTGCAGTGAGAATCCTTCGTCTTACCGGAAGGCTACAAGCAGACCAAGAAAGGATCAGGGGCAAGTAGCAGTGTCAGAGAAGGTGGAGTTACCACAAAAGATTGATAATTTGGAGTTTGAAAAATTGTCCAAGAATGAGAATACTGTTGATTGCAAGAGGGTCAAATTCAAGTGTGGCTTGGACACTTGAATTTGGTCCAAGTTTATTCAGTTTGATTAACAGAGAGGGTGGAGCACCCATACCCATGAAAGGGGTGTAGGATGAGGCAACCGGCAGATCTTCAAGATGGTGATGGTTAAGAAATTCGAGACAAGATGGAGATTGTTGATTTAGTGTCTCGAATTTTGATATCCAAGGTCGGTAGGACAACCAGGCAGAGTTGGAATGCTGAAAAGAGGTCAAAACAGTTTCTGGACCTCTACAGAAGGCAGAGAAACCGAGAGCATGTTTTGACCACTCGAGCGGTCTCGGTGCAGCAACAATTTTCTACGCGGCGGTTAGGGTTAAGTTTTGACCTATGGGCTAAGAGGCTTAACATATAAGCGTTTTATATTTCATAGAAACCCTAGAACATCTATTACTCTAGAGAGACTCAATTTAGAAGCTAGAGATAGTATATAGAGACAGAAATAGGCTCGGTTTGAGGCTGTAGTGATTGTGAGGTTGAAAGAGTGGATCTTGTATTCTTTATTGTTCAATAGTGGATTGTTTCTTCTCTCCCGTGGAGATGGGCAGTCAGCCGAACAACGTAAATTCTTGTATTCTTGTGGATGTTC
Organism: Heliamphora exappendiculata; assembly: GCA_034768845.1. Taxonomy (NCBI): domain Eukaryota; kingdom Viridiplantae; phylum Streptophyta; class Magnoliopsida; order Ericales; family Sarraceniaceae; genus Heliamphora; species Heliamphora exappendiculata. Next base: position 10,140,419 of record JAOTRH010000020.1, on the reverse strand, counting down.
TTGTTCTCTATTTGATTTGTATGGATCGTAGCCTACGTTCCTGTTTTCGTTGCGTAGGGATTTGTATTCTTACAATCCCAACACATTATTGTACTCTCGGGCAACCCACCACCATCACCATCCATACCAGCCGACCAATACCACCACATGCCCTTTGCCATTCATGGTTCACCCAATGACCCATCACACCATTCACACCATACCAAAGCCCATGCCTCTACCGCCATCACTCCCACCACTAACCAAACCACCATGGCAAAAACCCACTGCTAAAACCTCCCCACCCCCGCTCCCCCAGCCACCACCACAACCATCCAACCCATTGTTAGAGAAAGGTGGAAAAGGTAAACCAGCTGTTACAAAGAGAAAAATAGAAGGAACCGCAGCTGCCCAACAACCCCTTCCACCACCCACCACCTATCATCAGCCACACCATTAAACATCAGCCATGGTTGCCCAGCAACCCCTTCGGTTACCACGCCTCTCCAATTCCTCTTCTCCTCTCTCACTCTCATAAAACCCAAAGACTACCATACAGCCATGACCAAATGGCCACCCTACAGCCCCTAATACGCAATTCCTCTTATGCCTCTTCTGCTTTCACCAATAATACACCACCAAAAACCCTTTGCCACCCCAACCACAAACCTTCAAACCACCACCGCACACCCCATCCCTTCTGACCCACTAAACCACCTTCCCATCCTTGCCGTCCACCGTCTTTCACACGACACCACCCATTAGCCCCCTTCAATGCCACCAACCCACCTCCCCATCCTGGGCAACTCATCCCACTCTCTTGAGCCTGTACAGAGTCATCACATACCTCTTCTAGGGGCCTCCTCAAAGACGAGCCCACTAATCCACTTGAGTATGCTCCTAGCTCCAGGCAGTAAATTGCAAGCTTGGTGACTCTTGGATCCTTGTTGGGTGGTCTCGCGAGCCAAATTTTTTCCAAGGTGGTCTCGCGTGCCAAATTTTTTCAAGGGTTTGTTTCTTTCATTTTGTTTATCTTTCTATCATGTTCAATGCAATTGAGTCGTACGTGTAGGAGAGTTTTAGAAACATCTTACATCACTTCTCTAAGCCATTCAAGTTTAATTTATATAATTTAGAGACCTCTCAACCCATTTCCAATTGATTTTGGTTTGGATGCTCCAGAATCTAAAGATGTATGTACGAATTGTCATAAATCATGGCATAATTAATACTGCAATATAGAATCATTGATCCCGCTAAGGCTTGGACTCAAATCTCTTGTCATAGATGCAAGCATCTTACCTATTGCACTATGTGCTTATCGCTCAAAACAAGCTTTTCACTAATTTATGATTCAACTTTACATATTTATAATATATCTTTAATATCTAACTCTTTAGATAGATTTTTTTTTTTATGTATTTTAGAAATCATAGCCGATTCTATATGATTCACGATTCGATTCACAATTCGATTTGATTTGATTCACGATTCGAAAATAAGTAATTTCGAATCACGATGCTATTCTCGACTTGACAACTATGTTTTTAATGTAAATGGAGGTTATGGTATAGGGTTTAATTAGAGAACCCTAAACCTATTTCCTATATTTATTTCTTCTCTTATTCTTTTTCTTCTTCTTATTCTCCGTCTTCTTCTTCCTCTTCTTCTTTCTTCTAAGGGGATTAGGACTGACAATGAAAGAATATTATGAACTAAAAATATATATAAAATAGATGTCAAAATCAGATTAAAACAAAATTAGAATTTTTATACGCAGATGGAAAATGATGGTTCTGAAATCTTCTAATTGTAGCTTGCATCTCCTGGTGGTCCCTAATGCAGTGGGATTTTTTTTTTGTTTTTTTGTTTTTTTGTTGAGGTTAACTATATTGAAATTTCAGTTTGGTGGTGTTCCATGTAATGTACGGATGCTTACATGTACGTGTTTGTATTGGTGGACCCGAAGTGGTGTAATATTTTGATATCATTTCCAAATTGGAGCTTTTAATTTCCTATATTAAGATATTTGTCCATAATAATGATCCCACCCCCAAAACACATTTTCAGGGTTCATTGCCAATTTATTCAAGCAAGATTGCTATGAGTGTGGTTGATAACGTTTTGCTCGTTCACCAAGTGGATGCGAAGGTTGTTATACTTTATGACATATTTTCAGATTCCCGAGCACCTATATCTGCTCCACTTCCACTCTTGTTGAGAGGCTTTCCTAGGTCCATCAGTGCATCCTCTCAATCAAGTAGTAGGGATGCAGAAAGTTCAGCGGCAAAAGATTTAAGTGATGCTGAAGCAATAATCTATGGAGATGGCTGGACGTTTCTTGTTCCTGATCTTATATGTGATGCTGTTAATGGACTTTTGTGGAAGATCCATCTGGATTTAGAGGCAAGTGTTTGTTTTGGCATACGTTTTATGATATGATCTGTTATTCACGTAGTGAATTCCCATTTTTCGTTTGCAGGCTATTTCTGCCAGTAGCTCAGAAGTGCCGTCCGTACTAGAATTCTTGCAGCGACGTAAGTTGGAGGCTTATAAGGTAGTTGCATTTTCCTCTTTACTATTTACATGGTCTTAAGAGTGGCCTTATTTGCTTGAGGGGGAACTGGTATGCCAAATGGACATAATGTTCCAAGTTCTTCTCCATGTTTTTGAAGAGTGCATCCATGTATGGGAATGTAGTCGTTGTGTGGATTTTACCATTAGTGAAATTTGTGAAGAGTGCATCCATGTATGGGAATGTAGTCATCGTATGGATTTTACCATTAGTGAATTTGTGCTGCTATTATTGAATAGTTTTAGCTTTTGGAATAATTACGATGATCCTTTACATGTAACAAATGGATTTGCTTTTATTTGTTTAATTTTATTTCTTTTTGTTGTCCCAGTCTCCTTGTTAAGGATGCCAAGTGCCCAATTGCATTTAAACACGGTGGTTACGCCGTCTCTTTTTGCTTTTTCAGGCTAAACAATTATGCTTGTCAATAGCACGCACTATCATTCTAGAGCGAAGACCAGTGCCCATGGTTGCTAGGGCAATAGATATATTAGTTACCTCTTACTCCTATTCAATCAAAACAGGCAGTTATTTGAAGGGAATGAAAGCAGAGAAGAGTTCACCTTCTGTTGTTCCACAAGCGAATAGCCCTAGTACTGTTGCTGATGATTCCTCCAGTCGAGTAGAGGCCTATGGAAAATATGTCAAACACGAATCTGCTAGTGGGGTGCATAATGAGTCAATCAATAGATCTTCAAGTTTCTCAGGTTCAGACTCTGAGGATAATGTAACCATGGAACCACAGAAAACCAGCTTAGGTGATCTTCATTCTTTGGGTGGTAAAATGGACAGTGAAATTTTAATGGGTGCTGAAAGTCATAGTAATGGACTTCATCAATCAGCTTTACAATCTCAACTTCTTGGAGCTGTTAACAACCCATTGAATGCTAATGTTAGCAACCATCAGGAGTCTCTGGTTACTTCAGCAACAATTTCTCCAGATGAAGTGTACAGCTTCATATTTGCTCCTGTAGAGGAAGAGATAGCAGGAGACTCTTCTTACTTGGTTTCTATCATTGTTGAGTTCCTCCGCAGGTGTGTGATTAGATGTTCTTGTTAGGTCAATAAAGATAAAAGCACATGGTTGGACCTGCTGCTAAACCTGTTATCACCGAAGCTGTTATCACGTATCAGACATCAACATTACTTTCGTTTTGCATGCCTAGAGAATAAGCTTTTGTTGTTTTGGTCCCTTAAAAATCTTTTTCTCTATTTATGTTGTTGCAGTGCTAATTTGGAAAGGATCAAGGTACATCCAAATCTTTATGTGTTGACTATACAACTGCTAGCCCGCAATGAGCGATATGCAGAATTGGGGTTGTTCATTTTGAACAAGGTTTTCCCCTACGTAGTCTTCATGAATTTATATGATTGACAGTGTTGAAAGGCTGCTATATTTCTTCTCGCATCGAGTAATTTTCAAAGCATTGTCTGTTCTGTGACAGATTCTTGAACCCTCAAAAGAAGTCGCGTTGCAACTGCTGGAGTCTGGCCGTCAGAATATCCAAACTAGGAAGTTGGGTCTGGATATGCTAAGGCAGCTCTCCCTACACCATGACTATGTTTTGTTGTTAGTGCAAGATGGGTACTATCTTGAAGCTTTACGCTATGCAAGGAAGAACAAGGTAATTCACCCCATGCCCCTCTAACAGAAGCGTCTAACGTTTAGAACACTTGACAAGTTATGCAGAATTGAAGCTTGGTTGCCTGGTTTGATCATCTTCATCTTTCCATGTTGATGCTTGGTTACTAACCTCATCTGCTGCTTTAGAGTTTGCATATTTTGCAATACACTTATTCCTTAATAGAAGCATATTTGAATCCGGATTATCTAATATATGTTTGAAAAAAGGCAAATAACTCATTTGGAAGAAGGAAAATATATGAAATTAGTAGGACACAAATCATGTACTTTCTTTAATCAAACGAAAAAGATTTTTTTTCCTTGAGCAATTCTATGATTTGAGTGTTCATAAAAATTAAATAAGAACATATGGGGCTATAAGATTCATCAAGAAGTCTAATATGTAAATTATTGTGAGGTAATGTAGTTTTTGTTGTTGGTATGGCTGGCCAGATTTTTTGAAGATGTTTAACTTGAATATGGGGTGGTTTTCAGGTTAATTCAGTCCGGCCTTCATTGTTCCTTGAAGCTGCTTATGCTTGTAATGACTCGCAACATCTAGCTGCAGTTTTGAGATTCTTTTCAGATTTTATTCCTGGGTTTAAAAGCACTTTAGATCACAATACATACTGCCGCGTTCTTGCTGAGATGAATGCTTCTGTTGCTGCTTGAGGGGTGTGATAATAGATTATTAGCTATTGAATTTCTAGTTCCAGTTCCTGAAATGGTTTGGCGCTGGTAAGGCTTTCAGACACTCCCTTCTTGTGATCAAAATATCAGATATCCAAAATTTATATAAAGAAAAGGAATGTGCATTGAACAGATGACTGAGTAAACTACCCATTTTTGTTCTAGAAAATTAATAGGCTTGATCTCATAATTGTAGTTTTGATGGATGTCTGGATATTAGGCACTACAGGTCAGAATCAGCCTTAACTTTGTATGGAGGGTTTTCTGCTTCTAAACTCATGTAAATCTTGTCTATCTATCTATCTTCTTTTTCTTTCTTTTTCTTTTTCTTAATAATATAATTTGCTTCGGATATTCCATGCTTCTTGTGGAAATGATTGCTTCGATCTCCACTCGAAGTAGTCTGGGTATGCGAACTGTTTTCCAAATCTTGTTGTGGAATTATTTCTGAAATAGAGACATCACATGGCTCTTCGAGAGATGTTTACTTTGGATGGTTGGGGGTGAGTGCTAGGTTGAATCTGACCTTAGTCTAGGGTCACTTGGGATGACAATCAACTCAAATTTTAATGTAACCTGCTACCTACCCTGCCCCAGGCATACTCCTAATTGAACTTCAGGCAAGAAACTTGATGTCAAGGTGACTTTGGACGGCAGGCAAAAACAACGCATCATCTGGTTTTGTGATGGATAGAAATATGAATCATAGTTGTTAAATTGTAAATCGAAATCTTGAATTTGTAAATCGTGAATTGAATCGAGAATCATAAGATTCAACATAAACTATAAGTACAATGTTAAACACCTAAATAATATTAATATTGACACAAATCATACGATAGGAACATGATTACATAATCTAATTGGAATGACATTTACCTTCATAACAAGAGATTTTCACTCAAATCTAACCATTATAAGATTTTCTTAAAAATTATAATATATTCTCTTTTGAAATTCATAAAATAGACCAAAAAGTCTCAAGATAAGTAAAATAACATAAGTGAGTAAAAACTCTTTAGATTAAACATAATACAGTTTCAAACATGTCTTGCGTGCTTATTGCATAAAAACAATATTTTGTAAGTGTTGAGTCTAGTTAATCTAATCCATATTAAACTATGATTGTTTATCAAAATAATAATAGAAAATTATAAAAAGTGCCATTATTATCTTTCAACTTACAAAATATTTTTTAAACATTTTTCATATAAATAAAATATGTCTTATTCATATTATATTCTCTAATCACCAAATGAGTAACAAATTATACGTGATTATATTTTATATTTACAATAAATACACTAAATTGTATTATAATATTTTTAAATAAAATAAAAGTGATAAGTAGGAGTTATAGATTGGCTGGGTATGATAATTTTAAGAATCACATTAATCGTAAATAGTAAATCGACTCGTGAATCGAATCGTGAATCATAAGATTCATCACAATTATATCACAAAATAGATTCACTCATAAATTCATATCGGTTTATATATGAATCGTGAACTGAATTGTGAATCGTAAGATTCTGATAACTATGATACGAATATAGCTTTCTTGAGAGCATTCTCTAATCAGTGTTGCTATAGTCCGATTTCCTTATTCTTTTGCCATAGTTCCAGAAACAATCAATGGATTTATTTCTAATCAGTTACCTGCCCTATCCATTTGCCATGTGGAAGTCACGTGTTCAGGTTCATGGTGGGTTGAGTGGGGCAGGGATGAATTGATAATGCACTTTGCTTCGAGAATGGAGAATGCATCTGGTTCCATCTTCCTTTCATTAGTTAACCCACTTTTTTCTAAAAGAGATTGTAGTAATTCTGGTTAAGCAGCGGTCTAAGACCTCGCTAGGATTGAGAGAGGATTCCTTGATGGGGTAGCGGTAGGTTTGGGAAGCCCTGTCTCATATTCAACCTGTTGCTATCCTAGATTTTGCTTGCACGGTGACTCCAAATGAAGCAAGTTCTCTCCAACCTCTAGGGACTCTTTTCTCAACTTTCTACTGAATCCCTTCAAATTGACAAATAACTTCTTTTTGTTTCTTTTTTCCCCCTTTTGGGTTTTTTTATGAAGGGGGGGATTTTTT
>JAOTRH010000020.1:10121711-10133358 GCA_034768845.1 Heliamphora exappendiculata | reverse complement strand
AGGCGGCGAATCATTCTTAAGGAAACTGCGATTGCAGGACTCGGTTTGCAAATTCCTTTTTATTATTCTTGTTATTTCATTCTCTGTAATTTTAATTTATTGTAAATTGTTGAAGGTTTAATAAAGATGTATTTTCTGGATCACCGAACATGTATTTTATGTCGGCGTTGGAAATTTTCCCAACATTTTCACGCCTCTCGAAGATGATTACTCGGTGCAAGAGGATGACAACGGGATATTCTCCAAGATTCACTACCGTATACATGCACTCAGTATGATGGATTCAGGAACAATCTCTGATAGATCGTATTTGTAAAGAGAAGAAAAGAGAAGAGAATGTAATATTCGTTGTGTGAAATGAGTCAAGGAGCTCAAGAATTTATAGAGCCAGAAATCAAGCAACTAAACGGTTAAAAAATTAATGGCAGAAATTAAATTCAAAAATTCTGAAGAAACTAATTGATTGCTTGGCTTGATTAGTGGATAACAAATAAATTAAAAACGTAATTTATGGAACGATCAAAAAGCAATATTTGTGGAACCACATTTCAGGAAATGAATTTTCATAAAATAAATAAAGTTACAAAATCTTTAACTAGCGAAATCAATCCGAATCGCACACATCCGCAAGGCCCAAATTTGGGAATCTACACTCTCCATGCGCGCAAAACTCACAACACATGCCCGATTAACTAATTTTCGAGCTAAATTACAAAAATGGTTGAGTTTTGGCCTAATCTCATGCACGGGATGGGCTACCTTGGGTCTAGCCATATTTATAATCCAAGGAAAGTATGAGGTTATATATGTAGCTTAAAAGTCTTGTAGATTTTTAACATGAAACAAATATTTCTTTCTTGTTTTGAAAATACCAACACCAACAAACTTATCTCATGCAACATTGTTCATATTTTTAGAGCTGAAGTAGTTTGTGTGCGAGCATGCCATGTGTTCAGTGATTTTTTTTTTTTTTGTGAGATTTTTTGAACTATTTTTGTTAAAAGAAACTAATATAATAAAATTTTAAGCTAATCAAGAGATTATTGTAAACATGATTTCTATGCGAAACACATAATTTCTATGCAAAAAAAATCTAATCATGATCAAATTTTTATGTACGAATGTACATAGATTGGTTTGAGACAAATTAATTACTCAAGTTGCCCTTAGCGAGTGAATATTTTTTCAACGGCAATTTGCTTATTTCTAAAATCAACGGGTTTGTTGGATATTTTAGATGGTTTCAACTCAACGATTTAAACGGTTTGGCAGATTAAATAATTAAAAAATAAATAAATCAAAAGACTTACTAAATTTAGTATTTTTTGTAGGTACATTTCAGGAAAACACATTTTAGGTTTCCACTAAATATAAAAAAAATTCTAATAAATTTTAAATTTCTAAGAAGCATAATAGATTTTCATTCTAGCAAGCATAACTGATAACACATTCATCCAAATCTCCAACTAACACAGTATTAGTAATAATAGAACTGTTTGAGTGGTACATGTTCACAATAAAAATAAAATGTCATTAATAGCAAATTGTTAGTACCAAATTACAACAAAATAATTTAAACCGTAGACAACAAATTTTAGCATTGGTATAACATCAAAAGATCAACAAATAATCAAGAATCAAAGAGAGAGAGAGAGAGAGAGAGAGAGAAAAGCAATGAATAAAGAATGAAATCTTGTAAATTGATTAGATTTAGGGTTGATAGGTCTTATATATATATAATAGGTTATATTTTTTTGTACATAGAACACAAATATTTATATAAGCCCTAGGTAGGTTGAGTTGAGTTATAAACTACTGAAGAATTATAAATCGCAATCAACCTACCCTTCCTATGTTCATCATCTAACTCACCCCGCCCAACCCAACGTACTAACTCACAAAAACCACCCTAGGCGGATTGGGTAGGTGCAGTTGGCGAGTTAGAGTGGGTTAGTGGATTATTTATTTCCATGGGAGGAAGAAACATGGGAAGAGAAATGTCAAGATTGCATAAAGCTACCTAAAGCAAAAATTTGGGCGATTCCTCATTTTGTAACTTTGGCTCGACGATCACCTCTGATACTCTTCGTAATCATGAGAACTCAAACTTACCTGGAAGTAATAATCGGGGCGTAGGAATACTATCAAGGGAGGTGTATCGAAAATGTTAAAAGTTTCGGGTGGGGGAAAATATTAGCAAAGAAGCAACGTATTTTTTTGTCCTAATTCCTAAAAATGAAGGAAAGGGTCAGTATTTATAAAATATCGCGTGCTAATGATGGTCTATGTTATGCTGACATATGAAAAGAATGGAATGCTCTTTTGGCAGAGGATAAAGTTTGTGTTCGCAAATATTAGAGGTTGCAGCCGTAGAAAAATTAGAGGAATGCAAAAACAGAGTTCGCGGATACATAGTTGAAGGTTAGGATGTAGCATGGGATGTCGCAACCGCATATATCAAATGTGCAACTAAATGGAAAGTAGGTTTTAGACCTAATGACCATGGGCATTCTTGACACACCATTTTGCCCATTCTTTCAAAAAATATTAGGAAAAAGATTAATCATATTTAATTTCTTTCATGATCACCCAAGGGAAAATCAAAACTATCAAGTTGTGAGAACCCAAATTTAGAGCCGTTAACTATGACGAGCACACAAAAACCAAAAGAAACCAGGACAAGATCGATGGCATCTGATTGTGGAAATTTGCAATATCGAACTTGATGTGTCCACAATCGGTAAATTGATCCTTCAAAAAATAAAAGAAAAAAATGTGATATTTTGTAAGTTATTTTTCTTAGTAGACTGTTGTCCAGAACAACAAAAACGACATTTCGCATGCCCAACCCTGAAGTGTGCAAATTACCATTTTGCCCCCGAGAGAACCCAATGACTCGTTTTTAGCCTTCTTTCATCTATAACATAGTCCATGGATGATTTGACATGTCCAATAGCGCATGCATATCCATTTTCAAAAAAAAAAAAAAGAATCTACAAAGACCAAGTAAAATAATTTCTGATCAGATTTGACCCTAATTTAGCGACCTTTTTCTAGCCAAATACGTAATATTTATTTCGACCTCTCGAGATGAGAAAAATCTAAGAAGTCAATATCATAAATTTCCATATCAAAAACTTGATTAGTATGTCAAGTTTTGTGACAAATTGAATCCGTTTGACTATTGTTGGATAGCACCAAAGTTGGTTGTTTGGCTAATTGGGGATAATGTGAGAAAAACAGAGTTCAAAGTTGGATTTGGAACATTGATTTAGACCTAGTAAAGATACTAATTTTTGAAAGTGTTTAGCAAAGTTATTACTAGTAACTTTTAGTTTCTTGATTCTAATTTTAGTTATAAGTTATAAATTTTTTAATATTCACAATTTCTGTTACAATTTATAACTATTTTTTTTTCATTTAAGCTACAAATTATAATTTTTTCTAAATCCTCACAATTTCTATTACAAACTACAAGCTACAAGCTACAAATTACTAATTTCAACAATACCAAACATTACCTTTATACCCCTTCGTTTTCCTTTGTCGTTGAGCAATTGTATTTACAGAGCAGCACAGGCTGTCATCAAGCCGATGTTTGACGAGTGTACCGGCCCTACTCGGGCTGGTTAACACTGTTTCTAGAACAGTGACACCCTTTTAACATAAATAAAGCCATCGCCTCAGTCTTTTTCACTGACTTTTTGCCCAGAAAAAGCCAAAAGGCTGTTCTCGCACCAAACGTTCCTTTGCCTCGCTTGTCCCGTCTCTCACTCACTGTCTCCCCCAAAACCAATGCTATCCAAACCCAGTACCAGTACTCTCCAACCATTCAATCACGTTGCAGCTTTGTGCTTCGAGCTACAAGTAGTTCTATCTTTTTTTATTCGGGCTAGGATCCTACTTAAGTTAATAAGCAGAGTTCTGCACATTTAGAAAATAGATTTCTAACTACCCTTAGTTGAACTTCTTCCAGCTGATAGCTTAGAAAAGTTCCCTTTTAAGCAAAAATACTGCTCAAATGTTGACAGATAGTCTACATAGATCTTATTACTGCATATGGTGGTTCAAATAGCCTATTTAGTCTCTGCTAGGCCCACCACATTCGGTTTAAGGGTCTTGAAATGCCTATGGATGATAGATGCAAATCATATGATTGCCTGAGAAGAGGTCCCTTAACTCACATTATTAAGTTTGAAGATCAAATCCATTATCAACGATTATAAATGAATGTATTGGACATATAGAAAGATTAAACAACTGTCTTACCGGATTAAAATCTGGCACTCTATTTACTTCTCTAGCTTCTCAATTCTCATCCGTATATCATAGCATCCTCTACTTAAAAACTGCAGTATCCAATCAAAAAGTAGATGGCTTGAATTTTCTCTCTTTCCTTAATAAACTTAATATTTCATGTTATGTTGGGTAAGAATGACTGAAAAATTAAATCCATTTCTGCAGTCTTTGCATAGGCCTTCCACATTTTGTATCCGAAAAGATAACTTCATTATATGGAAAAACAAAAAAATAAAGCAGATGATTTCAGATTAACTTATAAAAGTCATGCAAAACAGAGTCCTGAATGAAAACAATACAACATTGAACAAATGTCCAACAGCTAAATAATTACACAGACAAAGCTCGGGAGATAAATGCCGTCCTCACCGATGCTCTACATCAAACCAGAAGAAGACAGAGGTTCGAGCATAAATGACTCGGACTTGCTGCACTGCCAGGGTTCCGCTTGTCGAAACTGCCTTTACACCTCCTTCAATACGAGTGCGTGAAACAGAGACGCCATCACCACGACCCTTCACTAAGGGAGGGAATACCTCAGGATCATTGGCTTTGCTCACAATCGCATATGAAAGGTAGTCTAAGGGGTCGGACTCGCATTGAAGAAGACACCCATCAATAATCAGCCTCCCACTCCTATGAAGCAAGCAGCAACCCAACTTTGCCTTCACTGTTAAATTTGCAACCTTGCAGGTGGACAGGAACTCCAACGCACTGCTCAAACACAACAAACATGGCATACAAAATTTGTTGTGTGCAGTGAAAGCCATATTCTCTAAGGAGTCAACTCAAACTGCTGGAGCCTGGATGGCCATACTCTATATGCTGATTGGTTATGCATAAAAAAAACAAATAATTTTTTATTTATGAGAGAAAAATCGTTCAAGTTTTAAAAACGTACGTTTTGAAACGAGTTCACTTTGAAAACCTGAAAAAAATAAAAACAAAAAAGGTGGCCAGAACATCCTGAACATTTTACCAAATCTTATCAAGAAGGGCAATTCTAAAGTATAAAATCCAGATTGTGGACTCAAAAAATTACAGGCATTTAAAATCAAGTGAGGTCACCCTTGTGGCAGTCCCTTGAAATCAAGCATGTACCACCTTAAGGGTTCTTGGGAGTTGATGCTTTGGGCTTAGGTGTTATGTCCTTCAGCCAAAAGCAACTGCCATATCCACTAGTTTGGGAACCCATCTCCCATAAGCGTACTAAATAGCAAAACTAGAAGATGCTGAAAAATTGGCAAACCTGTCTGAACCTCGGGAACAGATAAGTGTGGTATCATCTGGAAGCTCACCTCCACCAATCTGAACAAAGCATGTGGTAATATAGGTATGAAACAGCAGAAGCCCAGCGAAGAAGCATAAATTAAAACTTGGCATAGACTTCTAAAAGCACTTTTGCTACTAGAAATTTCATCCAACTTGGTTTTCACAAGCATTGGAAGTCCTTAAGAGCAAGAGAAACATTTCAAATATCGACTACAACACAAGGTTGACATTAGTATCTATCAACATTGAATCCCGTGATCATCTATCAATGATGCAAATAAAATATTCACTGCTGACAATTACCACCAAAAGGTATAAATTCGTAAGGAGAAACAAACGGGACACTATTTATACAAGGCAGAGATCAGTTGCTCAGTGTAGTTTAAGTTAAAATCCAGTCTAGTAAAGCATATTTAATCTTTTCATCACAATAATATTGGATAATATAAATGACAGCGAAAAAAAAAAAAAAGCACGCATACAACAGTCAGCATGAGCAATAATATGAATCATATCAATCCTTCTACTCTACAAAGGAAAGAAGATGCAGAAATGAGAAAACGATACTTGCAAATTTTGATAAGGTAGACAGTTCTTTGAAACAAGGATAACTTCACTTTGAATATGATCTTTTCTATCGGAAACTTGAGATAAAGGAAAGAACAGCCAAGAAACAAACAAGCAACAATACTCAGAACTCAACAAAGAGAAATTAACTTGATTTTCAATCTATCTCACAAGGGAGTAAACCTTGTAACAGAAACATAAAATCAGCAGCAATATCAAAAATTTTCAGTATACGATAGAATTTGGGCGCACATCAAAGCTGTTCTCAGTCCAGGAAAGTTTCCAGTCAAATACTGAGCAAGCATAAATTTGACACTACAGTTATATTTCACAGAAGAAAAATAATCCAAAAGTACCAGGCAAAGTGGCTTTTTAATCTGAATATTAGAAGCAAGATGAGTCCCTCCAGCCGCAATCAGAATGGTGTCACCTGGCCTACATTGCACAAACTCTTGATTAGGTTTCAATGGCTTAATTTGGTGGCAAATTAAATAAAAGCAAATGTAACTTTACTAACCTTGCAGCAAAGACAGCTGTTTCAATGTTGGGGTAAACTCCAGGCTCAGATAAAACTTTGACAGACCGATCTACTCGCAGCCAAAGACGAGGGTGACATGCCAAAAAATGCCATCTGTGGCAAACGAGGGCGGTCTTATGCCGATCTGCAAACTCAATAGCAATTCGTGATATAGACCACACAAAATTCTATTGTCTGTACCTTTTTTTTTTTATTAAAAACACAACCATATCATACACTCATTAAGAAAAACAATCTTCTTAACCAGCTCAGTTGCACCGTAACATGACCAAAAACAAATAAAAATATAGCATAAGCAATTGTTGAGAGCCTATGATGATCTTTATGTAGCTTTTGCAAATTTTGAAAACATTGTAATAGTGTTCAGAGATAAAGTACGTGGGCTTTAGAGGAAAAATGGATTGACAAAGGGATAACTTGAGGTGATAAAGGACAAGGACGATGAGAATGTGGCTACAATAAGATCACTTACAAAGAAACAAGCGCACTTCTAATTGGCTATGCCACATAGACATGGGTACGGGTATTAGAAGTGGATATATCTAGTAACGCTGGATTCATATAATTTCAAGTACAGGTGGACATGACAAAAATTCTAATATATTTTTGATATATTTCTTTTATTTTCTGTAGCATAGAGCATTTAACACATAATAGGAAAGCTTTATGTATTGTTACATGGTAAACTTGAATCAATAAATATGCTTGTTGTTTGGATGTCCAACCACTCATGTTGGATTATATCACATACCCAATGTAGATACCATGCATTTAGAATACATCACGTGACGTAGCCAATATTTGTAGTTATAAAACTATGATGTCCCATATTGCATTTGTTTGCATATGTCCGTCTTTGTGGATAAAACTAAAAATAACTTAATAATAAATTAAAAACATGGAGAGAAAAACTAAAGTCTAAAGGTTTAAATTTAAGTAGGACCAAAAACGAATACCCATATAGTCACTTTTCTGACAATAGAGTTAGAAGTACCAAAAAAGTGAATATTGAAAACTGGAGGTATCAAAGAGTGAACAATTCATTATCTATCTTCATTATCAAAAAGAATGGAGAGGTTAGAAACCACATGATCTATAGAATCAATGTAGGATGGTTTATATGACGGGTTCTAACGGGTGCTTCTGATGTTGACCGATAGATACCATCCAAATTGAAATAGAATTTTTATAAAATAACTATCAAGTTTAGTAATGCTTTAGAGCACAAAATGTGGGGCAACTAAAGAAATAACACATTAATAAAATAAGTGTAGCTAAAATGAAGATGCTTAGATTGATGTATAGTAAACAGAAAAACATATAGAATTACGAATGGAATCATTTGTAAAACGGTAAGCTTGGCACCAACTAGGCACACGTTGAGAGAAAATAATCTAAGTTGGTTTGGTCATCTATAATAAAGATCGATAAATGCAAAGATAAGAAACAACAATAAAACCACTATTAATGAAAATGATTAACGAAAATGCTAAAGGGAGAGGAGATCTAAATTGACATGAGATTTAAGCATAGTAATTTGTATTTTTCGAATCGTGAATTAAATCAAATCGTGAATCGTAGAGATTCAGTCATAATTTCTACATATAAAGAATAGAAGTTTTCAGCCAAAGATTCAAAAAAATAAGTTTTAACGCGCAAAATTCATTAACAAAAATTTTAACGCGCAAGTTCCAATTGCGTGATTTCTCTCAAAAATACCTTGCAAACAAATAAATTTATCTGTTTTGCATAATAAACAGATAAATTTATCTGTTTAATATTCATCTGTTTAATATACAACCATATAAATTTATCTATTTACATATCAATACAGAAAATGCATATCTGTTTGCATATCAACACAGATAATGCAAACAGATAAATTTATCTGTCTGCTTATTTATGCCTAACAGATAAATTTATCTGTTTACATATCAATACAGATAATGCAACACAGATAAATTCATCTGTATTCTTTATATATATTTTGAAAAATCATAGATAAATTTATCTGTATTCCTTATACATGTTCTGAAAAATCATACATAAATTTATCTGTGTTCTTTATACGTACTTTTAATAAGACAAATAAATTTATCAATATTCTTTACACGTGTTTTCAATAAAAAATAGATAAATTTATCTGTGTTCTTTATACATGTTTTGAAAAGATACGGATAAATTTATCTGTATTCTTTATACATATTTTCAATAAGACAGATAAATTTATCTGTGTTCTTTACGTGTGCTTTTAATAAAATACAGATAAATTTATATGTGTTTTCAAAATGTACAGATAAATTTATCTGTTCTAGGGTATTTTCATTCCAAAAGGACATTGCGCGTTAAAAATTTTATGCGGATGGAACTTACTCGTTAAAAAATCTTATACTAGATGAAAAACAGTAAACGGCCTATAAATTAAACTGTTCACCAATTTTTAGTAAAGAATATCCTATATATAGTTTATAGATATTAAAAGTGCATTAAAAATATAAAATAAAAGTTATTTTCTCAATGCAAAACTTGTTTTGAATAATGATCATGTGGTCTAATAGGAAGATGCTTGCATATATGAGCAAGAGATGTGAGTTCAAACCATGCTGTGATCTGTGATTCTAAATCACACAATGGATTACGGAATGCTATAATGATATAATTTAAGAGCAATGCCAATAAATCATTTCAAATACAAGAAATTACAAAAATCTCAAGTCAAAAGTGTTCTTTAATCACTAGGGTTTACAAGTTCAACTTCAACTTCAAAAAATTAAACATTAGGCAAAATAACAAAATTAAAAGTTCCAAAAATGTCTTCAAATCATAATCATTTCATCATCAATCATCATCATCTTCATCTTCGATATCTACATCATAGTCATAATATTCAATGAACCACTGCCCGGCAAATCAAAATAATAAAGAAAGGGGGAAGAGACAAACAATGCACTACAGCGACTACAATAGCAACAAAGTGGCCCCAAAGTGTGGCAGTAGAGAACAGTAGCAACGAAACTGTAACACTTCGACCCTTCACATGGCAACAATATTGTCCGCTTTGGGCAAAACCCTCACGGTTTTGTTCTTTCCAAGGGGGTCCCCCATCCTTGCATTGCTCCCGCTCAAGCACGCTTAACTGTAGAGTTCTGCTAAGATCTCTACCACATGAGAAAATGCTTCGTTGAATATAAGGATCCAAGATTTTTCCTTTATAACTTAGGAACTCCATCTCCTTTTTCGATGTGGGATACCAGAATATCACAATCCACCCCGCTTAGGGCTGCACGTCATCGTGCAATAGTCTGCCAGCTCCGGTAGCCTGCCAGTTCTTATCGACTCACCCACTCTGTAACTCGTCCACGTGTCACGCGAGACGGCAGGGGCCTACACTCGGAGGTGAGGAGAATCGGCTCTGATACCATCTGTAACACCCCGACCCTTCACATAACAATGATATTGTCCGTTTCGGGCAAAACCCTCACGATTTTGTTCTTCCCAGGGGGGTCACCCATCCTTGCATTGCTCCCGCCCAAGCACGCTTAACTGCAGAGTTCTGCTAGGGTTTCTACCACATGGGATTAGGCCTCGTTGAATGTAAGGGTCCAAGATTTTTATTTTTTATTTTTTCTTTCCATGTGAAGGGTCGGGGTGCCACAGATGGTATCAGAGCCGACTCTCCTCACATCCGATGTGAGCTCTTGTTGTCTCGCGTAACACGTGGACGGGCTACTAACTGGGCGAGTCGATAAGGACTAGCAGGCTACCGGAGCTGGCAGGGTACTGCACGGGGACGTGCAGCCCTAAGGCAGGTGCGATCATACATGCACTAATGCACCGGATCCCATCAGAACTCTGCAGTTAAGCGTGCTCACACTGGAACAATGCAAGGATGGGTGACCCCCTGGGAAGAACAAAATTGTGAGGGCTTTTACCCAAAGCGGACAATATCGTTGCCATGTGAAGGGTCGAGGTGTTACAGAAACTTTGTTTTTACATGTAAGTTTCCGCCAAACATACAACATGTTCTTTGACTTTATTGAATGATGATAATGATTCAAAGATCTCAAAAGTCATTAAAAAGAAACTCTAATTGAGTTTCGAACTGATATTAGGTGGAAAACGCAAAAACAAAAGAGCCAAAAATCATTTTTTTGCATTTTAGGTCCAACAGACCCGACGCCATTTTTGTGCAGAAGAATCGATCGATTCACGATTCAGCAATTCATTTAACAATTCACCGATTCACCTTGCGATTCAACTTCAATTCCGATTCGGTCTATAGATTCAAATCGTTTGCCGTGTGAATTGAATCGAATCGAATCGTGCGATTCGAATCGCGAATCGTACAATTTTGACAACTATGGATTTAAGCAACATAAATTTATTAAATTTAGTTCAACATGTAGCCTTGATAGAGTGGCAAAAAGGATTCACATGGTTGACCTACTTATGTGACTGCAAGAATTGTTTCTTCACATAAAAACATGTAGCAGGTGATTATAAAAATAAAAAAGCAAAGTTGATGGTGCTTCAGGTGCCTCTCTTTAGGCAGGGCACCAATAATGGAAAGAAATATTTACATAAGTTTTTAAGCAAATGTGTTGCCATTGTGTGGGAAGGATGTGGAATATCATAGCCAGTTTTTTTTTTTTTTTGTCCTCGTGCATTTTTTATATGGGGGTATGTTCTTGCTAGATGCAATCAAGTCATCCGAAGGATTCACATATTTGATCACAACTGATCATAGTTCAGCCTAATTAACATAAAATAACGAGTCAGAACACCAACTAAACCTAATCATAGTTCAGCATTTTTATTTTTATTTTATCATTTATCATTTATCATTTTTTTATTTTCTTGTGTAAGATTGGACTACCAGAGCAAATTGTTTAAATTGAGCTAAAACAAGATAAAATCACACCAATTAGGGATCCCTAACATATAAATAGGCACACACACCCACAGATATAT
>JAOTRH010000020.1:10076006-10111563 GCA_034768845.1 Heliamphora exappendiculata | reverse complement strand
GTCCCACACTGGAATGCAGTGGTCCGTATCCTACGGTATCCCCATTCTAATCTTGGGAAGGGCTTACAGTTCTGTTATCAGGGCCACTTTCGAATCAAGTGCTATTCGGATGCGGACTTGGAAGGATGTCCAATTGATAGGAGGTCCACATCCGGATTCTCAGTTTTTGTTGGTGAGAACCTGGTATCGTGAAAAAGTAAGAAGCAAGATGTGGTGTCGAGATCAAGTGTTGAGGCAAAGTATAGATCCATGACATTGGCAACGTCAGAAATTATGTAGATTCAACAGATTCTCACTGAGTTAGAAGAACCACCTAAGGGCCCTACTAAGTTGTGATGTGATAATAAGTCTGCTGTCTATATTGCTACCAATCCAGTGTTTCATGAGCGAACAAAATATATTGAGATTGACTGTCATTTCATCAGGCACGAGTACAAGAAATGTACTATCGACTTTGGTTTTGTTCAATCTGGTGAGCAGCTTGTTGATTTGTTCACTAAAGCTTTACCTGAGTCCCGCGTTCAATACATCTGTAACAAGTTAGGCATAATTGATATCTATGTTCCAACTTGAAGGGGATGTTAACATATTATGTATTGACTATGTTATTCTGTGGGTATGCCCACAGTATCTATTGTAGCCCCTCAAGTTTTAATATAAAATAACGTATGTACCTCACAAGGAATTATACACTTCTATTATTCTGTTTCATATTCTAGCAAAGATCACAACTCACAAAGAGGAACCTGAATCATAAGTCTAGGAGATGTTCATAGTAGATCTGGTCACGACTAAGGTTAATGGATCTGACTGTTCATAGCAGATTTGATGATAACAAACAATGACAGTGACAGTGGTTGGGAACAACAGCAATGGCGGCGACTGAGGGTAACGGTGGCAACAACGACTGAGGGAGATGGCTGTGGCAGCGAGTGAGGGAGACAGATGCGGCGGCGACTGAGGGAGGCATCGGCGTCGGCTGCGATTAAGAGCAGTGGCAGCGATGAATGAGGGAGGCATCGGTGTCGACATCGACGAATGAGGGAGGCAGCTGTGCGCGAGCCTTGTGCGCGATGGCTAGTAGCGAAGGTTGATCGCAATTAAGGATGACAACAGTGACAGCGACGATTGATGACGACTGGTCGGTGATGGCAACGACAATTATGGTAGGCGACAATAGCTTACGTAGCTAGGATTGGGGGTGTTTTTTGTTTTGTTTTGATTTTTTTTTTGGGGGGGTTAATTTCTCAAGAATTTTTGCTCTAATACCATGTTAAGATAACATATTAGAAGAATGAAAGAGCTTAACCTAAAGAATTAGCTCCTCTAACTATTTATATTAAACTATCTATTATAATATTGATATAAATAACCCTTAACATTCACCAGACTCTACAAACGGACAGGGAGACCCATCGCTCAAATCCAGGGAACCTAGGCTCTGACAGAGATCTATGACACATGCCAACTGGTAACCACCAATCAAAAAATAAAGGCTTCCCCGCTACCGTCCGTATCTTCTTAACCACCTTTAACGTCTTCTATGGATGGAAAAGAAACAAAAGGTAAGCACTGCTCAGATCACTCACCTTAGTCCCTGTTGGAAGTCTCCATATCCTGTCAGCCCATTTCTTCAACACCTTAGCCCCAACCACCTCCTCTTGGAAACTCCCAGCTTACCCACAGGAATTTACTAAGGAAGCACACACTTTCTCCGCTTGATTCCACAGAAATTTCCACATCGCAATCTTTCCCTATGTTTTTCACAATCTCTGGCACCATAATCTTTGACTGGGATGAAACCCTGGCCACCTCTGTAAACAATTTACCATTCTTCCTTTTGCTCAAACCTCCATCCAGATCGAAACCCACCAACACCGAAGCAAAACCACTCCAACCATCCCCATGGTGCGACATTGGAATGCAAATGAATTCCTTGTGAGTTCTAAAGACAACCATCAACTGCTGCATCCTACCTTTTGGAGTCTCATGGCACCATACTGACAGAAACTTGCTTCCCCCTAAGAGACTCCCATGGAACCCTAACTTGCTCTTTCTAGTAAACGCCTTGAGGAGCATCTCAACAAGCCATACAACCTCATAACCAACATGCATGATTGATAGACAAAAACTATGCCCTGTTTCACCACAGCTACCTGAAATCTACCGAGATGATCATCTTGATCTTCGTCAAACTCAAAGGAACTATCCCCCTCCACCACAATCTTCCTCCGCATTTCTTCAACTACGGTAATATAGCTATTAAATTCTAAGCATGCCTGACTAGAGATTTAAATATCCGTTATGTTTCATACGATTATGAGCTATGAAGCATAGATACGGACATAGCGATTTCAAAAAAAAAACAAGACATGGACACGGTGGAGATACAGTAGAAAATATATTTTTTATTTATATATTTATCCCATATTTATAAATAGAATATTCACAAATAACCTCCAAAATCAAAGGTAAAGAACAAACTAAAAAGGTAAATAAAACAACTAGAAAAGAGATGGAGAAAAAATGTAAAGAAAAAAAATCAAAATTGACTAAAAAGGTAAAGAAAAACCAAAATAGTAAAGAAAAAAAACTAGGAAACAACTAAACATACCATTGTCGTCAAATCATTCAAAGAGTTGAAGGAAGCAAAAATCAAAAAATGAAAAAAGAGGGGAGAGAAAGAAGAAGAGAGAGAAGAAGACGCAAACAAGTAGAACAAAAAATATAGATAGCCGCTAAAAAATAGAAAGAAGAAAAGAGGGTGCTTACTTAAAGTGCGATTGAAGGTCGTTGGTGATTGCCACCAATGAGATTGAAGTCATCAATGGTCGTCGAGCTCGCTGGTGAAAGTCGCGATGGGTAGCAAAGACGAGAGGCCGAGTATTTTCTCAAACTGTGTACTAGGGCTCTTAGGCTTTTTTATTTCATCATCGGGTTTGGCGTGTCCGAAATTGGACACGTGTATCCCTTGCGTGTCCCTCAGCGTGTCCAACTGGAATCTTTTTTTAAGAAAATAAGGCATGCCACATGGCATGTCCAACACATGTCCGGGCATGTACTTGGCGTATCCGTGTGTCCGGCGTGTCTGACATGACTACAGCATCTATTCCGACGTGTCCATGCTTCATAGATTATGAGCCTAAGGTGTTCAAATCTTGTGGAGCTCACAGTAGCACTGTAGAATGCATAAACATTGCATGTATAATCCCACACCCATTGTCATTGATATACATTATATGGTGGATGATGGTCCACTTTCTCATATCATTGTTTATGTTCAATTATTACTGATTGATCTTTCTAGAGTGTGAACAGCTCACCCCCACAGTTTACCATTTTCAAGTTGTGGAGTTTTTGACATTGAGATGTTTTATAGAGGATACGCATTTTATACTCAGTATAATAACAATTGTACTTGTAGTTAATAGAGGTATATAACTTGCAAATGTTAGTTTTTTGGGGGATAATATATGTAACCCTCCAGGCATATAAAGTCAAAACATGGTTGTGGTTGCAGCATCTCATATTTTATCTTAATATCGCATATGAATGAACAATTGTGTTGATTCACACTTGACCTCCAGATTGGCTTGTGACACATTTATTTTGCAAAATCCTCTTAGCTTGTTCCTTGGATGGAAAAACAAAATAATTCAAAGGCTCGTTGCCATTGAGGACTTCCACCTCTGTTGGCACAAACAAATAACGTTTGAACCAGGCTTCAAGTCTTTTGCCTTAGGAATAGGATTTTACAACTACTCCAACTTACTGCTTTGGTCCACCTTCAAAGAGTTAATATGCCAAGGAGGCATTGTCACCATATGAGAATAAGACTTCTTTTGCCGAAACTTCAAAGACTCCCCTCTAAGTTCGAACTCCATTAAAATTGTCCCCAAACCCCTCCAACCATCCCTAAACTCCGATTGAGAGATACAAAGTAACTCCCATCTCTAAACCCCAAAAACCATAACTTCAACAAAGTAGCCCCCTTTACTCAAGCACCAATAGTCACTCTTCCAAGAGGCTCCTCACAAATAACCCTGGAAGTCTACCTTCAATCTTAAAGAGCATTCCTCCAGTGTCCTACCAAACCATGCCAATTGAAAACCCCAAAACTGTAAACAATGCTCCACTCCTACAAAACATTCTTTTAGCCTGTGTTTGGATGACATGAATCTTGAGGTCATATGAATATGATTGCTACGAAACAAGAACCTAGTAAACTAATACCCAGAGTAACTATATGCAAACGTTTCGAGGAGTTCATGAATCTTATCAAAGATACATTTTTTAAGAATTCATTAGAGTTTAATATTTCCTTTTCTTATTGCCTGACCCTGTGGCTGTAATCTAATATTACCATAGGGGAGGGTGGAGATCAAATTCCTACTTAATTTGATAATGTGAATCCCAGTTGAATAAGTAATCAAAAATCACTTTTTTACTCTAGTCCATTCCAAATGAAGGATTTGTGGAAAATGTGAATCACATTTCCAACCCCACATAAGATTCGTACTTTCCAAACATAGCCTTGGAAGAATGATATTCACACTCCAATTGACGCCTCTTGCACTGCTTTGTCCTTTTGGACTATCGAAGGATAGTGTAAGAACAAAAAGGAGCGTGAATATAATTTCACTTCTTTCAACCTTTTGTTTTCTTAAATATGTTTCTTTTTCCATGCATTTTTAGAAATTTATGTCAAGGATTTTAATTTGACGAAAAGAAAATTGGATGAAAAATTACCTCAATATCATCTCCCTTCACAAGTTCTTCATTGTGTGTTGCCCGGTCAAGCTCGGTGCTGGTGTAGAAACTTGCATTCATTTGCATAGGTGGAGAGCTGCCATACATGGAAGCATAGATTCCTGTGCCTACCTTGTTTTGAAATATCACCCACCTAACATCTGCCCTACCTGAACATTCCCCAGGAACAATATAAGGAACATGCATGTCACTCACATTCTGCTCATATAGCCCCACATGGGCAGCTGCTTTTCGATCTGGATAACATTCAAAGGGCCCTCTCCCATACCATTTAATTCGGTCCAATGAT
This sequence comes from Heliamphora exappendiculata, assembly GCA_034768845.1. Lineage (NCBI taxonomy): Eukaryota > Viridiplantae > Streptophyta > Magnoliopsida > Ericales > Sarraceniaceae > Heliamphora > Heliamphora exappendiculata. The sequence continues at coordinate 10,106,504 of JAOTRH010000020.1, read as the reverse complement.
TTGTTTAAATGAAATTCAATCCCAACCCGTGGCAAAGGTGGAAGATCAGAATTTGGTTCCACATTACATTCCATGATGACATCTCCAGAACCATGGATTGAGTATGTCATATTAACTTTGAAAAGAACTTCTGATTTATTCGCTTCAGTGAAAGACTTCTCCTCAGCCTTTGGGATCCCAAGAGAGACAACTGCTATTTTAACAAGATGATCTGTCATATTCTGAATCGAACAACTTTCATTCAGGAAGAACAGATTATCAAGACCGGCAGCTTTCCACTTGGAGAAATAACTAGTTGCACCTCCACCTTTGTCATTATCTGTGGGTGCTCGCCAGAAGCATGGAAAGATGCCACTATTCATCACAGGAACCCCTTCAACCTATCATTATCAACGTTAGTTACTAGAAGTTATACAGGCTGTTATTATCAAATTTACTATCTTTTAAAACCATTAGGCAATTAAAATAAATTAAAAACAACATGTTTTATGCCCTGTCTCCCATAACAAAGAACATGTGAGACAACACTCGTCATTGGACCATGATCTTTAGTAAAATGTAAAGCCAACTGCATAAACTACCTTCCAGCTCTCCAATGCTCCAGTTTTAATATTGAATTTCATCTCCCAAATATTCTGCCCGCTGATTGTTATTATATCACCAATAATTTCACCATGTATACTACTACCATTAGTTTCTAAGACCTGAAAGCCATTAAGTATTTGCAAGATAGTTAGTAGTAATAGAAAAATTATTATCATGGACATAAATATAGGGATATGGATAGAACAATTACATGAACAAATTCTCTTTTTGCAGGCAACTGGACCTGAGTAGATGATATGACATGACCAGATTCAACCCAGCGTGTGGATTCTAATAGTTTTACAGTAACAGTCAAGAAAGCTTCTGCTGCATCAGATGAAGCCCATATAGAATACCAAGGGCCAGCCGTCCACGTAATTTCATAACTACTCTGGGGTTCAATTGAAGGAAGAGAAAGGATTCCAGATCCAAGTTCACATCCATCACCATGAACAACCCAGTTAAACTCCAGTGCTTGTGTTGTTTCATAAAAATAGGAGTTGGTTATCTGCAAAGTAAAAAACCATCTGAGACAAACAAATTCAATAAATGAGAGAAAATGGCTAACTGAAACCTGAAAGTACCTTTATTATCCCTTCCTTACATGAAATCTTGATTGGCTGATAGACATATTTAACCTCTGAAAGCAATGTTAAAACCATCAAAACCATGTGGTGCAATGAAAAAACGCCTACCCAAAATTGTAGGACAATATAAATGTGATGTGATATTCAAGTTACCATGAAGTGCAGGATGAGGAGTTCGATCTGGCCATGTAAGACCATTCAGACAGAAATTCAAATCATTAGGATAATCCCCAAAATCACCTCCATATGCCCAATGCTTACTACCATCTGCAGCATTCTTCAGTAGCCCCTATATCAAAAGTGCAAATCAGACCCTCTGCACCCCATCTGCCACATACGCATGCCAAGTTCTAAAACTTGGCAACCATTAAAGAAATTCAGCAATTAGGTTCAAAAAAGAATTCCTATAGTACTGGGCATTCTTTGCTATCTTCGACTCGTTTTCATCCGTCTGCTTTAAAATGAAAAGGTCCTCAACAAATACATAAGGGACAACTATGGGAACCCAAAGAACAATTCAAATAAACTGGGCCAAGGGAGTGTCGTTCTGCCAGGCCAGTTCTAAAGGTGTCATATGTTCACAAGTACTATAGCGACCAGAATTACAGGGAAGTCAGAACCTAGTTTATCTGACACAGTAAAACAAACTTGGAGAAACTTGAGCAGAGCTTGTGTCACAGAAACCATTAGAAAGGGTCACATCATGATCTACATTAATATGCCAAAATTCCAAGCGAGTTAGTCAATGGATTTTCAAGACAATAACAAAATCAATTCCCATAGGTATTATCTATATAACAAGTTACTAGAACTTGATGCGAGTTTTATCTTAATCCAAGGGCTCTTATTCTCTCTATGCAATCTAATGGTGAAAATTCTCTAAACTCTCCTCTCCTCTCTCACTCAGCTCCTCTCAAGTCACCTCTCTCACGCCTCTCATTGATATTATTATATGCATAAAAAATTGATGTTACCATATATAGAAAAAAAATTATTATATATTTTACTCTTGCTAAAATTTAATTGATGAATTAAATGTTAAAATTACTTCTACTACCTAAATTAATTTGCTCAATTTAGTTTAGCTTGTTTGGATTGTCTTTAAAGTGCCTTACTGCGTTTAGGCATGGGTCATAACTAATACATATAAGGATATAAGATCTCAATTCCAACTTGCTCGCATTGCTTTGTATTTTAAGATATTATGAATCAGAGACACTTCAAATTGCTCAATTGGAGCAAGGCTAGACTTGGACTTAGAAACAGAAATGGAAGGAGACATGCATACCATAAACCTAAATCAGTCTCATACATAGGCCGACCACCATAGTTATTTATTGTTTTTTTCCCAAATATGAAAGGGTCAGAAAACATATCTGTTTACAGGATATAATAAGAATGAGAATGTTTTGAGCATTGACATTAAAGCTCAACCAACTACTATTAGATTTGTGCCAAAATGCGTAATAAGTGAAACAATGTTTATTATTCTCGATAGGGCAATTGGTACTGTAATTATTATCTCTAAAGGAACATTGATTTAAAAAGTATAACTGTTCATGTCCTAAGCTCCAAAATGAAGGAAAGGATTCAAGAATCCTTTCTGAGTTGTTGACAGTCCACAAGGCAATGCTTCATACCACCAACTGCAGAGAATCCAAGTTGTAAATTCCATAAACTATGATAATTGAGCCAAGTTACTTCCACCGTATGCTAAGGGGAATGATGCCATGTTCAAAATGAAATCCAGGAATTTTTTTTCATCAAGTATATATTTCACATGATGAGAAGTGTACTGATATACATGATGATGATTATTCTGCAAATATAAGGATGTAAGGCCTTTCAACCTGATCAACCCAATCCCAGATAAAGCCCCCCTGGAGACCAAAAGTGCTATCAATTGCTTCCCAGTACTCATTAATATTCCCGTTGCTGTTCCCCATTGCATGTGAATACCTGCAAGTTGTATACCAAGCATCCTGGAGCGAATCAAACAGAACAACCAGAAGGATAAAAAGGGAGTTGCAGTGTTCTCATGAAAGTGTGGCATGTAAAAGAGAACCATACTCGCATAATATCAGAGGTCGTGTTTCAGTGGGATCATTGGCAATCTTCACCATGTCCCAAATACGCATATACATGGGGCATACAATATCAGTTGAGGGCGTTCTGGATCCACCTCCTTCATAGTGCAAAACCCTCGATGGATCTTTTCCTCGAATCCAACCTGGTGATTTTCTAGACCACTAAGTGACAGCAGAAAAGAAAAAAATGTTTTCCAATACAATTTCAAGCTATTGTAGTGAATATGCAAATATAGTCTCAATATTTTGGGAAATCTATACCTGACTAAAATGCAATTCAATACTAATATTTATATCCCAAACATTCCACACAGTTCGAATTAACCATTATAGTATCTATCTTATCTACTATTATGCATAGCTCATTGCATCCTTGTTCCATTTGGACCCCTATTCTTTTCTCTATTATGTTTTCCATTTAATTCATAGATTCCTAAATGATTCTCAATGCTTTCAGTGTAACACTTTAATAGATCAATAACTTTTAACAACCACCACCCTCAAAAAAGAAGAAGAAAATTGCATGCCTCTGCCAAATGAGATACATAAAGCTGAACTTGTAGTATTCATTCAAGTAATCTGAAGATTCCACTTCTCCAAAAGCATTTAACAATATTCTTCTTCACTTCTCCCAAAAACCAGAATTTCCATCAAAATCAGTGATATTGCTTAAAAAAATTTGGAAACCGGTAGGTACAGTTGAATTTAAAAAATTGGTGGTTATTGCTCTATTAAGTTGGTTCCAAATTCAGCCAATACAATGATGTAAATAATGTCAGATTAGATACCAGCAAGAGCAGAATGATTAGGACCATAGCTGGACTCATTTCCTAAAGACCAAGAAATAATGCATGTGTGATTTTTGTCCCTCTCCACCATCCCTACTACGCGATCCATCATTGAAGAAATCCAAATTTGTTCTTGTGTTGGATGCTTTACATGTCCAGCAAGATCAAAACCATGTGTCTCGATATTGGCTTCATCTATCATGTACATTCCGAACAAATCACACAACTCATACCATCTGGGATGTTGGGGATAGTGGCTGTTTCTGACTGAATTGATATTGTTTTGCTTCATTAGAACCAAATCCTACAAAAGAAGAATAATGAAAATCTTGAATCTCAAATAATATAATAGCCAAAAGCAGACATTTGCTAGAATTCAGTGAACAAGTATGGTTGAGGAGCAGTAGGGTGTCACCTTAACCATGCAGGGCTCTAAATTTGTCTTTCCTAGACGTGGATGGTGTTCATGTCTGTTTACCCCCCTTATAATTACTGGATGCCCATTTACAAGAAGCTGTTTTGGGGCTTTAGATATTTGCCGTATCCCTACTTGGCATGATTCACAATCAACTACATGCCCTGATGCGTCTTTGAGGATAACCACAAGAGTGTATAGGTTCGGCTGTCAATGAATGCAAACAAACAGATAAGAGATGTAAGGGCAAAATAATATGTGAATACCAGCAGAAATGTATGGTGGAGGAAGAAAAAACAAAGCTGATGAAGTTTACAAAAAAAAGAAAGGAAAAAAAAGCATCTCAGCTTGCCAGAAGCACGTGATATATATATAGATAGATAGAGAGAGAGAGAGAGAGTCATTCTTGAACATATAACCTGTGGGTTTCTTGAATCAGCACGATATAATTTCAACCTATGATAAAACTTATGTTTTCCAATTACTATAACGGGTGGTGGAGATCCATCTAGACAACTGAAAATGAAACAAAAAGCATAAGATGCAATGAGACGAGACTCAAATGAACTGAAGAACGGATGGAGCACACAACATCAACGAACTGTTGAATGTTAGAAGTTGAACAAGGAAATGGTGTTGAGGGCACTTTGATTGTATTAAGGATTTTTAAAAAAATAAATTGGTAAAAAATATCTTGCATTTGACATGTTGTGTAGGAACCTATTTTCCACAGACAAATCCATTTTACAGTTAACATACAATTTTGCAAAAGTAACAAAAAATACCTCCTAAATGGAAATGGAACTTATTGACCAGATTAATTCAAGCCTCATTGGTAAATGTGCATGTGAATATTATTAAAAAAAATTAAAATGCTTATGGGAAATAAATGATGATCTTCTTACGCATAAATCTGATTATACTACAAAAACTTTAATCTTAAGTTCATAGCCTAGTTTCATGTATTGAGCAAGATGAATAACAAGGTTGTTTTGAAAAACAAAAAAAAAAATATTGAAGGTTATAAGAGGGGGTGGCTTTCTTGTTGTGTGTGGTGATTAAACAATGTCTGAACAAGGTCTGCCCCATGGGACATTCATTCTCAAGATTCTTCAGGAACTACCTGGCTTAAGTCATGCTTCTATTCCCATCTTTTCATTATGGAGAAAGAAATTAATAAATGGTAAAGCACATACATCATTTGAATAGCTCATTGGAAGAAGCAAACCTAAGTGGCAGAACAAGCAGACTTAACAGCAAACAAGAGATGATATTTGTTAAGTTAGGGGTATTATTATACTTTTGGTATTATTATATAAATAACAGTGGCAAGGGAGTAAGCCCTAATTCTAGGTTCTCTCTCATTTCACCATCACAATAATTCTCTCTTGGCTCTTTCTCCTCTATTCTCTATGTCCTACATCAATTGTAACATGATATCAGAACATGATCCTTTTGTAAGAAAGAAATAGTTTTTTTTGTTTGTTCTTCTTCACTTTTTTTTCTTTTTCGTTCCTTTTTTCCAAGACTCGTAAAAAAAATAAAAAATAAACAGAAATGATGAACTGATCGACTGATCCTTCCAATCAGTGTTTTGATTTTTCCTACTTTTTTCTAGAATGTCTTTTTCCAAATTTTTTGAGTCTGCCGCCGCCTAGGGTTTCTTCAAAAATCGCAATTGCGGCGCTTCTCAGTCTTGATCAATAGCTTCTTCTCACTCCATGGGTGCCGATTAGAGGTATTCAAGGTCTTCCAAGGATTAATTCAACCGTTTTCTATGTTTTTGGGTTGAATCGGAGTCGCGCGACTAGGGTTCTTCGCAATACGCCTATTTTTGCTTTGGTTAATGGTCCTTCTCATCTCAAGGGTGCCGACTAGGGTTTTAAATGGCTCTACAAGGATCGAATCGAGCCCATTGTCGATTTTGGGTTGCTTTCAAGGTGCGGCTAGGGTTTCTGAGTTGATTTTAAGCTGATTTCAGTAGATTTCGGTTTGTTTGGGGTTCAGTTATGGCTCGGCCAATCTTGTTTGAAGCTCCTAAGGTGTTTGTGAACTACCTACCACACATCGCAGCTAAATCTGCTATGTGGTTTATCTACTTTTGCTCGGGTTTCTAGCCGTTTCTTTGGTTCTTTTTTTGGTCTTGTTGCAATTTCGTACGATATTCTGGCTATCTGTGGTACTCTAATGGTTCAGGTCTACTGGATTTGCATCTGCTTATAGTTCCTTATCTCCGTCTATTTCGTCCTGCTTGTTCTTGGTTTTCTGTGACCATATTTAATACAGGAAATCTTTCTGATAGTCATGAAGACACCAGATTAATTCGTTCAAAGACTCCTACTGATAGTCCATCTCTTCAGATCAATCCTGTCAAGTTGGATGAAAGCAATTATTTGATCTAGTCTCATACCTGCAGTTTATCCATCGTTGCTCGCGGTGTATCTGGGTATATTACTAGTGAAACCTAATAGCCAACCATTATGGGACCTTCTCGTGCTCGATGGATAGAAAAAAAATGCTCCTGTCATGTCCTGACTATTACACTCTATGCACCCCTCCATTGGTCGCAGTTTTTTACTTCTGGATACAGCACACAAAATTTGGTCTACTGCCGCTCAGACTTATTCTTAGACTAGCGATGCTGCCCAGTTATACGAGTTGAGAAAGAAACTCCGTGGGTTACATCGGAAAGACCAGTCCTTGACTTAGTATTACGTTGAGTTGACTAGCTTGCAGAGTGAGATTGATTATTATCAAGATTTCCAGACTGTTTGTACCACTAATGCTGCTTCTTTTCAAAAGAGGGTAGAAAATGAGCGGGTGTATGACTTTCTTGCTGGCCTCCATGTTGACTATGATATGATCCGTGTCCAGATTTTGAGCAGTGATCCGTTTCCCACCTTACAATAAGCATATGTTCAACAGGAAGAGAATCGACGTCATGCTAAGGTTCCTCTTTCCAGTCAGGAGCGTTATGTATTAACTGTCACATCTATTCCTCGCACAAGCCAGCATAATCATACCAAATCTGAGAAGAAGCCCGGCTCAGTAGCTTGAGATCAGCTGCACTGTGAGTATTGTGATAAATCTCGTCATACTATTGACCATTGCTGGAAGTTACATGGTCGTCCTACTCCAGAATGTGGAGGTGGACGTGGTGGCTCTACTCGCTCCCACGCTCATCTTTCTGAGATCCCTGCTACCACAACTGGTGAGGCGTGTCGTCTCTCTGAGGCCGAGTTGACTACTCTTAGGCGCCTGATAGCTCGAGCAAACATCTCATCTTCTACAGCCTCCACTTCTTCCTCTAACTTTGCTCATTCAGGTATATCTCCTATTGCACTTAATTCTCTCGCCTCTCCTACTCCGTGAATTATTGACTCTGAAGCCACTGATCATATGACTGACTCTTCTACTTTATTTTCCTCTTACTCTACTTGTTCTAGTAAAGATAAGGTCAGAATAGCCGATGGTTCTTTATCTTCTATATCTGGAAAAGGTTCTATCCAATGCTCTTCTTTGCTTTCTCTATTATTTTTCCTTCATGTTCCCAACTTTTTTACTAACCTTTTATTTGTCAGTCGTCTTACGAATTCCTTAAATTGTTACGTAATCTTTTTCCCACTCATTGTGTCTTTCAAGAACTGGAGACGGGAAAAATGATTGGCAATGGTAGTGCACATGGTGGCCTGTACTTACTGGATGTTTCTTCTGCTTCCCCTTTACCTTCACAGTCTGACCACACTCTCCACGCTGGTACCGGAACCATCCTTCTGCAATTACATCAGTGGCATCGTCGTTTTGGACACCCTTCTTTTGGAGTTTTAGAGAGATTATTTCCTTCTTTAGTTCAACATTGTTCTAGAAATAACTTTTTGTGTGAGACTTGTGAACTTGCAAAACATAAGAGATCTGTTTACCCTTCAGTCAATAAACATAGTGATTGCACGATTATTCATTCTGATGTATGGAATCCCTCACCCATTACTTCTATTTCTAGTTATCGGTGGTTTGTGACCTTTATTGACTGTTATCCCCATGTTACTTAGCTATATTTACATCACACTAAAAGTGAAATTTTTTTCTTGTTTTCTAAATTTTCATCGCACGATCCGCACCCGGTTTGATGCCAACATCAAGATTCTCCTAACTGGTAATGGGACCGAGTATCATGATGGTGGTTTTCGTGCCTATCTCAAGACTCATAGTATTCTTTTTCAGACAAGTTGTGTACGCACACCTGAGCAAAATGGAGTTGCGGAACACAAAAATCATCATCTTCTTGAAGTTGCCCGTTCCTTTCTTATTACTATTCATGTTCCCACATCCTTCTGGAATGAGACCATACTTACTGCTGCTTATCTTATCAATCGTTTGCTCTCTAGTGTTCTTCAATTCAAAACTCTTTTGGAGCTTCTTCTTGGGTCTCCACATGTCTCCTCTCTTCCACCCCGAATTTTTGGTTGCACCTGCTTTGTTCGTGCAGCTAAACACGCGGGTGGAAAATTAGATTTTCAGGCTATCAAATGTGTCTTTATTGGTTACTCTGCTACCCAAAAAGGTTATAAGTGCTATCATCCGACCACTCATAAAATATTTGTCACTATAAATGTTACTTTTTGGGAATTCGAATCTTTTTTCCACTCTCTTGACTCGAAGAGAAGTACAATATCAAAGTTTGGTTTTTCCGAATCTTATCCTACAAGCTCTTACTCCTAGTGAGGGGCAGACGAAAAAGTCCAGTAAGGATGGAACAGAGCAAGATGTTGATGGACGATTAGACAGACCGGACCTGCATACTTATTCTCGACGTTCGAAAGATCAGACGGCTCGTGTGACACTACCACCTTGCCAGTTGCTACCTCCGTCCTCCAGTTCAGACTCTCCCATTGATCCACCTGGTAATGAGTCATCTGTTGTTGATCTTGATACTTGTAGCTTACCAATCGCCATTCGAAAAGGCGTTAAGACGTGTACTCAACACTCAATTTCTCATTTTGTCTCATTTAACTCTTTATCAGTCCTATACGGTGATTTTGTCTTGTCTTTATCCTCCATACAGATTCCATAGGGTTGGAAGAAAGCCATTGCGGATGCTAAGTGGAAGAAGACTATGGTTAAAAAGATGACAACCCTGAAAAAGAATGGTACCTGGGCGTTGGTCTCTCTCCCAAAAGAGAAGAAGGCAATTAGGTGCAAATAGGAATTTACAGTAAAGCACAAGGCAGATGGAACCATTGAGAGATTCAAGGCAAGGCTAGTTGCTAGGGACTTTACCAAACTTATGGTATTGACTATGAAGAGACTTTTGCTGCAGTAGCCAAAATGAACTCAGTTTTCGTTCTCTTATCCTGTGCTGCTACTATGGGGTGGCCTCTCCAGCAGTTGGATGTGAAGAATGCATTTCTCCATGAAGATCTAGAAGAAGAGATATATATGGATGTACCACCAGGTTTCTCATCTTATGAAACACAAGTGTGCAAATTGAAGAAAGCCCTATATGGGCTAAAACAATCCCCTCGAGCATGGTTTGATAGATTCTTCAAAGCTATGCTAAGGTTTGGGAACTGACAGAGTCATACAGACAATACTATGTTTATCAAGTAATGCAATAGTAAGATTACAATTCTTATTATATATGTTGATGACATAGTTGTGACAGGTAATGATACTGAGGAGGCATCCCGTTTTAAGGCAAACCTAGCAAAAGAATTTGGGATGAAAGTTCTGGGAGCGCTACGATATTTTCTAGAAGAAGCTGGTATGAAAGGGTGTCGACCTGTAAATTCACCTATTGAGGCTAATCATCGTCTTAGTAGTGGTGATGGAAAACCTGTCAACAAGGGTCAATTTTAGAGACTTGTAGGAAGATTAATATACCTCTCTCACACCAAACTTGATATTGCATATGTTGTAGAGGTTATCAGTCAGTTCATGCATGATCCTCGCAGTGTACACCATGAAGCTGCTTATCGTATTTTACGATATCTTAAGTCTGCTCCTTGAAAAAAGCTCATGTTCTCTCGTCACGGCCGCATGAAATTAGAAGTTTTCACATATGCAAATTGGACTGGTTTAGTTGATGGCATGCGGTCTACATCGGGGTATTGCACATTTGTATGAGGCAACCTAGTTACTTGGCGAAGTAAAAAGCACACAGTAGTAGCTAGATCAAGTGCAAAAGCTGAATATAAGGCATGGTACATGGCATTTGCGAACTTTTATGGCTCCAAGTTCTGTTAAAGGACTTAGGGATTAAGTACGATAAACCTATGAAGTTGTATTGTGACAAGAAGGCTGCCATTAATATTGCTCATTATCTTGTACAGCATGACAGAACTTAGCATATAGAAATTGACCGACATTTCATCAAGGAGAAACTGTGTCGGGGCTCAATTTATATGCCCATTGTAAAGTCTGCAGATCAACTAGCAGATATTTTTACGAAAGGGCTTAGTAGTAAAATGTTTCGCCTCATCGTGTACAAGTTGCGTAAGAGAAATATCTATGCATCAACTTAAGGAAGAGTGCTAAGTTATGGGTATTATTATACTTTTGGTGTAATTATATAAATAACAGTGGTAAATGAGTAAACCCTAATTCTGAGTTCTCTCATTTTACCATCACAATAATTCTCTCTTTGCTCTTTCTCTTCTATTCTCTACGTCTTGCATCAATTCTAACAGTATTTATGAGGTATGAGATCAGATTGTTATTACAGCCTTTATCTGCAGATTGCAGACAAATCATTTAGAACTCCACAACAATCCAGATATCTAATCCTCAACTGAACTATCCTTTTGATGGAAGATAAGATTCAATGCAGACAAGAAACAAAAATAAGAGTACAGTTCAAATGAGACAAGATTCCTCACTTGTTCTGCTGACCAAAGCTTGGGCATTTGCAGCTTCCCCACAAGCTGATACCCTTGAAATCCTAGACTTGCACCAGAGGACAGGCACAGCTCCAAACGAGCCACATTAGATGAAAGCAGACCAACATCTCCACCACTTCCGCACCAATTCCCATTATCATATAATCCAGCTTCAACAGTGAAGTTTGCAAGGATGCCCTCTTCGGATCTTTCCCGCGAGTTATCAATTTTCACTTCAACCTGGGTTGTGAAAGCAAAACAGAATAAACTGCAGGTGTACAATGATTAAAAAGATAAATCAATTAACTTAATCAGTATTGAAATAAACCCGCAACATCCCCCTACCCTTCCAAAACTAAAGGGAAATCAAAAAACTAAAACGGGACGGGGAGGGGGGGCAAAGAACCAGTAAAGATGACCTTGTTATAAGTGAAAACAATGCTACAATGAGCATAGAAGAAGAGCATAAATGTTCGTCAATTAGATTCAATATCTAAATCCTTTGAGAAGAGAGAAGATGAAGAAGATAAGAGGCAGGAAAATACCGTAGATTGACAAACGGCATAGAAAATTTTCATATATGGCTCAAGTGTTGATTTGGCATGTGTTGGGATTTGGAATGGTTAAGCTTTGATTATTATTTTTAGTTATGTTTATGTTTTGACTCGATTTTATTTAGGTTTATAATAATTAATTTCATCAACTACTGGAATGGGTCGCATGCATTAGGTTGTTCTGATAATTCATAGGCCTTGTTATTGGCATTATGTCTATGGGTGTCGTGTGGCATAGTTGTTACAAGCCAGAAAAAAAATAATATCTGATTAGTTTCCATTTTTAGAGTTCCTAGTCCTGGCACAAGAAGTTTTTCCAAGTCTATATAAACCAATGTAATGCTTTTCGAGAGAGATCAATTGGTAGCACTTATCAGAGCTTTTTCAGCCTCATTGGGTTTGTGTAATACAACCTGAACCCTAGGTGTGATGCCTACAGGTTCTAGGAGTGATTCCTAGTTATTTTTTCCCCTCTTCCGCTGAATCCGTGTCATTCTCCAAATTTCATTAAGCTATCTAGCTTATAAACGAGCTAGATCTATTCCATCATCAAATATTCAACCTTAGCATCCCAAATATACAAAAAGATCCTAAAATTACTGTTCACGAGCGCTGCTCATAGCACCCAGAACACCCACAACAAGTGTCATGCATCAGAAGAATTCTGGAACATCTTATGTGACTACATTACTTTTCAAGAAATTAAAAAAAAATAAAGTAATTACACCCTCTCTAATCATCTCAAATGCTGTGTATTGGTCTGAGTTAGCGATGAGTCTGCAGTGGTGTGCAGGTGGGCTGAACATAGAAGGCATATATAAGGAACAGAAATTCTTCACATTTCCTATTTGAACGGCAGTATATTGAGTTAAATGTAATGATTTTTTCAGAAATGACTATTCCTAGAACCCTGTATGAATCCCAAGAGAAGTGGTACAACCAAAGCCTAGCTCAACAAAACAGAGGCCACGAAAAAAGATGGCAAATTAGAGGTCATAAGACCATTGGTGATGTGGGATAGCAAATTTGTGACCTTGGAAGAGAAGGGATCCTTTTCTATGTCCTTCCTTTTCCGTTGTATTGAGGATTATTTCCCATTGGTTTTCCCCAGAGTGTATGGGTCAGGTTGTGCTAAGGTGAGGGAGGAGCTTTCGGATGAGCTGGCATCGGTGGCTTTCTGGTGGAGCATCCAGTGGAGAGTGGGTGGTGGTTTTAATGTGGTGAGATCTCCGCATGAGAGGTTGGGTTGCAGGTCAATTTCCAGGGCTATGAGAGAGTTTTTGGTTTTTATTGATGAGTTGGAGTTGGTGGATCACCCTCTCTCTGGTGACGCTTTTACCTTGTTTTACAACCAGGATCCACCTCTCAAATTGATCGTTTTTAGATCTCCACTGGTTGGGAGGAAGACTTTTCACCAGTTTCACAGGTTTCCTCACTAAGGCCTCTATCAGATCGTGTGCGTACTTTGTTAGACAATGGCGAGGTCCAACAGGGGAAAACCCATTTCAAGTTCGAGAAAATGTGGTTGCAGGTTGACGGCTTCTGGGATACAGTGCATGAGCGGTTGGATGGCTTTAATGTAGTTAATGTAGTTTCGAGTCCAGCTTTTATTGTAGCATCGAAACTGAAGTTACTTAAAAGTTCAGTTGAAAAGATGAAACGTAGAAGAGTTTGATGTGCAAAAGGCCAAGGCTCTTGCAGTTATCTGTCGGTAAGATGCTAAGAAAGAGGGTGGGTTATTCTTGCGAAGGAAAGGTGTCAGAGGAAAGAGTCAAGGAGGGAGTTCAGTAGGATAGCAAAATAAGAGGAGATCAACTGGAGACAGAAATCTAGATCTCTCTGGTTAAAGGCTAGAGATAAAAACTCGCGTTTCTTTCATAGAATGGCTAATGCAATTAGACAGTCCAATTTGATTGAGAGGGTTCGCATTGACGGTATCCTCCTAAGAGGAAAAGAGGGTGGATGGAGAGTTCTACGGTAGGCTTTTTCAGGAGGAGGGTGATGGAGACCTCGTCTTGATGGCCTTCAGTTCGACTCCATTTCTGTTAACAATGTCGAGTAGTTGGAGCTTCCCTTTTCTGAGGAAGATGCTGTTAGAGCTTTAGGGGAGCATAATGTGGACAACACCCTGGGTCCGAATGGTTACACTGTTAAGGAGAGGATATCATGGGTATGTCTCATTCTTTCTTCATCTCTGGGACTTTTGTGAGAAGTCATAATGCTTCTTTCAATGCTCTCATCCCTAAAAAGAGTAGGGGTAGAAGATAGTAGGGATTTTTGGCCCATTAGCTTATTAGATTCAGTAGAAAGATTTTGGCTAAGGTTTTAGCATCTAGGCTTGAAAGAGTAACTTCACCCTATGATTTTGGAGACGCATAACTCTTTTGTGGCTAGCAAAAAATTTTAAATGTTGTGTTGGTGACTAGTGAATCCGTTTATTCCCATTTGAGAAGGAGGGTCCTCGGGGTTATTTGTAAGCTTGATATTGAAAAGGCAAAAGACCATGTGAACTGGGGCTTTCTTCTTTACCTCCTACAGCGGATGAGCTTTAGGGAGAGGTGGAGAGCTTGGATCCGTCTCTCTATCCCATTGTGTCCCTTTCTGTTCTTGTTCTTGTGAATAGGACCCTTGCTAGCTTCATCCAGATGATGAGGAGGTTGAGGCAGGGGGATCCTCTGTCCCCTCTACTTTTCTTTGTTGTGATGAAGGCCCTTAGTCATCTTATCAGGGTTGTGGTGCTGGGTAGTTTGTTACAGGGGTTTCACATTGATTTGACGCTCGGAAGTTTGGTAACTGTTTGTCAACTGTTGTAAACTCGGTTAAGTTGGGGTATCATTGTTGTGTTCTTCGTCTTGAAGTTGTAGTGGGCCATTGGATAAATTTATCCCAGTCCAGGTTGGAAAAGTGAAAAATGCAGGAAGGGTGGTAGGAGGTATATTGGGTTGTAAACTTGGGATCTTCCAGTCATTTACTTGGGCCTTACTTTAGGGGCGTGTAATAAGGCAAGGGCGATTTTGAGATGGAGTGTTGGAAAGGTTCCAGAGAAAATTAGCCAGGTGGAAGCACCAATATCTCTCTAAGGGTGGCCGAATTACTCTCACCAAGAGTGCCCTTTCTAGCCTTCCGATTTACTTCATATCAGCTTACACTATTCTGGTGTCAGTTGCCTAGAGAATAGAGAAGCTGCAGAGGAACTTCCCCTTTTTTTGGGGGGGGGGGGGGGGTGATGCGTGAGATATCATCTAATGGACTGGAGTATTGTTTGCTCCCCTGTGAAGGCCGGTGGCCTTAAGTTTAGGAGGCTTCAGGTTCTTAATAAGTACCTCCTTCGGAAGTGGTTGTAGAGGTATGCTACTAAGAGGGATAGTTTTTGGAGGGGAGTCACCCAGTCCAAGTATTGGATCTCTGCTGGGAGATTGGGCTACCACCCCTATGATTAGTGTGTATGATTGGTGTTTGTAGAAGGGAACCAGTAAAGTTTGGAATGTGTTCTCTAAGCACATTTTCTTTGAGGTTGGTGTCACCGATAAATTGGCCATTGTGGCCAATTATGTGCGAAGGGTTTCAGATCATTGCTTTTGGGATATTTCTATGAAGAAAGAGGTGCAAAATTAGGAGGTTGATCAGCTTTGAAACCGTTTGCATGTCTTGTATAGGTTTAGAGGCGTCGGCCATGGAGGGGGCTTAGACAGATGGAGAGGAGACCAGAGTTGGAGCTTCAAGGTCAAAATCTCTTTCCAATTATATGTTGGGCAATATAGAGGTATCCTTTCCATGGAGGAGTATTTGGAAAGTGGGAGCTTCTTCAAAAGTGGTCTTCTTTGTTTGGTCCACAATGCATGGTAAGATTCTCACTATCGATAATCTAATGAGAAGAGGTAACGTTTTGAATAATTGGTGTTACATGTGTAAAAAGAAGAGTGAGTGGATCTCTCATCTACTGATTCATTGAGACTTTGTGAGAGAGATTTGAGGTTTTGCTTTGTCACTTTTTGGTGTTGATTGGGTTTGTGGGAAGCACGTCTTTGATGTTTTGTTGGGACATAAGGGTGGCATAGTGCCGATAAGTAGGAGAAAAGTTTGGTTTCTAGTTCTTTTGTGCATGATGTGGTTGCATTTGGCTATAGTGGAACATGAGATATCTTTTGAGGGGGATTGAATTGCCAAATATAGATTGAAGCGTAATCTACTCATTAACCTGTACAGTTGTAGATTTTTCAAAGCGAGAAGCACCATCGTTGGATGATACACTAGAATTTTTGGAATCCTTGTCTTAGTCTTTCCTTTGGTTTTTTTGCGGAGGTATTTGTTGTTTTCTCATTGTTGGGGAAGCTTCTTCATCTTTTTGTAAGGGTTTTCCCTTTGACACAGTTGGCATTTCCTTAATGCCTTTAATAAAATCTTAACTTGTCAAAAAGAAAATGAAATGTAGGAGACAACCTAATTATTCACATATAAGTTTGTCCAAAAGAGAGGAGAAAAAAAATAGCATAACATGATTTCATAGGCTCAAGCAACAAATGTAGACATACTGGGGCAAAAGAAAAGCACGTCCCTCCTAAAAAGATTTGGAAATTACTGGTTAAAAGTGAGTTTCATAGAATATTCTATAATTACCTATCCGCAGTCACAACATATTTGTTAGAATGTTTTATTTTAGTCAGTCTTTTATAGTATATTTACCTAGGTATTCTTCTAATTTTCTTTGGCATAATACTATTATAAATACATGTGAGTGAAGGATGCTGATTAAGATTCCTTTAACTATTCATAAACCTATTTTCTCTCTTTTCCCTTCTTTCTTCCTTCTTCCTCCTTCAAAACCTAAATACATATTTCACAGCTGAACTTGGTATCAAAATGTTTCGATCCAACTATAGAACACTTCGTAAGGTTATATGCTCATTGTCATGAGGTAGGTTAGATGTGCTAATATCATTTACCGTACAATTACGTTAGTGTGACATCAACAATCCGTAAGAACACCGGTGGTCAAGACTACATGGTTCACTTCGTCGCAGTCCCCTAGCAATTATGGTGATTTTTGCCCAAATTTTTTGAATACATTTGATGTAGTTTTTGATTTTCAGATTTTTTTTCCAATCTTGGAACCCTATGTATTTGCTTATCTGAAAATCGAGGTGTTACATGATGTTTCTGTAGTAATGAGTGTGGTAACCGATTGCGGTTTTCGTGATGACTCTTGAGGTGGTGGTAATACTAGTAGACGTGGTGATAGAAAATGTGATCATTGTGTTGCTACTAAGCTTACCGAACCTTATTGTTGGGCTAGAAATGGTAAACCAAATTATCTCATCAAGCCACAGAAAGTACCTCAGCTCCCATCTCATATGTCTTATGCTTCTTCAAGTCATGTGCTGCCTTCTGGTTCTCATAATGCACTCACTTCTTAGCTTAACGAAATTGTTCAGACATTGGACTATGTTTTGGACCCACCTTCCACTGCTACTTTAGCCAATTTAGATAATATTGCATGTGCAGTTTTTACACCTCCATTTTAGGCCCTTGATTCTGACGCTATCTAGCTCTCATATGTTTTGGTAATCAATTTCTTTTCTATTTTAACTCATTAAGCATAATATCGCCTTACTTGACGGTTCATCTAAATGAAAGGGGTGTTCTTCATCCAGCTCCAGCTTTTTTCTTATTTCTAGTCTTTATGTTCATTTGTTTCTCTTTAATTTACATTGTGTTAGTTAATTAACTAAAGCTTTGCATTGCCCTATAACCATTTCTCCTACTTCTTGTGTCTTTCAGGACGTCAAGACCAAGAAGATGATAGGTTCATGACGTGAAAAGGATGGTCTTTATTATCTTAATACTGATACTTCTATCACTTCATCTGCTTTAAGTGCCACAATTTCCTTTTTTTACTGGCATTTTCAATTGGGCCCTTCATCTATGGCTAAGCTTAATTTGGTTATTCCGAGTTTGAGTCAGGTGTCTAGTTTTGAGTCTAAAACTTGTTAGTTAGAAAAGCATCACTATCGTTCTTTTCCTAATAGTAGTCGTAGTCGTCCATTAAAGTCCATTGATGTAAACTCTAGAATTAATAGCTATTATTATTTTGTTATTTTTGTCCATAACTACTCTTAGATGACTTGGGGTTTTTTTTTTATCAACAACCAAGAGATTACTTGGTTATTTAATCTGATAATGCTCTCTAATATCAACAATTTGCTATTGATTTCTTTCTTTTATCGTCTTCGTGGTATTATTTACTAGACTTGTTGTGTTCACATATCTCAACAAAATGGTGTAAGTAAATGTAAGCATTGACACTGGTAGATGTTCCTTATACTTTATGGATTCATACACAGGTACAACAACCGTTTTGGGGTGATGTCCTTCTTACAAATTGTTATCTCATTAATCGCACGCTTTCTATTACTCAATCGCCAGCCCCCATTTTGCTTTGTTATATCTAAATTCCTCACTTTTTTTACTCACTTCTAGTGTTTTTGTTGTACTGCCACTACGTTGTGAGAGTATACTTTTGGTTATTTTATTATTTTATTGTTAACTAAAGGGTAGTTTAGTCATTTAGGCTAATTAGGGTTTAAATTTTTCTTCATACATATTATGTAACTTTATCTTTAGTTGTTATGCTTTTCATGACAAAAACAATAGAGATCTTCTCTTTTATAACAATGGCATCAAGGCAGGTTTTGAATTCCTTCCCAACGCCGGAACCTTAGTATCATCAGAACCTTGGTTATCGCCAAAACCCTAGCCATGGTGCATCAGCAAACCCTAGCCCATGTCGGCGACATCTTCTCCTCCACTGCAACGACGACGACGACTACTTTGCATCAGCGTCTTCTCTTCCATTGACGTCTTCTCCTCCACCCACGACGTCTTCTCCCCCACCTCTGCAACCACTATCAATCCTCAATCGCTGCAATCCTCGTTGATCGTTAAGATTACAAATCTAGGGTTGTGGCAGTCACGACCCGATTTCACTTGCAACCTTAACGACTGTCGACCTACTGCCGACCAACGTCGACCTATTGCCGACCAACAACGACAAGCACCCTCTACGACAACAGATCTAGGGTTGAGAACTCACAATGACCGGACTCGAACCCGGACAAGCATTTTTAGATGCAAATGCTTAGGAAAGTTTCTCAACTGCAAATTCCTGGGAATCTGGCAACTAATTGGTATATGGGTTTTTCTAGTTGTGTGATGAGATCTCTAAAACTAAGTATTTGTGATGCCTTCTTCGGGCAATTAATTGTTTTATGAGGAACTTTGGTATGTTCTCTTTATGAATGTCCTACATGTTGGAAATTGCTGCAAATTTGAGAGAGCCCAATGCCCGATAATTGGTTTGTTTGCACAATCTGGTCCTTGGTTCTTTGGTACGAAATTTCCGATATCTCACGATAGGATGTTTTGGGTATCTCATGGCTAGAGTTGTGATAGTTTGACTCATCACTGCGAGATTTTGGTATCTTAGTCTCTTTTCTCCTCTCTGGCTTGTTGAATGATCAAATTGCAAGCTATTAATATCATGTTACATGGGAATTATTAACATTGGGCATGAGTTCTTTTTAGTATCCTTAATGCAAATTAGTCTTTCTCGCCAGTGCCTTTCAGTGGTGCTCCATTTTCTTTAGTGCAGTCTCTGTTTGATGAGTTTTCGACCATACACATTCTTTGGGCTCCAAATTCATACGTCTACTATGACTACTCTCTCTTCAGGTTTTCATAGTTCTTATCTTATTGGCATTTCCTCTACTACTTTGATATTTGATTCTGGTTATTATCATCATATGACACCTAATTGTATAGTCTCGGTCATTGTACAATGGCGCTTCTCTGCAAGTTGTATCTACTGGTTCTGTTATTCCTTCTTTAATCCTCATTATCAATACTTAATGTCTTTTATGTGTCATAGTTGACTATTAGTTTATCATCTATTTGTTAGCTTTCTGATTCTGACTTTGACGTCCTATTTTCTTCCTTTGGTTGAATTGTTCAAGATCGGACGTCCCAAAAATTGGTTAGAATCATGCGTACGACTGGCGAGTTATATGGGTTGGAAAGTTTGCATCTTCCTTTGGATTCCTCCTCTGCAGCTATATCTTCTTTTTCTTTAAATCAACATTCTTACTGAATGCAGTAGTTGTAAATTTGCAAAAATGTCAACATTACATTTTTCTAAAAGCACTTCGCTTTCAACTTCTCATTTCTCTCTTGTTCATACTGATGGGTAGGATCCTTCTCCCATTACAACTAAGGGCAGATTAGCGTAGTATGTTTGCTTCATTGATGATTATAGTTGGTTTTGTTGAAAGAAAGCATCGGCATACCTTTGACATAGCTCACTCCCTTCTTTCCTCCTCTGTACCTGCCACTTTCTGGAGAGAAGCAGTTGTTACTGTAGTGTATTTTTTCAATCGCATGCCTACACCTCTTCTTTCTGGAATTTTTCCTCATGAAAAATGAATGGGTCATACTCCTAATTATTCCATGTTACGTATTTTTTATTGTGTTTGTTTTTTTATTTTTTCCAAAAAAGGAGCAAAATAAACATAGTGCTCATTTCGCTCTTTATGTCTTCTTGGGATATAGCACTCAACAAAAAAATATCAATGTTGTGATTATGTATCTAAACGCTTTTACGTCTCCCGTCATGTTGTATTCCTTGAGCGTCTCTCCGATTTTACTCTACTTCCAAATATTTTCCTAATACTTTCTCTTAGAGTTTGCGAGTGCCGAAAATAACTTTCAATCAATACGATTGCCATAACAATAGTCGTCTAGCACAACAAGTATCGTCATTTGCAATCCCAACTAGCAATTACCAGAGACATAGCCTTGGGACGACAATGTTAATATGATCTAACATTTATTTTTTTCTTATAAGTTAAAAATAATTTTTTATTTAGCATATATTTAATGTAATACTGAAAAGTACAAAAAAATAAATAAATTTACTACCATACCACATGTGTACCCATACCCTATGTTTTTAGATTTTATTGTATCGGCGTACCCATATCGTACTATACCTATACCACGTACCCGCACTTCACAGACCAAAAAAGAACATCTCACGCACCTCCTCAAACTCATGATGCGAGCCCGGAGAGTGACGAGAGTTTGTCCAACAAAAAACGAAAACGTGCTGCGGTGTGAATCTTAGTGAAAAAATCAGCAAGTTACAAAGAGGAAGGAACGAATTGGAGGCTAATAGTACCCAATTGAAGGTGCTGACAGATAAAGTGACAATCAATTTCAATATGCTTAGTGTGCTCATGAAACATAGAATTATGGGCAATCTGGATGGAACTCTTATTATCACAATAAAGTGAGGTAAGAGAATCGGAAGATACACCCAAATCAGACAAAAGCCACTGAAGCCAAACAATCTCAGCAATAGCATGTGCCATAGCATGATATTCAGCCTCAGCAGTGGAACGGGCAATCATAGATTGCTTCTTACTCTTTCAACAAATGAATGAGCCACCGAGAAAAATGCAATACCCAGTAATAGACTTGTGATCAGAAATATCACCAGCTCAGTTAGCATCAGCATATGCCTACAGAGTTAACGTGGAGGCGGAGGACAACAAAAAACTGTGGAAAATAGTATGCTGGACATAACAGATGGCGTGGAGCAAAGCAACTCAATGGGTAAAGTAAGGAACAGAGACAAATTGGCTAACGACATGAATAGCATAGGCAATATCAGGTCTGATCACGGTAAGATAGACTAAACACCCAACCAGCTCCCGATAACAGAAGGATCTTCAAGAGGAATACCATCAGAAGAAGAGAATTTAACATGGAGTTCAATAGGAGTGTCAACAATCTTATCATTAGTTAGGCGGGAAGGCACAGTGAACAATCTCGTAAGCATACTTAATCTGAGATAGATGATAATCCTGAGGTGAAGAAGCGACCTCGATACCGAGAAAATACAGAAGATGGCCCAAATCTTTTATCTCAAATTTTCAAAACAAATGTTGTTTAACCTCAGATATAGTAACCGAATCAGAACCAGTAATGATCATGTCATCTACATATAATAGCAAAACAACGATACCAACAGATGTATGTCAGATGAAAAGAGCATAATCATGGGGCTAGAATGAAATCCAATCTGTGCAACAGTATATTGGAAACGATCATACTAAGCACGTGGGGATTGCTTAAGACCATAAAATGCCGGATCGAGACGACATACCATGCCCAGAGGATTAGGAAAACCCGGAGGAGGCTGCATATAAACTTTCTCATGAAGATATCCATTGAGAAAGGTATTCTTGACATCAAGTTGAAAGAGAGGCCAATGATGAACAGCAGCAACAAATATGAAGGTACGAACAGTGGTCATTTTAGCCACTGGGGCAAAGATTTCCTCATAATCAACGACATATTCCCGAAAAAAACCTTTGGCAACGAGACGAGCTTTGTAGCGCTCCAAAGAGCCATCAGAGTGAGTTTTGACTTTATAAACCCACTCGTATCCAATGATATTTTTACCAGCAGGGAGAGTGACAAAATCCTAAGTACCTGTTTTCTTAAGAGCAGATAATTCGTCAGACATTGCATTAACCCAATTAAAATCAGTACATGCTTCTTTATAAGTTTGGGGCTCAAAATAAGTCCGAATAGAAGTCAAAAAGGCACGATATGAAGGAGAAAAACAAGTATTCAAAAAATCAAGTCTTACCAACGGGGTACAGATACGAAGAGATAGCAACAGTTAGAAGGGGTAGGAGCCTTATAAGCCACAAGAGCAGATGGAGCAAGGTTGGAGCAAGTGGATATAGGTAGAGGAGCAACTAGACGACGAGAGTAAACCAACGGGAGAGAGAAAGGATGAGAAGGTTGGGAGGTAGGTGGAAGATCAGGGACTTCAATGATAGAAATAAAATCCTCATAGGGCATATCGAAGGGAAAAGGATCAATATGAACTAAGTTGTCTTTAGAAATAGGAGCATACTTGGGAGGAAGATTAAAATGGGCAAGATACTCAAGAAAGACAACATGACCGGAGACATAGCGACGTCTGGAGACAGAATCATAACACCGATATCTTTTTTGGTGGAGATCATAATCTAAGAAGACACAAAGAGCAAAGCGGGACTGGGTTTGGTCCGTTCTTGTTTGGGGAGAATAACGAAACAAACGGAACCAAATACACGCAGTGAGGAGTAATTAGGAGCATGTCCAAAAAGCTTCTTATAACGAGATAACCCAAAAAGGATAGGAGATAGCATACAAATGAGATGATACATAGTCGTAAGTAAAAATAGCTTCTTCCCGAAAGAAAGTAGGAACAAAGGAGGAGAGAAGGGAGTGAGCTATGTCAAGAATATGCCGATGTTTCCTCTCAACGCGACCATTTTGGGCCGGAGTATCCAAACATGAGAACTAGTGAATAGTACCAGAGGAGGCCAAAAAGCTGAACGAAGAATCTTTATAGTAGTAGAAAACTGAGTGTGAACAATAGAATGAAAATCATGATAAACGCGAAAGAAATCAGACTTATGAGACATAAGATTCACCAAGCAGAATCGACTATAATCGTCAATAAATAAAACATAATAAGCAGAGCCACATAATAGGCAGAGCCACCCTTAGTGGCAAGAGGAGAAGGGTCCCAAACATCAGTATAGACAATCGAGAAAGGAGAAGAAGAAATAGATGTACTTTTATTAAAAGGTAAAACTCACATTTTTGCAAGTTTACAGCCACTGCACTCAGAAATATCACTAATAGACACGTTTCCTAAACTACCAGACTAAACTAAAAGTTTTAAACGATCGCATGACAAATGGTCTAAGTGAGAATGCCAAAGGTAAAATGGAAAAAAATGTTGATCTAAAGAAAAGGAAGACATGACAGCGTTGGACATCAGGGGAATATGCAAGATCTCTAAAATGTAAAGGTCACCAGCTCTACGCTCGATCCCAATCTGCTTCTGTGACTTCCAGTCTTGAACAACACAATCAGTGAAAGAAAAAAGAGCATCAAAACCAGAATTAGAAAGCTGACTAATAGACAATAGACTAACAGACAACTGTGGAATATAAAAAAACATCAAGAATGGACAAAGTAGACGAGAGAGGGGACAACCGAGTCAATAGAAACAACATTCATAAGGGAACGATCGGCGATGCAAACAGTGATAGGAAATGAAGGGGAAACACAATTGCAAAGATAAGAAAGATTCGACGTCATATGATGGAAAGAACCATAATCAAATATCCAAGTCAGGGGTGACATACCAGAAAAGTAAAAATTATGAGAACCTAAATGAGAAATAATCATAAAAGCAAGTGACTGATTCCCGAAGGAGGTAAGCATAGCCTGCAATTGACGAAACTGATCAAACAAAGCCTAGGATGGAGGGGAAGTAGATCCAGTGGATGTAGGTGTGGCAAGAGCAACAGGGGTGTGATAATTCGGAGCAAAGGTAGTGAAGATGCAGGAGAGGAAGAATTGCTCTTCTGTGCTAACTTAGGGCATGCAGACTTCCAATAGCCCTTCTAACGACCGAAGCTACACTCATCCATGGCAACACGTGATTTTGGCTTTCCCGTGACCTGAAACAGGTGAGGAGAGGGAGTAGGCAGTAGTGACAGGCAGGAATTAACACCGCCTGATGAGGACGGGGTGGCGAAGACTGACAGAGAGGAAAAAGCTATCTGAGCAACCTTGAACCGTGTCTCTTCTGCAATAAGCTGACAAATAGCCCCATCAACGGAGGGTAATGGAGAACAATGAAGAATGGCACCACGAAGTGCCTCAAACTGGTCGCGGAGTACCATAAGAACTGTACAACCTCTGCTTTTCGCAATACTGAATGTAACTATTGAGGAGCAACAAGTCTGAGGGTTCCATAAGTGCCAATTAATCCCAATAGGTTGTCATCTCATTGTAAAATTCCTGAATGAATTTGTCATTCTGCTTGGCACTTCGAATAGTCATCTCTAATTCATAGTGTTTGGCAAAATTAAATGTAAGATACATATTCTGGAGATAATCTCACACTTGTTTGGCGGTTGTATATTTAAAGAAATTCATGCCAATACTTGGCTCCGCAGAGTTATGAAACGAAGTAAGAACTTGTGCATTCTCCATCTCTCAAACGGCAATAGATGAATCATACCCCTCAGCCTTACGGTTTGTAGGTCGGACGGTTGAGCCGGTTACATATCCACATTGATCTTTTTCAAGAAAATTTTTCATAGCATTCGACCCATATGAGTAGTTGGATCCATTCAATCGAATGCTAATAACCTGCAATTTGTCTTTTGGCATGTCGAGGGAGATGACAAAGATAATAGTGCAGAGCAGACGAACAGATTAGATCCGATTGGCAACCTTGGTTTTTTGGCTTTTTGGCTAAAAACACAAAAAAGCCAAGGTTGCCCGTTTGGCAAAAAAACTAAAAAGCCAAAAAATCAAATCAAAACACAAACTTCCAGGACATTCTATTTAAACTCCCACAACTTTTAAAATACAATAATACCCCTTATTCATAACTTATTTATTACTACTACCAATTATATATAATTGTTAATATCAAATATATAAAAGATAAAATTATCCATTTTGAATAAAAAGCAAAAAAGCTAGCTTTTTACCCAACCATCCAATTTCAAAAAAACAAACTTAAAAGCTAAATTACTAAAAAATCTATTTTGAATCCAATTTAGCTTTTTTGCTAAAAACGCAAAAAAAGCAAAAAAAATTAACTTTTAAGCTAATTGCCAATCTGTCCCTTAGTTAACAAAGAATCAGATCTGACAAAAGGGAGCTCCAGTGGTCACAAGGGCTTCGTCGGAGATCAGCGGTGGTCATCGGAACTTCGTCAAAGGTTTTCAATGGTCAACGAACCTAGGCGAAGGGTCGACGAGATTGCTAAACCAAGGAAGGGGACTGTCGGCTAGGGTTTGCAAGGTTCACGAACGAAGAAGGTGCTGACATATAGTTGCGCCGTGGGTCGCCAAACCTCAGATAAGGTTCGTTGGTGGTCGCCGAACCTCGAGGAAGGCTCATCGGTGGTCGTCAAACCTTGGGAAAAGGTTGTTAGTGGTTATGGTGAATAGTTGTTAGGGTTTGCAGAGAGGACAATGCCGGATAAGTGGAAGAGTTGCAAAGAGGGGTTGCGATCTTGTGGTGGCTAGGGTTTTGCAAAGGGAGTTGACGGCGTAGAGAGAGAAGTTAACAGCGCCCAAGGAGGGAGATTGACAACCACGATGGGCTAAGGTTTTCAGGCTCTAATACCATGTTAACAAAAGAAAAAATCTTATTATTGCATATTATTCTGTCTAATTAACCTTAATGATGGAATACATAATATATATATATAAAAAGAGAAAAACCCTAATGATGGTAATAATACCACACTACCTTTTTGCTATATATAAAATACCAAAAAAAAACATCTCATACCAACATCCATAAATGTCAAATCACTAATATCCAACACATTGAAGGGGCATTGAAGGGGTTTTTAGGTATCCGTCTATTAGTTGTTTTCTCCACATTCAGGAACTTCATACAGTGCCTAGAGTTAATAAAGCGAAAAGATTATGCCAATATTGTACTTGTGGTTTCTCTCCCTCTAACATACATCTTTTGTATTTTTTGTAAACAAGTTTAGGCTTGTAGTTATTAACAATAATCATAGGATGCGTTATCAATCATACACGTAATATCTACTATATCATTCTGTTAAAGAGAATAATCTATTATCAGAAAAACTTAACCTCTTAATTAGAAAGATCCACTATATATATTAATTACAAGGATACAGCAAAACCTTAATAGGCCCTTATAGCTAACGGGCCTATATACTTTATATAATATACGCACATCTCATAATATCACTAACAACACTCCCCCTCAAACTGGAGCATAGATGTCAATCATGCCTAACTTGTTACAAATATAATGGACTCGGGGACCCACTAATGACTTAGTAAAGATATCTGCGAGTTGTTCTGTTGTCTTCACATGACCCAAAGATATAATACCCTTCTGACACTTCTCACGGACAAAATGATAGTCAACTTCAAAATGCCTTGTCCTTTCGTGAAATACTGGGTTATTAACGATATGCATAGCTGCCTGGTTATCACACCACAGCCGTGTAGAGTTTGTCATAGGCATGCCAATTTATTCTAGGAGCTGTCGTGTCCACATAATCTCAGTAGTTGCCATTCCCATGGCTCGGTACTCAGCTTCAGCACTCGACCTTGCTACAACGTCATGTTTCTTACTTTTCCAAGAAATTAGATTCCCTCCAAAAAATATAGAGTATCCTGAGGTCGATCGTCTATAACTAGGAGATCCCGCCCAATCTGCATCCGAATACCTCTCCAGGTTAAGATGCCCATGATTCTTGAAAACCAGTCATTTACCAGGATTAGTTTTCAAGTATCGCAATATACAAAGCACCGCCTGCCAATGATTTGTTCTCGGAGACTCCATAAACTGACTCACCACACTTACCGCAAAGACAATATCTGGACGTATCATGGTGGTGAGATAATTCAATTTTTTCACTAGCCGTCTATATCTGTCTGGATGATAGAACAACTCACTATCGTCTTTGCCCAACTTTTGACCCTGATCCATACGAGTCGCACTACCTCTGCTTTCCTAAAACCCTGCCTCAGATAGGATGTCAAACACATATTTCCGTTGGGAGAGAAAGATACCATCTTTCTTCTGTGCCACCTCCATGCCAAGAAAGTACTTTAGGACCCCCAAATCTTTGATTTGGAACTGGCTCTATAGGAAGATCTTCAAATTACTGACCCCAGCAGTGTCATCTCCTTTAATCACAATGTCATCAACATACACAACTAGCATAAGAAATCCATGGCCCGAGCGACGGTAAAAGATACTTGGGTCTTTCCCACATTGGTGTAAGCCAAACGTCTGAACCACCGAACTGAATCGACCAAACCAAGCCCGTGGTGACTGTTTAAGGCCATAAAGGGAGCGTTTGAGGTGACAGACTTTCCCATTCTCCCCCTGAGCAACAAACCCCGGAGGTTTCTCCATGTAAACTTCCTCTTGTAGATCTCCATGTAAGAAAGCATTCTTGACGTCGAGTTGATGCAAGGGCCAGCCGCGGGTAACAGCTAAAGAAATGAGCAAGCGAACAGACGTCATCTTAACCACGGGCAAGAATGTATCTAAGTAATTCACACCATAAGTCTGAGCATATCCCTTGGCCACCAAGCGAGCCTTCAACCGGGCCAATGAACCATCAGGGTTGACCTTAATAGTGTATACCCACTTGCAGCCAATAGCGTACTTATTACGAGGAAGGGGAATGAGCTCCCAAGTCTGATTATATTCCAAAACGGCCATTTCTTCTGCTATAGCCCGGCGTTATCCAGGATCAGTGACTGCCTCTTGTACTATCCTGGGAAGAGACACAGAATCTAGGATGGAAATCAAGCACTTAGTAGAAGTAGAAAGGCCCTTATAGGATTGCACATAAAGAGGATTATCACGACATTGGTTATAACTTTTACGATGAGCAATAAGAGCAATACTTATAGTCTCAGAAGAGGATGAGCTAGAATCCGGTGACAGGATGACTGCCTCGGTAGAGGGCGCGGGAGTAAGCTCACCATCTGGTAAAGGTCCTGGACTAGGAGCTGGAGCCTGCAATGAAGTAATACGATATAATAAGAAATCAGCATCCACAGGGGAAGGAGCAGGATTCGACTAGACAGAAGACGGATAGTAAGATTGTAACTCAACGAAGGTAACGTCACATGACACCACAAATCGACCAAGATCAGGAGAATAACACCGATAGCCCTTCTGAGTTCGGGAATACCCAAGGAAGAGACACTTCAAAGCTCGAGCATCTAATTTGGAAACGGAGGGTCGAGTGTCACGAACATAACAGACACAACCAAAGACCCGAAGGGGAAGGGAAAAGAAAAAAAGACACCGATTGGGAAAAAGGACCGAGTGTAGGGTCTGGCCTTGGAGACGAGCGGACGGCATCCGATTGATGAGGTAACAGGCCGTAAGAACAGCCTCACTCTAGAATTGCTTTAGGGCCTGCATATGAAACATAATGGCACGAGTCACCACGAGAAGGTGACGGTTCTTCTGCTCTGCAACACCATTCTGTTGTGGTGTATCGGGGCAAGATGACTGATGAATGATACCGTACTGTGTAAGATATGTGGAAAGATGAGTGAAAAAGTATTCTCCACCGTTGTCACTACGTAGACATCGGATGGTAGTATTAAATTGAGTCTTCACTTCCGCACAAAATGATGTAAAGATAGAACATAATTCAGCCATGTGCTTTATTAAATATAAAAAGATAACTCTAGAATAATCATCCACAAAAGTAACAAAATAACGAAAGCCAAAGGTTGAAATTACAGGACAAGGACCCCACACATCTGACTAAACAATCTCAAAAGCGGAACTAGCTCTTTTATTGATTCTCGGGTAATGTGGCACACGCAGGTGCTTTGCAAACTTACACAACTCACAATTAAATGGGGAAGTAGACTTCAAATTTGGACACAAAATACGAAGACTAGACACTGAGGGATGACCAAGACGACAATGAACATCAAAATAAGACGTAGATATACTAGAGCAAGCTACAGGACCAAGAACCTCATCCAAGAAGTAGACTCCTCCTTCCACGCGACCCCTACCAATAGTCCTATTCGTCGTAAGATCCTAAAACACACAATAATCAGGATAAAATGAGGCCGAGCATTGCAAATTCTTAGTTAGCTGGCTAATAGACATTAAATTGAAAAATGAACTCGAGACACGCAGAACTGAAGTGAGAGGAAGCAGAGGTGTATGGTTCACGGAACCACGACCTTTAATCATAACAGATGATCCATTAGCCACAGTGACTGAAGTGGAGTGACCAAAGGGCTGATAAGAAGATAAAATACCTGCACTACCAGTCATGTGGTTGGAAACACTAGAGTCGATGACCCAAGTAGGAGTAGAAGTGGCAGCAAATGCTGCAGGGTTACCTGTCTGACCAAATGTGTCTGTGGGATGTGGTCGTGGATCTGTCATCCAAAACTGAGTAAAGCGTGCATATTCCTCATCTGTCATCTCCACAACTTTCTTTTCTGGTTGGTGAACTATTACCAAGTCAGTGGCAGCATTAGCAGTATAAGACGACCCAGATCCTGGTCCACCTTTTAACTTCCAGCAGTTCTTTTGAATATAACCTGTAGCTCCACAATGGTGACACACTCGCGTATCACGCCCACCATCACGGCCAGAACAACGACCACCAAGTCTGCCTCCCCCTCACCCACGACTGCCAGTAGTAGTTACGGGAGCAGATTTATCAGTGGTGTCAGAAGATGGAGCTCGGATGGTGTCCTCACGAGTAACCCATAAAACTCGTCGAAACGCGTCCGAGATTGTAGGAACCTCAGGACTGGCAAGGATCTGTGAGCAAGCGGATGAGACTTCAGGATCCAAGCCGGCAAGAAGCTAGATAACACCAGATAACACCCAGTTGCTCCCGTTGTTCCTGCATCTTCCTCACATCAGTCGTCAAGGGCATAAGAGTGGTGAACTCATCATAAAG